>OZ023209.1:31935506-32386998 GCA_963995525.1 Escarpia spicata
GATTAAAACATAAACTCTAAATGTCGCATGTCAGTCACAAAGACCAATGTTGTTTGGTAAGATGTACAATAGGCCTACAAAAGCGACCCGAGTTCTTACCAGAATGCGGTCGATTGATGTCTTCAGGGCTGACCAGAACTGTCCGCACAACTTGAACGTATGACAGGAGACAGGGGGATTTGTAGTTTTTATTAAATAGTCGTCCGTTGTCCAATGAACGGACAACACCGGTCAGTGATTCCGGATTATGATGATATGTTATCGATGATACGACGTCGTGTGACATGATAAAACTGGCACGCGTTCGTGAAGTAACAAGGTCGCGTCTGTTGTTTAAACAAGTCAATCCTTCTGAAGTGCTTACGTCGGTACCTGGGTTGAACGTCTTGATAATCGCTGTGAGCTGAGTTTGCTCGCGGTCGAGTTAAATGTGTAATGTATCAAGCAGCTCCTGTGGAAATAGTAAACTAACATATGTTTTCAATGTGTTTGTTCTTAACACAGCTTTCAACACTAACTGTCATAATAATTATTGATAACACATCTATTGTGCGGTCCGGATCTATGTAGGTATTTCCAACGAATCATTGTCTTCTTTCTAAGCTACTGTGTTTATCAATAAGTATAAGGATATATGTAATGTTGCGTTTGTGTTAACTATATAATTGATTTAAAAAACAAGTACCAAATAATCACCAACGATACTTTACTACGTCTGTCGGCCAGTGTTATACATAATTGGCGCGATGGACACATTGAGTGGGTAGCCATGTCTTGCTTGAAGCAAACGACATCATGGTTCGGATTTACGCTTCACAAATGATGGGCTAGTCGTTTCATTAGCTGCCTGGGTGTAGTCCATTTGTCGTTTCATGAACCAAGAAATGTTCTATCCTATGAACTTTTTGTGTTGATTTGCACTCATATGGGGTGCTAGAACAAATTCAGCGAGGAGAAGTACTTCAGCACGTGCCCTAAGGCCAGCTGCTTGAAATAAATGTCACACACACACACACACACACTCTCTCTCTCTCTCTCTCTCTCTCTCTCTCTCTCTCTCTCTCTCTCTCTCTCTCTCTCTCTCTCTCTCTCTCTCTCTCTCTCTCTCTCTCTCTCTCTCTCTCTCTCTCTCTCTCTCTCTCTCTCTCTCTCTCTCTCTCTCTCTCTCTCTTCTCTCTCTCTCTCTCTCTCTCTCTCTCTCTCTCTTCTCTCTCTCTCTCTCTCGTTCTCTCTCGTTCTCTCTCTCTCTCTCTCTCTCTCTCTCTCTCTCTCTCTCTCTCTCTCTCTCTCTCTCTCTCTCTCTCTCTCTCTCTCTCTCTCTCTCTGCACGCTCATACTGGTGGACGAGAGTGTGAGGAGAAGGAGTTGTCCACCCTGTGCCGGCCAGTTGGATGGAGGCGAGCTGTGTCCAGATACTGCTCATTCTGCTTAAATGTTGATAGAAATCGCTTCAAGAGCGCCGCTTGTACGCCCCAATAGGACAGCATGGCTTTCACCCAGGACTTCTCATTAAAGATACCTGTCAGCCCGCGACATGCTGCGGCCACGTACACTTCAAACGCTGAACTTTTCATCAGCTTCGTGTTGCAGCCGATGAACGACTGTATAATATGCAGCCCACCAGGATGCGCGATTACGTTCTGAAACTGCACTGGCTGGTACCAGCGCACCTATTTGGTTACTACAAACAACTGCATGTCAATGGAAATATGAACGTATGTCATCCCCATGTCAAGCAGTGCCTCTGCATGTACGTAAGTGTTGTGAGGATGGTGTCTGGGTGAGAGGTGGCGCGTCAATCAAAAGACCAAACACATAGGTGCTCACAGGTTTGAGTACGCCTGGCTCCTGGCTAGCTGATTGTTGAAGCCATTTCACTCCATTGCATCTTGCCCCTGGCTCAGGTTGTTGAGCCACTTTGTGTCCTTCTCTTGGATAGCCATCAGACTGGCCTGTCGAGCACATGCATGCCTCGGTGTAGCTGATCCCGGTGGTCTTGCCAGTGGGCAACCGCAGGGGGCATCACCTTCTTAGGGCCAGTATAGTGCATAAGTGGGACGGCCTATTATTGTCCCACAGACTTGGCCTCCTTGGATGGGGTAAGACCACATTAAGGATTCGACCGCCATTACCGAAAGAGTGCCCCTTGAAAATACCGTTTTGGTGTCACGTGTGAATTTGTTCGAGCACTTTGGCATGGCACATGTCAGTCCAGTGAATACTGAGTGTACTACTACATTAGATCTTTCACGAGGTAGCAATAAACATACGCTAGTCGCTCGCGTATTCGCAAAGTGGCTATTTTGCAGAACGCACCAATATTTCAAAATCCGTCACCAGAATTGGGGCGAAATTGAGGGGTGTCAGGTTTGGGTGGATTTTTCTGAAAACTGAGGTATGAGAATTTTACGAGTTTACCAACAGCACTTGTGTCAATGGAGGTGAAATATGCTGTGAAAATTTCAAGAAAATTGTTAGTCAAATTTAGCAGGAAATGAAGGAAACGTTATAATGGCGGCCTATGTAAAATTTAAATGTGGTCTTTCCCCGGATGTGAGGCGAGGGATTATGAGAGTATTGGTGTCA
The DNA here is from genome assembly GCA_963995525.1 of Escarpia spicata. Taxonomy (NCBI): domain Eukaryota; kingdom Metazoa; phylum Annelida; class Polychaeta; order Sabellida; family Siboglinidae; genus Escarpia; species Escarpia spicata. Next base: position 31,938,093 of record OZ023209.1, read on the forward strand.
TTTGTGTATATTGATTATTTAGTGTATCTGCTGTGTGCTAGGGATGTTTATGATATGTTTCTATTTGAAGTTTTTGTTAATGATGGCTGTTTAGAAAATATCAGTTCCCATTCATTGTCCACCGAGAAGTCAAATTTGACCTTCATCTCCTGACATACAGCATCTGATCTTTACCTTGAAACTGAAAAAATTACATCAGAATGGAGTTTGCGCACCCAAACACCCCTTGAAAGAGGTATTATACATCATTCTAGGACAAGTGGTTCAAAGTGAAATTTTCAAGATATCGACCAGTGGCCATCAAGGATTTATGCAAATTACCAGAGTTGCCCAAAGTTGCTTTTGGGACAACCAAGCTGAATTTGTTGTAGGATCCCCTTATGAGTACAAATCAAAAAAAAGTGATAGAACATTTCTAGGTTGGCTACTGTCAGGGTTAGTGGCAAGGTGGTGGGAGAAAAGCAGACCAGTCTAAAGAATCTATACCAGGCAACGGGCAGAGAGAAAGGGAAGGAACGTCTCCTCAGACCCCGAACATCCCCTGTTCCCATGCTATAAACTACTTCCTTCTGGCCGCTGTTTTTCAATTCCTTCAGTGTAAATTGAATTGCACTCAAAACTAATTTGTTCCCACGTCAATAAGACTAATGAATAAGTAACTGACCTTCGTTCCCCTCCATCTCTGCCAGTCTGACACTGAGTGAACCCTGAGATGATTTGTGATTTGTGAGATTATTTAACTTGTTTAAACTTTTGTAACTTATTGAACATATTTACTCATTTTAACTTATTTATTTAACCGATGTAACTTTTATAAAAAAAAAAAAAATTTAACATTTTTATATTGGAATGTACATTTGTTTTATTTGTTTTAATATGCTGCTACACTCCAAAATGAATTTCCCTCCCAAGGGACAATAAAGTATTGTGATTGTGATTGATTGTAAGTCACGCTTTTTCTTCTAGCTGTTTTGAAGAGCATATACTTAGTTTTGCTTAGGTTAAGAGATAAATTGTTAAGTTTTAGCCATTCACTAATTGTGTTTATAGCAAATTCTACGTTTCCATTGTTTTCACACGTTGAATATGAGTGAGAGGTCAGGCCTATCTGTGTCACAAAACCTCTGTCGATGGCTGTGTCACAAACCTCTGCCGCAATCGTCATAGAAGACAGTAGGTATGGAAGCCTCCAAAAGGCCGTGCCGACGATCTCGACCATGCTGATATGTTTGTATTAACTTTTCTTCAATATGAATCTTTCCCTGATGTATAATAATAATAATAAATAACTTCTAACGCGCCAATATCCTCAGACAATCCGAACTCAGTGTGGCCCGCCTCCACTGTTGCTGGACCTGTGCATTGGATTCCCAAGTGTTTGCAGGAATGTGTGCTGAGACTTAGCTAGACGAATGGTGTAGCACTGCGTGTTGACTGTGTATCATAGAAACTTTGCGTTGGGGCACTGACAGAACGCTTACCGTACACATAGCGTTACACGACACGACGACTGAACACAAGCCAGCTTGATTGTCGCTGAATTACACCCGCATTGCATTGGACATGTGCTAAGGTTGTACATAAAAATAACATGTAAACGTATGCAGGATAGCTATGGTTGTCTGTTGCTAGCGAGTGGGTATGATCACCAGTGGGCGGGTGTCTCTACATAACACGTTTAGAAATGTTTTTGTTTTAGAGAGATGGTTGAACTGCCTGGTGGCAACTGTGTGGATATAAGACCGACCGAATAAACTGTTTAACAAAGCAATCTAAGATAGTCACGCAGCTAAATCCTAGATGTCAGTTGGTAAGGAAGTCTTCAGCATATCGAGAGTGTAACATGTGAGAAGTTTGTCAATTTTGTTGTTTTGTTTTCATTCTCATTCACGCTGATAACATTTAGACAATGAGTAAGTAATACGTTGCATAAGTCAACAGAAGCCGACGTAATTATGGTTCGTTTTAATATCAAGTTTTCGTAGAATGTACAGCACGATTTCGCAGATCATGATTTCTTTTACAGGTCTTCCACTATCAGCGAAGTCGTGGCTGTCATAGTCCTTCAATTAGGTTGGAGATACCAGAAGGTAGCGGTGAACCAGCGGCCACGTTGTCCTCCGACTAAATTCGTCTCGCACGATCTCCTCAAACTGTTGCTTCAATGGCGTCGTCCACGTGACCACTTCTACGTCATTTCCTTTGTCTTTGAGATATACGAGCGGACCTTGAGTTCTTCCAGCCACTTCACCTTTATACCTGCAGACAAAAACCCGTTAAGTAGCCTGCACACCAAGGAAACTCGCTCGAGACTCGGTCGAGACGCTTTCGTCTCGACCTCGTTTCCAAGGTGTGCTGGATCCTCGAGACGCCTCGACCGCGACTTGCCTCAAGACTTGGTATGCGCGGGCTTCAAAGGTTTGAAGTCCATAAGGAAAAAAACTGTATAATAGACAGGATTGGGCAGCTAAAAATATATATTAAATAAATATTATATTTAATTAAATATTACATTTCATATTTTCACCAGAAATAAGTTTAATTGAACTTATACACCATTATAAAATTCAAATAACTAATCTTGTGTAGATTTGTAGGCCATTGAGTATTTCCAAAAGTACGCCATGCCATATGTGAATTGTCTCTTTTTGTCGTCATCTTCTAAAACGAGCAGAATAAGACGAATTGTTCATCTCCTTCTACTCAGGGAAACCCCAGCCATTTTGTTTTTGCTATCGACGTTTGCCAACATGATCGACCGCATCGACCCGTCTCGTCTCGAGAGGCATTCGCGTCTCCTTGGTGTGCGGGCACATCACCTCGGGACTGGCTCGAGACTCGCAGGAGACACGTCGAGATGAGATGTTCGAGACGCGGTCGAGACTCATCGAAAACGCGTCTCGACCGCGTCTCGAGCGAGTCTCCTTGGAGTGCGGGTCGCTTTACAGTTTACACACAAGTAGTGGATGCTGACCTATGGACGGATGCAGTTTCGGCACTTTGTACATGTACCGGCAAGCTTACTAAAATGGCCGCCACATACGTGAAGCTGTCGGACATTCCATCGTATTTCTCGGCCGTCCAAAAAATATTTGCGACAAAAACAAAATTTTGGCAGTTTTGTTTATGTTAGAACAGTATGTAAGAACGGTCGATATGTTATGTAAACCGTTGTCGCCGTGTAATGAAAATGTACATACTGTATATGTGGACATAGGTCCGTCGATAGGTGTCGTGCGTGAACATTCACGGATACTTGCAATGAAAATGTACGTTTTGCGAAAATTTCATTACTGTATATTGTACGCTAGAAAATATGGCCGCAAGATAATGCTGATGTTTACTTTTTGCAAGTATTTCCCTATGACCGTAGCCTTTTTTTACAATATGTCAAGCTATTTTATTATCTAGCTGGGATTTTTAGTGCGCCCCTGTGGGCGCCATGTGGGCGTATGTGTGCGTGTTTGTGTGCGTGCGTGCGTGCGTGCGTGCGTGCGTGCGTGAGTGAGTGAGTGAGTGAGTGAGTGAGTGGAGTGAGTGAGTGAGTGAGTGAGTGAGTGAGTGAGTGGGTGTATGATCAGACCATTAGTGCAACGTTGTGTCTCACATCGAGACTGACATGTTGATATATGTTGTTGCGAGTCATACAGCAACAACAACAATAGCAGCAAGGGCAACGGCAACAACGGCAACAACGGCAACAACGGCAACAACGGCAACAACGGCAACAACGGCAACAACGGCAACAACGGCAACAACGGCAACAACGGCAACAACAACAACAACGAGGACAACAATTAATAACAACGACGATGACAACGACAAAAACAACAATTAATAAAAACAACAATTAACAACAACGACGATCATGACAGAGGAGCATGCAACTAACCGAGCCGAGCGAGTTCGTCTGCTCCCTCGCGTTCGATGACGGCGAGTTGGTCGCGCATGATGGCGGCGGCGTCCTCGAGCAGGGCGCATTCGTGGTGCTTGTGGGATGAGAAGAAACAGCTGAGACAGAGCGCGTCCTCGCACGTGTAGCAGTAGATCACCAGTGACCGGTCCTTGTGCTGCACGGGCGTGTCAACGTAAGCATCAACGTAAGTGTCAACGCGACCATGCGGAGACAGGTGTCGATGCAGCAAATTAGTTTAACATTCGACGGTCGTAATTATTTATTCATACATTTATTTTAGTCATTATTTTAATTAATGTAAAGTTCTTTTTACAGCACGTGTACATGTGTTTATGTTTAAAGATAATGTAGGTGATTTTACTTATTAGTAATGATTACATATTTTCGCACATTTTAATTAGTATTTTAAAATATGTATGGTTATATATATTATTGAATGTTATTAAGCTATATAGCTTGCACAAACCATAGAGTACACGGTTACGCTGGCCCCTTCTGATCACCATTAGTTTGTCTTAGGTAGGCGAAAGGCCGTCCAGAAAAGGTATGCATATCAAAACACCATTTCTTAATAGTAGGCTACAGCCATATACTGTTCGTTGTCAAGTCCTTACCTGTGCGCACACGGCGAGCGAAACCATGGTGTATGGCTTTGTCAAACACCGTCTATGCTGAAATATATTTAAAGGGTCAGTTCCATAGTTACATACGTGACTAAGAGGGAGAGAAAGGACGAGAGAGAAGGTGAGAGGGAGATAAGGGAGGGATATATATATACATATATATATATATATATGTATATATATATATATCTATTATAGAGAGAGAGAGAGAGAGAGAGAGAGAGAGAGAGAGAGAGAGAGAGAGAGAGAAGAGAGAGAGAGAGAGAGAGAGAGAGGAGAGAGAGAGAGAGAGAGAGAGAGAGAGAGAGAGAGAGAGAGAGAGAGAGAGAGAGAGAGAGAGAGAGAGAGAAGAGAGAGAGAGAGAGAGAGAGAGAGAGAGAGAGAGAGAGAGAGAGAGAGAGAGAGAGAGAGAGAGAGAGAGAGAGAGAGAGAGAGAGAGAGAGAGAGAGAGAGAGAGAGAGAGAGAGAGAGAGAGAGAGAGAGAGAGAGAGAGAGAGAGAGAGAGAGAGAGAGAGAGAGAGAGAGAGAGAGAGAGAGAGAGAGAGAGAGAGAGAGAGAGAGACAGAGAGAGAGAGAGAGAGAGAGAGAGAGGAGAGAGAGAGAGAGAGAGAGAGATAGAGAGAGAGAGAGAGAGAGAGAGAGAGGAGAGAGAGGGAGAGAGAGAGAGAAGAGAGAGAGAGAGAGATATATATATTATATATATATATATATATATATATATATATATATATATATATAGATAGATAGATATAGAGAGAGAAAGAGTGTGTTGAGCTCAAAATTTCAAAATTACAAATATATACAGCAACTGAAAATACGTTCAATTCCAAGCGTTCAGATGAAACAACCGAGATTCACGCTTGTAGACAAAACGTACATATATTGGAGCAGACCAGTTGTTGGTATTGTTTGCACTTCACTAGGTTGTATTGCTCGTCAGTGTGCGCGCGGCTGTTGTGCAGGTAGAGATGGCGAAAGTTGTTCGTTCCCTCTGCAAGACAACTGCACGCTACAGGCTGCGAGCACAACCCCGCTTATTGGGTAAGGTCAACATGACTTTGTTAAATCGCGTGCATATAACAAAACGAGTGACAGCCATATCAGAAGACTTCTACATGGTGTGTGCGTGTGCGTGTGTGTTCTATCTATCTCCTTCTGCCAGCCTGTCCGCCCCCCTCTCTCTCTGCTTGCCTGCCTGTCTGCCCGTCACACTGTGTGTATGGCCTTCTATATGTCTGCCTGTCTGTTTGCCTGTCATATAGGACATACAGACAGAGATAAACTCTCTGTATGTATGTCCTTCTGTGTGTATAGCCTTCTATATATCTGCCTGTATGCCAGTCTGTCCTTCTGTAAGTGTTTTTCTACATGTAGATCCTTATGTATGCCTGCCCGTCTACCTTACTGCCTGCATGCCAGCCTGCCTGTGTGTCTGTGTCTGCCTGAATGCCTGTCTGACCGCCTGCCTGTCTGTCTGTCGATCTGCCTGTCTACCTATGTGCATGTGTCTTCTCTGTCTCTTTGAGAGGTTGTATGTCACTCTCAGGCTCTCTCTCCCTCTACTTAATGGGCGACATTAAACTCTCATATAATTTGTTGTGTGGAATGTAAGTAAAACGTCTTGTAGTATATGTTTGGGTGCAAAGGTAGAGTGAAGTTGCACATTCATACACATTAGTATAGTGACATTTTCAAGGAGCAATATCGACGCAGTACTTACGTTATTCCTGTTTATTCTGCTAAGCGGAAATGACGTCACAACGATTTTGCCATATGATGTATCTACATAACGTGTCATAATTTGCCTAGAAACAGTGGACATTATACATCTTCAGACGTCATCGAATCTCACCACTCTTTTGTGGAGTAGATCTTACATGTGACTTTAATCAAACACAGACTTCAATTCAATGTTTGCATGATGCAGTCATAGATAGTTGGACGGTCAATTTGGAATTGCTTTGTGACGTTGCCCAGAAAAGGTGTGCTGCATCATCGACCATTTTCTTGAACTGATGCGACGAGGTAAGGGTCACGTGGACTGACGACTGCAAGTCTATAGCGTGTATGGTGATGCTGATGCTGATGAAAGGTCATATATTATGCGGCTCAGTCATGTATCTACACCGAGGAATGTCTAAACATTATGTTTAGAAAATTATTCCTCTAACAGACTAACTCTGTCAACAATTACGCAACAATATCGTATGCTGTTTTTGTACTCATTGCCTTGTATTTTATATTTCGTCACCATTGACGGAGGTCGCGATATTTATAATAGTGTCAATGTCATAAGATATATAAAGAAATGTATGAAGATATCGGGTTAGCCAATTTCTACTGCTACAGACTCCGGTGGGATTTGTGTGTGTGAATCAAACCACCACCTAGCGGATATCGCAGAAACAACAGAGAACTGTTGTTGTTTTCCTCTTGTGTTCCTGTCTCTCAGTGGTGACGCTGGCCTCGATCCTGATCCCGATCCTCGATTTCTGTTATCTGTTTTTTCATTTCCCTCGCCAATCTTGCACTGCTCTCTCCACTAATCGTCTTCATTCCCCTATCTTTCGCTCTTGTTCAACACTCTCTTCCCAATCCTTCCAAGTCTCTCTTTACACAGTCCTCCTATTGCAGTCTAGGTCTTCCTTGTCTCCTTTTCCCCTCCACTCTCCGGGCACCTGCTTCCTTTGCCAACCGTTCTACTCCCATTCTGCCCACATGTCCAACCCACTTTCGTCGACTCTTCATCAGCTTCTTTTTACGTTCTTTTACGCCAACCTCCTCTCTCAGCTTCTCCATTCGTCGCTGATCACTCTTCTTTTCACTCCCGCAAGTCTTCGGACCCACGTTTTCTCAAAAACCGGCGAGGCGATCCACTCGGGTTTCGCTGATTTATCACGACTGCCGGGCAGAGTGACGCGTCGGCTACCTCGGTAACTAAATCGAGTCTCGGTACCTGTGCCATTCATTTTGATTGGGACATTGTAAGCTCTGCAGCGCTGCTCTGGCTGACCTACCTAGTTAAATTTATATTGTTAACTACGTCTAGGTTTACGCAAATCTTTTTATATATTTATATAACAGAGTTGCGAAAGAAGAAATGTCGATGTACAAGAAGAAGGCAAAAGACGTGCTCTTGCCCAACATGCCGTGCGACAAGCACGCCGAGCGGCAGATGTGTGCCTACTGCATGACATGTGACGACCCGATCTGTCTTCGCTGTCTCTTCGAGAACCACCGACACCACGACTGTCTCGAACTCGAGTTGGCCGCCAAGGCGAAACGGGAGGTGGGTCTCACCGTCGGACTGTTTCTCCTTGCCTCTCCGTGTCTCTCCGTGCATCTCCGTGTTTATGCGGGTCTCCCAATCGTGCCTCTCCGTGTCTTTCCGTGTCTCTCCGTGCCTCTGGGTGCCAATTCACGTCTGTTCGTGCCTCTGTTTTGTCATCTTCTATTAGACCTACTCTTAGACCGACGTATTTCATTGTCACATCAGATCCTTGCGAAATTGGAAGCCGACATTGACGACCAACTGGCCGACCTGCGAATGACAATGGACGATGTTCAGGACATCACCAAACGCGCTAGCAATCTGCGCAAGCGCGGCACTGACGTCGAGGTTGTCAAGGAGACGGGAAGTCTTAAGGTGGCCTTCACCAATGTGACGTCACTCGAACTGAATTTTGAAGACACGCCCGGTGGAGCTGGTGGAGCGGAAGGGAAGGGTGGGGCGGGTGCAGCTGGCGGGATGTCGTCTTGTGAGCTGGCACATCACCTCATGTCTGCAGTACCGCCAGGTGGGCACAGACCACTATTCATGTATTCACATTACGTCAGATGGGCTAGACTATTATTTATTTATTTAATCATCTGTACCGCCAGGTGGGCATAAATCCCTATTTATTTAAGCACATGTACCGTCAGGTGAGCACAGACCAATATTCATATATTCACATTACGCCAGGTGGGCATAGATTAATATTAATTTACTTAATCATCTGTACTGCCAGGTGGGCATAAATCCCTATTTAGTTAATCACATTTACCGCCAGATGGGCGTAGACCACTATTTATGCATTGACATTACCGCCAGGTGGGCCCAGGCCACTGTTCACATGTACCACCAACTAGGCATAGACAACTGTTGGTGTAGTCACCTGTACTATGGGTACATATCACTGATTGTATATTTATAGCGAGTTATTTGTATTTTAAGAGCCTTTTGTATGGAGATGTTTGCCTATTTGCGTAATGATACTTCGTAGTAGACGTGATGTCCTGATTAATACAGGCACCGATCACATTGAGAGATATCACGAATTTCACACACAACTTAACACTGTGGACATTCAACAAGCGCTTAATGTTTAAATAAATAAAACGTGCAACGTCCAAGCAGCCAAACGTTACAACAAGTGTCACCAATGGAGATATAGTTGTGGTCTGCTGCTAGGTGCCGCTAAGCCTCTGCTGGTGTGTCACTGTTGGACGGACAAGAGTGCCGGTTCCACTTCCACGCGCACAAACAAGACCGGAGCCGCGTCGTTGTACGACAACAAAACGAGTGGCGCCGGCGCCAGCAGCACTGCGAGTCGGATCGCGGAATCCAAAGACAATGACGACAAGAACACCAACACTCGATGCAAGAAGATGTTCGACTTCGACACGAAGAAAGGCGTGTGCGCCGGCAACACGATCACGAAGGTGAACGGCCGGGTGTTCATCGCCGACAGCATGGCCGTGACGGGCCGCATCAATGTCTACGACCAAGAGGGGCAGTACGAGAAGACGATCTACAACGACGAGATGAAGTGTCCGCGAGGCATGGCCGCCGCCGCCTCGCCCGACAACATCATCGTGTGTGACTCGTACTGTGAGAACGGCAGTCAGCTAGTCATCATATCGGCCGCTGATGGCAAAGTCGCTCGGGTAAGTTCGTCTCAACATTAGAGGCAGTATGTGTGTTGCGTGTGTGCATGCGTGTGTGTATGTGTGTGTACATGCGTGCGTGTTTGTGTGATTGTGCGTGCTTGTGTATGTGTCTGCTTGCATGTGTGTGTGTGTGTGTGTGTGTGTGTGTGTGTGTGTGTGTGTGTGTGTGTGTGTGTGTGTGTGTGTGTGTGTGTGTGTGTGTGTGTGTGTGTGTGTGTGTGTGTGTGTGTGTGTGTGTGTGTGTGTGTGTGTGTGTGTGTGTGTGTGTGTGTGTGTGTGTGTGTGTGTGTGTGTGACTGTAGGGCATATACCTGTGTGATATATTTGTATGTGACACACACACGCTGCACTCAGATATTGGGCAAAGGCAAGTTGAAGTGTGCGTCGGGCATAGCACTGACAAACCACGGGCACTACGTGGTGAGCGACACGCTGGCCAAATGCGTGCACGTCTTCGACGCGAAGGGCAAGCACAAGACGATGCTACGGGCCGACTTCGAGTGCCCCAAATCGGTAGCCGTTTGTCCCGACGGTCACATCGCTGTCTGCGACACGGACAAGGCTCGAATATCACTGATTGACCCCGACACGGCCAAAGTGGTACGATCTTTAGTCAGTGTGAATCATACGAAAACCGTATGTCTGTTTTCGTTATTTCAGGAGGTAGTGACAAAAAATGAGAAGTGGGAAGTTTATCCTTGAATTGGTGGAAGTGTGAAGTGGGATTGGTGGGCTCTCAAAATGGTGAGAGGTTGGCCCCAAAACAGGTTGGAGATGTGAGGTTGAAACTACTGCCACATACATTCTTTATTCTGTATGGCGCATGACACCGTAACGACGTTACCATATGTGCTGTCTCATTAATACATGCACACACGCACACGCGCGCATACACACACGCGTGCATGCATAAACAAGCTGCCATTGCTGTGTGTTACTGGGGCATAATATTTGTTGTCATATCCATGCCGGCAGAACATCCGAAAATCGCCATGTTCGCTTCTCTGAGAACGTTGTTGTTCGCGTCTTTTCCTCTGAATTCTTCCGATGTGAGGCCGGCCCCAATACTGGTCCTCGGTTTATGTTTTCTTTTTCTTTCACCAAGTCTATTCTTACACTGCTGCCTCCACCACCCGCGTCCACTCCCCTCTAACCTTTGCTCTCATTCTCCACTCCTCTCCCAACCCCATCCATATCTCTCTTTGTACAATCATCCAATCTCAATGTTGGTCGTTCTCGTCTCCTTTTACCTAGCATCCACTTTGATAACGTCCGCTTTCTTCGCTAACCATTCTTCTCCCATTCGTTCCACTTTAGCTTCTTCCTGAAACTTTCCTTCACACCGACCTTCTCCGTCAGCTCATCCATTCTTCACCTATCTTTTTACAATTCATTCCTCCAACAGTTGGACCTGCTTGTATTCTACAGTGACTGAGCTTTCTTTCCTTCGTATCTCTCCACCCAGGTACACACACAGCTGTCTATGCTTTAGTGTCTTCTCCTCTAGATCTCTTCCCAGTTCGTTGTGATGACAAACTATCATCAGTTGCTACTGCATGCCCTCGCGTGGAAGATCGTACCCTATGTCCATTAACATTGTGCGCCTTTGTTTGTTTTCAGAGGATGACCTACGGCTCGTGGGGAAAGGGCGCGCAAAGTCTAGACACGCCATCTTGCGTGATCACAGACTCGAAGGGCAATATTCTCATCGCCGACTCGCTCAACAACCGCATCCATCAACTGACGGCGGAAGGCAAGTTCCGCCGACACCTCCTGACAGAGGCTGACGGCATCGCGGGGCCCAAAGCGTTGTACTTCGACAAAGAATTCTCGCTTCTGTACGTCGGACACTCCATGAACAAAGTGTCCGTCTACAAATATCGCCCGCTCACGTGAGTTGCGCCGGCTCAACAGTTCGCTTCCGGTCGCTGCCCAAGAGATGCCGTTAAGGTGTTACGTCTAGCAACGAAGCGTATTTGTGTGTCGGTCGGTGGAGGACTTTCAAAACGAACTCCCTCATACAAAACACCACGACAGTGTTTTGAACCTAAGTTCAAAATACCCTCGTTTCAACTGTATCTATAGATCCTAACGTATGTGTTTTGTATCAGGTTTGAGTTCAAAAGTGAGCCATTGTCAATATGACGGACTTACAACAGGGCGTCTGAACGTCCTACAGCTGGGCAGCAGCGGCGTGGGACACGCGCATGTACTGGAGATATATTTGTTTTATTCGAAAACACACAAAATAAATGTTTGTGTTTTACGCTGGTTTAGCACGCATACGGCGCAGCAGTGTTACGAAAAGAACAAGAACCTGTGTTGTTTTAATTGTCATAAATTTATATTGTACAACCAAAACACTCGTGCATGTAGGGAATTATTACTATAGGTTCATTGTCTAATTAATATACGTGCATACGCACGCACGTGTGTACATACATACATACATACATACGTCATATGTTGCGTTTTTGGTCGAGTGGTCGGCACGGAAGCATACGGGCACACGTCCGCCCATTCAGTCACACTAATGATATTACAGGAATAAGTTGCAACAGTTTATGACAGATGAAAATATATTACATATACAATCAACCTATGTCTAGTAAATGCCCTCGTAAATGTCAGAACGATAGGTTCCGACGGCGGCGACTTAATTATGAGTCATTCTACAATAATTTGTATTTTCTTGTCCTCAGCTATCAATTTCCAACAATAGCTCTACACCAAAAAAACAAATTTATATGTTTACTGTGTACCCCCTCAGTATTTGGCAGTCACTACCACTGCTGTAAATAAATAATCTGACTTTTTCCAATCTGATATGCTGGAATGTCTTGACCATAACGTGTCCCCTCTAGTAAATTTGGACTTTAACCACCGATACAGCACATTTGTATAACAGCAGCATACTCGATGTATCAATGCACGCTAAATTTATGTATTTAACAGTCATATTTTGCGTAACTTGCTTAAGAAAATGTCAATATTAAAAAAATTCAGACTTTGAAAGTCTGTCTCCCATATTTTATCTTAGCTGTAACATCGTACGAACAGGGCCTCTGCGTGACATCGTTGAAACTGTTCCAACCCATATAATTGTTATAGCAGTAGCCTATTTTGCCATGTTTTTTGCAAATTATTATGTTCACTAGCTGGCTAGACTGGTTCTCAACGAGAGCAAAACGGAAATTCGGACAATGCTATGTAGCGACATCGACCATCGTCCAATGACGTTGGTGTCGCAATCGGTGCTGTTTTATCGATGGCGACGCAGGTGGCAAATGTATGTGGAAGTGCTTACTACCATATCTCGAGAATTGCTCGTGTACGAGAGGCAATGACGACCAGTGTCTGCAAATGTCTTGTCCATGCACTTGTGACATCCAGAATTGATTATGGAAATGCGATGCTCTTTGGTATACCTGACTGTCTGCTGCACCGGTCAGCTGCTCGTGTTGTGATGCAACTTCGACGAGGTGACCAGCGTTCCATCACTGCGGTCCTACAACAGCTACACTGGCTCCCAGTGAGAAAGCGCATCGAGTACAAGTTACTCGTGGTTGTACACACGGCAGTGTATGCAGGCACGCCAGTGTATCTCGCGTCACTGTTACATCGTCACTCGCCACGCAGGACCATACGCTCTGGCAGTGGTCTGCTTCTGGACGTTCCACGCGTGAACCTAGAACGTTATGGTCGCCGGGCGTTTGCATGTGCTGGGCCGACATTGTGGAACTCTCTGCCTCTGGAACTACGTGCGATTGAGAACACTGGGCAGTTTGGAAAATTATTGAAGACATTTCTGTTCTCAAACTAATATTATAATCATACATCATTTAACCTTTGTATTATGCATGCATATAGTTTTAATTCATTTTCAGTCTTATTTATCTCATAATCACATTTTAGTATCTAATCAAATTATTTAATGCAATTTAGGCTTTTATTTATTTATTTTATTCAGTATGTTCAGCTGTTCAGCACTTTTGGTAATCGTTTATTTTATCATTGCATTTACCCGTAATTTTACTATACATACATAGGTTTATATATATATCTATACTAGGATTTTTTATTTATGTTTCTTATTTATTTCTCTTAAATGCGTTTTATGATTCTTAGATGATTGCCGATTTGTAAACACCTGTGAACGGGTCATTAGTCCCGGATTTGATGGTGTGTAACTAAAGTTTATTATTATAAGACAATTTGCGTTATGGCTGAGACTAGTTTATAGTAAAACAAACAAGTAGATTTTATAACGTACGTGCAAGCCAACAATTATAATGTTTAAAATGCTACACCATTTATAATAAATTAATACATGTATATATATATATAATATTATAATATACATTTTATATATATATACATTATAATATTATATATATATATATATATATACATAGTCGCCGGAGCTGGGGGGAATCCCAATTTTTTTTTGAGAGGCCTGAAAGTGTTTTTTTTGTGCAGTTGGAATTTTTTTTTCAGTCTTTAGAGGGGGTGCAGTTAAAGGTTTTTGGTGAGCTTCAAAATTAATTAACAGCACCCAGCTTAGTTTCGTTCCGGCGCCAGTGATAAATTATATGATATTAAACTATTATCTATTATTTTATTTTTATGTTTTTAAGCCGGAAGGAAAACTTCGATACCATTGTCAAAAAGCACACACTCGATTATATTGTTTAAGAAAATAAAAATCAATTAACATCAGTTCTCAGATTATACAAATGTTTATACTGTTTTTCTAGTGTGCTTATTTTTAGCTGTGTCTGCTGGGGTGGAAATGTCGGGACAGATTGGATAAGATTATAAAGAAGGCGGAAAGTGTCGTAGGCAAGAGACAGGACAGATTTGACACACACTTCAAGGGACGACTGACAGACATACTTCGTGACGACACCCAACCACTGAAGACGGACTGTGACAATAGACTCATTGAACGTAGCGGATGATTCCGAAACCAGAGTGCCTATGGCTAGAACGACAAGATACGCTGGTTCTTTTGTATCTTCGGCGATCATTGTCTATAACCAGAAGAGATGAAGAGCTAGAAATGAAATATGGCATTTGTGGGTATACAGGGACTCCAGTAAGAGTTGGAGTAAAGACACGTGCTCCGTCATATTCGTTTTTAGTTCATTACCATTCGCTAGATGGCGCCTGCCACGACGCCTACCGAATGTCTCGAAACGATGCACTGGTATCAGGTGAACAATGAACACCGCTCTCATAAACCACTTATTTCCGACGCTATCTTACACCTTCTCATATTTACAAGCGTGATCTTGCAGTCGGACACACACTCGTGTGGTCACATCGTCCCCAAACGTCACGAGGTACGTCAAGTATGAGTTTCCGTTGACGCGTGAGCGATAATTAGAGGATTCAATGTATGTTATTGTTTCTATGGCTGTGTATGAGGTTTTTGTTTCCTGTTTTAGCGCACCACATTGTTAGTTCACAAAACTTTTGGTAATCGTTTACTTAAGTGGCCCAAAGTAGGTTAATCCTACTGACCCTTATGTTCCAAACCTATGCTTCATTGAATCAACCCAGCCCAGGGGGATACTGAGTAATACTAGTCTAATAGTAATATATCGGTAGAATTTTTTACATGCCTAGCGTAGACGCAGCCATAACAAACCTGCAGTTTTTGGCACTTGTGTAGAATCCGGACCCACCTCGATTTTGCTATTATAACTGGAATTTTGCCTAACTTTGATACCTCAGTGCTTTAGTTCATCATTCAACATTAACACAGGCATGTTTACGTTTAAGAATATTGCGTCTTAGCGCACTTTTGAGGCATAAATATACGCCAACATAAGCCGCCATACTCTAACATATGCCGCTATATCGCTAATTTTACGAACGTGATGCGGAAACACACGACAGCAGCGGTGCAGGCTAGCACTAACCGGGTCACTATTTGGACTTCAAAAGTGTACTAAGAGACAATATTTGTGTAATATAAATATGCCTGAGATGATGTTGAGTGATGGAACTAATGCTCTGAGGAATCAAAGTTATGCAAAACTCAAGTTATAAAGACAAAATCGTGGTGGGTCCGGATTCTACATAAGTGCCCAGTTTTTTTCTTCTAACATGGTCATGGCCATAGCATGGGCACTTGTCAGACTTGTGACAGTTGTGTAGAATCTGGACCCACCTCGATTTACCCATTATAACTTGAGTTTGTCTAAATTTGATATATATTGGTGCGTTAGTTCCACCATTCAACATCATCTTAGGCATATTTCTGTTATGAAAATATTGCACTTTTGAAGCCCAAATAGCTACCCGGTTTGTGCTAATCTGCACTGCTGCGTGTTGCATTACTGCGCCACGCGCTTGAAATGAGTGATATAGCAGCGTATTTTAAAATGCATAACAAAACATGTTTATGTAATGCAGTTTTTATTTTTCATGTGGTAATGCTACTGAATTGAATTGATGACGAACTGACAAAGTAATAAACATGATGGAAAATTTGTTGTACAATTTAGTAGCTGGGTCATTTCATGCGAATGCAACCAAAATTCCTGAAATTTGTTGCCCTCATCTCTTAAATTGTTTAATAATGTTGCCCTCACCTCTTAAATTTTTGAATAAACCGGTTTGGTAAAAGTCTGGTAAAATATGCAAGAATACAAAATTTCAGCTTATTTTCTAGCTCCAGTAGTTTTCGAGTTACAGCAGTTTGAAATTTGGGCTTAGACATTTTGTGACAGCTTCTTAAAAATAAATACAATTAATTTGCATAAAATGGTGGACATATTAAATGTAGAATCCCAATTTTTTGTATCATGTTTTTCCAAAAATACATTAATATTTGAGGCATAGTAAAATAGTACACCACAAACATTTTCATTAGAACTCACGTAGTTGCCATAATTTGCATAATTGATTATGTTATTATCATAAAACAAAATGGTGGACATAGTAAATGTGGACTCACCATTTGTGTTATACAAATTTTCAAAAGCATTGTGATTAAATGTTTAGTGCTTCTTATCATGGTATTACATAAAGAGTTTAATTACTATAATTGGATGTCACTTAATTCCCACTCTTCATAATTAATGTCTATACTAGTTATACTCAGCCATATGAATTGCGGTTGTTTGTAGTTTGTAGCAGTTCTGTTGTGCTCCTTCCACACCATGTTGAGATATATTATTTTTATTTTCTGTCGTCCTCTGGATCTTTTTCCTTCTATCTTTCCTGCTGTTACTACATGTTCAATTTTTTTCTTTCTCATGACATGGCCTATAAATAGTGCTTGTTGTGTTCTAACTTTGTTGATGATCTTTCTTTTTGATTTGGCTGTCCTAAGGATGACTTCATTGCTTTGTTTTGCAGTCCATGGCAGCATTCTTCTTAAAAACCACATTTCAGTGGCTTCTATGTCTTTTTGTGAAACTCTCCAGCATTGATATTATTTCTTCATGAAGAACTCTGTCAAATGCCTTTGTGTAAGCAATAAAACATACATACAGATCTTTCTGCACTTCCAATGCTCTCTCAATCAGATGATAACATTATCAAAAATTCATGTTTATATGATAATTTGACATAACTTTCGTTTGGTTTACCGCAGAAACTGCAGTGAAGACGAACATGTCTTCTAATTAGTTGAACAGCTCTCATGACAATCCAAATAAGTGCGGGTTTTCTATTTGCAGCGACTTGCTTTTGCAAAAACCCTACCGTTACGGAGCATCGTCGACGTACATTTTTAACACGCATCATCGTTAAATCACGAACGATTAGTTCATCAAATAAAGGAATACTTTTTAAAACTTTATACCATTGTAAAGGACATCATCTTGTCATTCCCGTGATATTAAATATGTATTATTTAACTCGGACTTAATGATGTAAGGGCTGCAAAAATGGTGGCCTGTCGTAGTTTAGTGTCAGAATTGGCCAGATCCAACAGCCGTTGTGGTAATGCTAGTTTAAGAATATTGCGTCTTAGTATACTTTTTTAAGGCATAAATAGCATCCCAGTTTCAGGGTTCAATCTAGAATCTTGAGTGGGCAAAGAGCCCATGTAGGTTGTAAAAAGGGGCAATTTTTTTAAACATTGCACCTATGGGAAGGACTGAAAATCCCTCCGGGAATTGAGTAATTAAACATTACTAATGAGTTAATGTGGATTTCTAGTATTATATTGAATTCCCTTCTAGGTTTGCAGCTAAATAACAAGGATGTTTGTTTGAACACGGCAGTCTCTACAACTGGCATACCATCAACGATATGAAATGTGTGCAATACCAACCCTGGATATATAGTTAATAAATTATATTATATACAATAAAAGGGGGTCAACGTTTTCTGCTGACACTGAAGAAAGCCTGGAAACCAGCTTTGAGCCTATCAGAGATAAAAACTGTTTATTCCAAGTAGTCACAAAAATAAATTAAACTACACCATTCTTTTAACTGTAATTCATGGAGCATGTTACCATCCATTTACTTCATAATTATACACAGGATTTTTAAATGAGAATATTTTGAGAAACATTTATCATAAAATGTTACTTTTGGTTGGATTTTTTGTGTTTATTGCAGTTTGTGTTTTGCGATTTTATAAAAATAAATATTATTTATTATATTATTTTGCATTTTGTTTTTTACTGGTGGAGCTACTCATTGCGGAAGTCACTTCTTTGCCACAGAAGTCATGCACATCAATCATTCTCTAAAAACAGTACATGACTGAATCTTGATAGTTTGTCTCATTTATGATTTAGGAATCTTCAAACCTCCTTGTTGCCAATTTTCATTGATATTTGGGTGTGTCAGCCGTGTGCGGGCCTACGCAAAGACAAAGTTAAATTTAATTTAAAAAGTGCCATCCGATTCCGCTTGGAAGCGAATTTCATTATTGTCTATACTATTATCGGTAATAATTTAAATTTCCAATGAATGTTTACATTTAATACCTTTCAGTTGTATGCGTGGCCTTTTGCCTCACATGTCTAAATGTGATTTTTGCGTTTTATTTTGATCCATGATTCTTTCTAGTGAACACACAGCGTGCATGCTCTGGCGGATATTTACACCTCGGTAAACACAGTATGCGTGCTCTGGCAGATAATTGTACACCTAGTGGATTTGTGTGGAATTAGCAGTAGGTAGTGCGATGTGCTCGCTACATCATCAGCCAGAACAACGACGTAATAATTACTTGTTATTTCTCTTGGCTGTCTTGCATACAAATTCCGGATACCTACAAAATATTGACTTTAAATCCCTCGTCAATTAATGTAGACTTTTTTAGGACACGTCAACTGAATTTGTGTGCGCCAGATGCCATCTGGGCCCATTCGTGAAATTTTGGTGGGTCATTTGTTAAAATATTGCATTAATGGCGCAGCCTGGATTGAACCCTGTGGTTTGCATTAAGGAGCTTCTTCTGATGAAGAAAATGTCCCAAATATCAAAATGCCGTAAGCTAGAACACTCAAATATCAGATTCTTACTTATCTTTCCAAAAGCTTTCACCAAGCTAGTTCATTCAAAAATTGAATAGATGAGTGCCGCATCCATTGGTTGCCTTCACACGGAATGACCCAGCTTGGTAAATGCCTATTATTTTTAAGTATTTGTGAATAATAAATTTATGATAATGAAGTGTACATAAAAAATTTGTATTTGAAGTTGTTTACTTCTAACAACAATTAGTTGTAACAGCGGTAAAAACAGTGTAACTTCTAATGATTACTTTTTCCCATGAACAGCAGTGTTCTTAGTCGTCCAGCCTGCACCACTTCAGCGATTTCCCATGAACATGTTGTTTGAATGAGAACATTGTTAATTATATAATCTAGTGCTAATAACACTACTTACTGATCCTCAGCTTTGATCTCAGAATACAAAAGACTCTCTAGTGTTTGTTTCTACGTCTGTGACTATTTTTGTGTTAATACAAGATTCCCTATCCTTAGGTTGTTCACAATGTCCACCTGGGGGAGTCAGTGCATGTCGTGAAGAGGCGGAGCTTAGACCAGCAGTTGCGGATCCACCTGGTGTATGACAGCGGGTTGTCAACTCTACCACGGGAAAAGGAAACACTGGTGAAGGTGAGGGTTGTGTGACTGTTGTGGCATCTGGAACAGTTCTGTTTATCTCTTGACCATTTAGACCCTGAAAAACTCGTTTCCTCAACAGCTCATATCTGTCTGACAACAATGATGATGCATGGAGGTGACATGACATCACTGGTGTCATATATAATACAATTTTGTTATAATTAGACATAGTTACATGTATAGTACTGCTTACTGGTAATACACTGCAGTTTTAATACAGAAAGAAAGCAATTCCTGAAACATGGCTTTTGGTAGGTTTGTTTAGAAAAAGTGATATATGGAGAGAAAAAATATATAGCTATGGAAGAATAAATTAATAAAAAAATTGCAATTTGTAAAATGAAATAAATCAGTTACAATTATGGCATAATTTCAACACCAGAATCAGTTGCAATTAGGACATAATTTTGGCTGTAATAAAAAAATACACATACATTATTGGATTGAACTGTTAATCCTGCCTTTTTGTAGGATGTGCTCATTCCTACAGCTGTGTCGTATTGGGAGAGGACACTACAGGTCCGTCGAACTGCACAACCCGTCAAATTGCTCAGGTGGGTCATGTGTACACCTTCCACATAATTTATGTAATAATTCCTACTTCTTCTTTGTCCTACAAGAATAGTATTTGGATTTTAGTTATATGATCTTAAACATTATGGTAGGTAGAATGTATTTTCATTTTTATTTTCTTATTATTTTAATGTAGATGGATATTTGAGTATTTTCTTGGTTTGCAGACCAGTTTTAGAAAACAAATCTCAGATATTTTGACAGCTAAAGATTGGGTAGAGTGGTAAAGATTTCTGGACTTTACTGCATTTGCTAACCTTGAATCTGGAAAGGTTTGCGAATAAATTACGAATTTTCCACTTCAGGAACTTTCTACATTTAACAAGACTGGTCATGTGACCAGAACGTTAAAATAAATATTTTGCAGGCCTTACATGAGTTGTGATATTGACTGGAGAAACTTACATGTGATTTACATTTCATTAGCTATTTTGATAAATGAATTTGGTTCAGTAATATAGTGCAGATGTTATGTATCCTACGAGGATTCAAAAGTGCTTATGGTTATATCTAATTTGGAAATGTTTTCTGGCAAAATTTGCACCACACAGGCCCTGGACAATTCCTAATTTCCCAGTTGAGAACAATTACAGTTCGGAACAGATTGAAGCTATATATATCTAATGCTTCATACCTTTTGCATTATGCATGCCATTGCTTGTAAGTCCTGAGCGACAAAGACAAGACTACCTGAAACAAACAATGTACACATACACACAGACACACACAGACACACAGACACACACACACACACACACAGACACATACACTCACCCACACAGACACACCCACACAGACACACACACACACACACAGACACACATACATACACACACACACACACACACACACACACACACACACACACACACACACACACTCACCCACACAGACACACACACACACCCACACATACACACACTCACACACACACACAGACACACACACACACACAGACACACACACTCACCCACACAGACAGAAACACACACACACACACACACACTCACCCACACAGACACACACACACACACACACACACACACACACACACATACGGTGACACACACACATACAGTGACACACACAGACACATACACACTCACACACAGAGACTCACGCACAGAGACATACACATACACTCACCCACACATACACACCCACACACAGACACACACACACACACACACACACACACTCACAGACACACACACTCACACACAGAGACACACACACACTCACACACAGAAACACACACACTCACACACACAGACACACCCACACACACACACACACACACACACTCACCCACACAGACACACACACACACATACGGTGACACACACACATACAGTGACACACACAGACACATACACACTCACACACAGAGACTCACGCACAGAGACATACACACACACTCACCCACACATACACACCCACACACAGACACACACACACACAGACACACAGACACACACACACTCACAGACACACACACTCACACACAGAGACACACACACACTCACACACAGAAACACACACACTCACACACACAGACAGAAACACACACACACACACACACAGACACACCCACACAGACACACACACACAGACACACCCACACATACACACACACACACAGACACACACACACACACACTCACCCACACAGACACACACACACAGACACACCCACACATACACAGACACACACTCACACACACAGACAGACACACTCACACAGACACACACACTCACCCACACAGACACACACACTCACACAGACACACACACTCACACACAGAGACACACACACACACTCACACACAGAAACACACACACAGAAACATACACACACACACACTCACACAGACACACACACATACGGTGACACACACACATACAGTGACACACACAGACACATACACACTCACACACAGATACACACGCACAGAGACATACACACACACTCACCCACACATACACACACACTCACACACACACAGACACACACACAGACACACACACTCACCCACACAGACACACACACTCACACAGACACACACACTCACACAGACACACACACTCACCCACACAGACACACACACTCACACACAGACACACACACTCACAGACACACACACTCACACAGACAGACACACACACTCACCCACACAGACACACACACTCACACAGACACACACACTCACACACACACACAGACACACACGCACAGACACACACACTCACACACACAGACAGACACACTCACACAGACAGACATACTCACCCACACAGACACTCACACAGACACTCACACAGACACACACACTCACCCACACAGACACACACACACACACACACACACACACACACACACACACACACACACACACACACACACACTCACTCACACACAGAGACACACACACTCACACACAGAGACACACACACAGAAACATACACACACACACACTCACCCACACAGACACACACTCACACAGACACACACACACACACACACTCACACACACACATACGGTGACACACACACACACATACAGTGACACACACAGACACATACACACTCACACACAGATACATACACACACACTCAACCACACAGACACACCCACACACACACTGACACAGACACACACACACACTCACACAGACACACAGACACACACACAGATACACACACACAGACACACACACACACACACACACTCACACACAGACACACACACTCACCCACACAGACACACCCACACTCACACAGACACACACACACACACACACACACACATACAGTGACACACACACATACAGTGACAGACACATACACACACTCACACAGACACACGCACACACTCACATACACACACACAGACACCCACACATACACACACAGATACACACACACTCACACACACAGACACACACACACTCACACACACACACACACACACACACACAGACACACACACACACACACACACACATATACGGTGACACACATACAGTAACACACATACAGTGACACTCACACATACACACACACACACACACACACAGTCATGTAACTTGTTTCTTCCCAGGTCGTGTCAGTCGGACGTCATCCGATTCAGGGATGGTGATCCCTATCCCTACTGCGTCAACAACTGCAGTGAAACCACCAAATGTGGCCCGGTCGTTGTGCCAGAATATTATCTAGAGGTACAAACTGTCATATGTGCACGCACATATATACATGCTGTAAATTCACATGAAATGTTCAATATATCAGTGATATTATATGATGTAATTATAGACATATGTAATGTTATCAATTTCATGAGGGTTCTTTGGATGTGGTTCCAGTGTATTTTGTTGAAGCAATGTACCTAAAACGTTACGTTTGGTATGATCCTATGTTGAGAAATATAACTTGTTGTTGGTTAGGTCATCTATTGCAGTACTACAGGTAAATACCAGTGCCGGACACTTTCCTTTTTAATTAAGCATGTCATTGACTTTAAAGAAAAATGTTTTGTTGAAAGTGAAACTGCCAAAAAGCAAAGGAGAATATGTATACATAAGTTGGTTGATGGTTTCATTGCTAAAGAGATTCGTAAGGAAAATAACGTGTTACCTATGGATAAAATGCCAATGAAAAGTAAGAGCAAAAAAAATGTTCAGGTTGTGCATCTCTACAAATATATGAGTCTGTTGATTTTGTTGCGAAAAAGAAAACGGAGAAAACAAGTTTAGTTTATTGATGGACTATGCACCAGTAGTTATGTATGTGTATGATAACAATAATAATATTTTTATTATATTTTATTTTCGGTAGCTCCAGGTACAAATTTGTTTGTACTTCACAACATATTATAATAATAATGTATTACAAACACTACTAGTAACAAGAATTATTACAAATAAAAAAAATAAAAAAAATGGCGTCAAATTTCTAAATAAGAAAATTATTAAATAAATGTATTAGCTGCTAGTAATAAGAATTATGAAGACATTGATAGAACACAATGATGATATAGCGATAATACTAACAAATAAATGTAATAATAATTACTAGTTTAACAATTAGTAAAACATTATAAAAAATATACCGTTTAAGCGATAAAACAAATTGTAAAGTAGTGTTAAATCATGATGAGCACATTGTCCTTTTGTAGGTCTGTCGCATCGCCCGCATTGGCTCCAAGTATAAGAAGGTTGGTTACGGGGGCCCAGGGGTCGACAACGCTGACTTTGTTCTCTTTGTGTCAGCAACAAACGAGGAACGCTGCACTGTCGGATCAGCCGTAGCGTACGCAGCCTACTGTCAGCTAGAGGGTGCTCTTGACAGGTACGCACAAACATCATTCTCTCATCTTGTATGGGATGAAGCTTCCAAATATCAAATGTAAGATCTGCGTCTGTGGTCACCAGAGATGTAATGGGAGTTTACATGGGTGGGTTTGTTTAATTTGTTTGGGGTAGTGTGACAGTAGGTTCTAGGTGGTTTTGTGTTCTGCTTTCAGCTGAGCCTGCATTGCCAGCTTTTCCAACAACTAAGTAGGATTTTATTATTGCTTTTTAGCAATGATTTATGTCAAATATTTTATCACCTGAGGTTTATAGAAATAATTCATTTGATGTGGCTGTTTTTTGTGGTGGCATTTCAGCTATTTACGTGTAGTGGTTTCTTTATTTTACCTGTACTAATTTTACAATTTCTAGTTTCTTTTTCTTTGTAATAATACTGTTCTTTATGCTAGTTGTTGTAATATCTGTGCTTCCTTTGATTTACTTGTACAAGCTTGTACAATATTGTAATGTGCTATAAGTTTGCTTTGATATCTCAAGTCAAGTCTTTCAGTAATTGATCTTACCCATTTTATTAGTAATTTATTTTAGCTGCATTTAGGAATTTTAGGTATCAATATCTGAGCTGCAGCCATCAATATACACCCTGCTGCCTGTTTGTTCATCAATTCATGTTGCTGTTGTTGATATTTTAAAACAACTTCAAGTATACTGTGTTTCAGGCCAGTAGCAGGCTACGTGAACCTGTGTCCTAATGACATATCAACTGAGCCACACAATCTACATCAGATGCATGCCACACTCAAACATGAGATACTGCATGCCCTGGTGAGTAGACGAGGTACTGGATGAATGAATGGGTGAAGTACTGGTGGGTAGACTGGGTCCTACATGCCCTGGTGAATGAGGTATTAGGTATATATTATGCCCTGGTGGGTAGACTGGGTCCTACATGCCCTGGTGAGTGAGGTATTAGGTGTACATTATGCCCTGGTGGGTAGACTGGGTCTTACATGCCCTGGTGAGTGAGGTATTAGGTGTACATTATGCCCTGGTGGGTAGACTGGGTCCTACATGCCCTGGTGAGTGAGATATTAGGTGTACATTATGCCCTGATGGGTAGACTGGGTCTTACATGCCATGGTGAGTGAGATATTAGGTGTCCGTTATGCCCTGGTGTGTAGGCTGGGTACTACATTCCCTGGTGAGTGAGGTATTAGGTGTACATTATGCCCTGGTGTGTAGACTGGGTCCTACATGCCCTGGTGAGTGAGATATTAGGTGTACATTATGCCCTGATGGGTAGACTGGGTCTTACATGCCATGGTGAGTGAGATATTAGGTGTCCGTTATGCCCTGGTGTGTAGGCTGGGTACTACATTCCCTGGTGAGTGAGATATTAGGTGTCCGTTATGCCCTGGTGTGTAGACTGGGTACTACATTCCCTGGTGAGTGAGGTATTAGGTGTACATTATGCCCTGGTGGGTAGACTGGGTCCTACATGCCCTGGTGAGTGAGGTATTAGGTGTACATTATGCCCTGGTGGGTAGACTGGGTCCTACATGCCCTGGTGAGTGAGGTATTAGGTGTACATTATGCCCTGGTGAGTAGACTGGGTCCTACATGCCCTGGTGAGTGAGGTATTAGGTGTACATTATGCCCTGGTGGGTAGACTGGGTCCTACATGCCCTGGTGAATGAGGTATTAGGTATATATTATGCCCTGGTGGGTAGACTGGGTCCTACATGCCCTGGTGAGTGAGGTATTAGGTGTACATTATGCCCTGGTGGGTAGACTGGGTCCTACATGCCCTAGTGAGTGAGATATTAGGTGTACATTATGCCCTGGTGGGTAGACTGGGTCCTACATGCCCTGGTGAGTGAGATATTAGGTGTACATTATGCCCTGATGGGTAGACTGGGTCTTACATGCCATGGTGAGTGAGATATTAGGTGTCCGTTATGCCCTGGTGTGTAGGCTGGGTACTACATTCCCTGGTGAGTGAGATATTAGGTGTCCGTTATGCCCTGGTGTGTAGACTGGGTACTACATTCCCTGGTGAGTGAGGTATTAGGTGTACATTATGCCCTGGTGGGTAGACTGGGTCCTACATGCCCTGGTGAGTGAGGTATTAGGTGTACATTATGCCCTGGTGGGTAGACTGGGTCCTACATGCCCTGGTGAGTGAGGTATTAGGTGTACATTATGCCCTGGTGAGTAGACTGGGTCCTACATGCCCTGGTGAGTGAGGTATTAAATGTCCTGATGGATTGACATGATTCTCTGTTGGCATCAGTACAGAAAAGGCTATTCTGGCAACTGGGACTAAGAACGTTTTTTACTGACCAATATTGCATTAGGTTGATGTATACAAAGTTAATGCAATCACTGATTCCACAAGAATGTAGAATTCATTTAAATATACAAAGGCCAGAACAGTGTCTGCTCTACTGGTCTTAAATATAATATACCATTTTATACAGATCTGAAGGAACTTCCAATAGGATCATTATTCTACATTAGAACCAATTTTTTCCTGGGTTGAGTGCAAACAAGATTGTTGTTTTTAGTGAAATAATAATCAAAAGAAGAAAACCGTTTCATGCTACACTGCAGCCACCTGTCTCTGCCTGGACTTGTTTGAAAAGTAGTGCAGCATAGTTGTATGTCTAATATTACTTGATGTAGTGCAGCATAGTTGTATGTCTAATATTACTTGATGTAGTGCAGCGTAGTTTTATGTCTAATATTACTTGATGTAGTGCAGCATAGTTGTATGTCTAATATTACTTGATGTAGTGCAGCATAGTTGTATGTCTAATATTACTTGATGTAGTGCAGCGTAGTTGTATGTCTAATATTACTTGATGTAGTGCAGCATAGTTGTATGACTAATATTACTTGATGTAGTGCAGTGTAGTTGTATGTCTAATATTACTTGATATAGTGCAGCGTAGTTGTATGTCTAATATTACTTGATGTAGTGCAGCATAGTTGTATGACTAATATTACTTGATGTAGTGCAGTGTAGTTGTATGTCTAATATTACTTGATGTAGTGCAGCTTAGTTGTATGTCTAATATTACTTGATGTACCCGGTAGTGCAGCATAGTTGTATGACTAATATTACTTGATGTAGTGCAGCATAGTTGTATGACTAATATTACTTGATGTAGTGCAGCGTAGTTGTATGTCTAATATTACTTGATGTACCCGGTAGTGCAGCATAGTTGTATGACTAATATTACTTGATGTAGTGCAGCGTAGTTGTATGTCTAATATTACTTGATGTACCCGGTAGCGCAGCACAGTTGTATGACTAATATTACTTGATGTAGTGCAGCATAGTTGTATGACTAATATTACTTGATGTAGTGCAGCGTAGTTGTATGTCTAATATTACTTGATATAGTGCAGCGTAGTTGTATGTCTAATATTACTTGATGTAGTGCAGCATAGTTGTATGACTAATATTACTTGATGTAGTGCAGCGTAGTTGTATGTCTAATATTACTTGATGTAGTGCAGTGTAGTTGTATGTCTAATATTACTTGATGTAATGCAGCATAGTTGTATGTCTAATATTACTTGATGTAGTGCAGCATAGTTATATGACTAATATTACTTGATGTAGTGCAGCATAGTTGTATGTCTAATATTACTTGATGTAGTGCAGCATAGTTGTATGTCTAATATTACTTGATGTGCAGCATAGTTGTATGACTAATATTACTTGATGTTGTGCAGCATAGTTGTATGACTAATATTACTTGATGTAGTGCAGCATAGTTGTATGTCTAATATTACTTGATGTAGTGCAGCATAGTTGTATGTCTAATATTACTTGATGTAATGCAGCGTAGTTGTATGTCTAATATTACTTGATGTAGTGCAGCATAGTTATATGACTAATATTACGTGATGTTGTGCAGCATAGTTGTATGTATAATATTACTTGATGTAGTGCAGCATAGTTGTATGTATAATATTACTTGATTTAGTGCAACATAGTTGTATGTCTAATATTACTTGATGTAGTGCAGCATAGTTGTATGTCTAATATTACTTGATTTAGTGCAGCATAGTTGTATGTATAATATTACTTGATGTAGTGCAGCATAGTTGTATGACTAATATTACTTGATGTAGTGCAGCATAGTTGTATGTCTAATATTACTTGATGTAGTGCAGCATAGTTGTATGTCTAATATTACTTGATGTAGTGCAGTGTAGTTGTATGTCTAATATTACTTGATGTAGTGCAGCATAGTTGTATGTCTAATATTACTTGATGTAGTGCAGTGTAGTTGTATGTCTAATATTACTTGATGTAGTGCAGCATAGTTGTATGTCTAATATTACTTGATGTAGTGCAGCATAGTTGTATGTCTAATATTACTTGATGTAGTGCAGCATAGTTGTATGTCTAATATTACTTGATGTAGTGCAGCATAGTTGTATGTCTAATATTACTTGATGTAGTGCAGCATAGTTGTATGTCTAATATTACTTGATGTAGTGCAGCATAGTTGTATGTCTAATATTACTTGATGTAGTGCAGCATAGTTGTATGTCTAATATTACTTGATTTAGTGCAACATAGTTGTATGTCTAATATTACGTGATGTTGTGCAGCATAGTTGTATGACTAATATTACTTGATGTAGTGCAGCATAGTTGTATGTATAATATTACTTGATTTAGTGCAACATAGTTGTATGTCTAATATTACTTGATGTAGTGCAGCATAGTTGTATGTATAATATTACTTGATTTAGTGCAGCATAGTTGTATGTATAATATTACTTGATGTAGTGCAGCATAGTTGTATGACTAATATTACTTGATGTAGTGCAGCATAGTTGTATGTCTAATATTACTTGATGTAGTGCAGCATAGTTGTATGTCTAATATTACTTGATGTAGTGCAGTGTAGTTGTATGTCTAATATTACTTGATGTAGTGCAGCATAGTTGTATGTCTAATATTACTTGATGTAGTGCAGTGTAGTTGTATGTCTAATATTACTTGATGTAGTGCAGCATAGTTGTATGTCTAATATTACTTGATGTAGTGCAGCATAGTTGTATGTCTAATATTACTTGATGTAGTGCAGCATAGTTGTATGTCTAATATTACTTGATGTAGTGCAGCATAGTTGTATGTCTAATATTACTTGATGTAGTGCAGCATAGTTGTATGTCTAATATTACTTGATGTAGTGCAGCATAGTTGTATGTCTAATATTACTTGATGTAGTGCAGTGTAGTTGTATGTCTAATATTACTTGATGTAGTGCAGCATAGTTGTATGTCTAATATTACTTGATGTAGTGCAGTGTAGTTGTATGTCTAATATTACTTGATGTAGTGCAGCATAGTTGTATGTCTAATATTACTTGATGTAGTGCAGCATAGTTGTATGTCTAATATTACTTGATGTAGTGCAGCATAGTTGTATGTCTAATATTACTTGATGTAGTGCAGCATAGTTGTATGTCTAATATTACTTGATGTAGTGCAGCATAGTTGTATGTCTAATATTACTTGATGTAGTGCAGCATAGTTGTATGTCTAATATTACTTGATGTAGTGCAGTGTAGTTGTATGTCTAATATTACTTGATGTAGTGCAGCATAGTTGTATGTCTAATATTACTTGATGTAGTGCAGCATAGTTGTATGTCTAATATTACTTGATGTAGTGCAGCATAGTTGTATGTCTAATATTACTTGATGTAGTGCAGTGTAGTTGTATGTCTAATATTACTTGATGTAGTGCAGCATAGTTGTATGTCTAATATTACTTGATGTAGTGCAGCATAGTTGTATGTCTAATATTACTTGATGTAGTGCAGCGTAGTTGTATGTCTAATATTACTTGATGTAGTGCAGCATAGTTGTATGTCTAATATTACTTGATGTAGTGCAGTGTAGTTGTATGTCTAATATTACTTGATGTAGTGCAGCATAGTTGTATGTCTAATATTACTTGATGTAGTGCAGCATAGTTGTATGACTAATATTACTTGATGTAGTGCAGCATAGTTGTATGTCTAATATTACTTGATGTAGTGCAGTGTAGTTGTATGTCTAATATTACTTGATGTAGTGCAGCATAGTTGTATGTCTAATATTACTTGATGTAGTGCAGCATAGTTGTATGTCTAATATTACTTGATGTGCAGCATAGTTGTATGACTAATATTACTTGATGTAGTGCAGCATAGTTGTATGACTAATATTACTTGATGTAGTGCAGCATAGTTGTATGTCTAATATTACTTGATGTATTGCAGTATAGTTGTATGACTAATATTCCATAACAACATGTGTCTCAAATTGTTTCTCACAATTTTCTTTGAAAATGTTCACTTTGTTGCATGCTTATACATCCAATATGTCTGACTAATGACACATCTCATGTTAGATCCGGTGATATGGTAACAAGCACAGAAACTCGAGAGTGGCAGAAACTGTTCCTATGACTACATATACAGCTTTGAAATGTTGTTCTTGTTGTAGGGATTCTCCTCTGGTCTCTACGCTTTCTTTCGAGATCCCCAGGGGGAGCCACTAACAAAGAGATCACCATCTACGGGAAAACCCGACTTCAACTACGAGTATGACAGTGGTTTTTAACAGTTTCTTTCTTCGGTTAACTGTCTGGTATGGCAGGTTTTCTGTCACTGTTATTGACATTTTGTATTGCTTTCTGCGGTGTATTTGTACAGCTTTTATTCATCATGAAAACATAAAACAAGGCAAGTTTTACTGCACATCTGGTGAACTTAATAGTAGAAACTCTATATTAAAAAATGTGTAAGTTCACTAGCAAACTTTTTCACCTTCAGTTATGTTGACAGACACTTACTTTGAGAAGTTTTCAGCAGTTTTCAAGATATTGATTTGCAAATCATAATCTAAGATTAGTTGAGACAACATAGAAAGTGAAGATTAATAGAGCATAGCTTAGTTATTGAAGACATGCAACATGTTGTTAAACCATCATCAAGTACACAGAGTGGAGTTGGGTAAATCTATAATCATTGATTATATTATATCTATCAGTATATATTGCCATTACAGCCAGTTATTATTTTACATTCTATGTTATATTCAGATGTTGATTAAGTGAAAAATCTATCAATTTTGCAATACTACTAATGTTTCTAATTTTTATGTTGTCATATTTTCCATGATTTGCATGTTTGTAACACACTTATTACACCTGTGTAACACATGTATAACACCATTGTAACACCCTTGTTACACCCCTGTAACACTCACTACACCTTTGTAACGTGCTTGTAACACACCTGTAATACCCGTGTAACACCCATGTTACATCCATGTAACACCCTTGTTGCACCCTTGTTACACACATGTAACATCTTTGTACACCCCCAACAGGACGGAGTTGTACCAGTGGAGCAGCAAGGTCGTGAGGGAGGTGACCAGGTTCAACTGGAGGGTACGGGGTGCCAACATCACACGCACATTCAGCCTCCTCGTCACCCCCAGGGTTGTTGTGAGTAAACTCATTTCTCAGCTACAGGTAACAAAAGTGGTGACCCTATGTTTGAACATGGACAGGACTTATATTTTCACCAGTGCAAGGAGCATCTTGTTTTAATTACAGTAGATTAACAAAATAAAAACAATTATTTATATAACTATGCAAAGGCATGTGCCAGAAGTCACCAGAAAAACAGCATTCAAAGTTTACATCCTGGTAGAGAATTTGCACGATTACCAGTTCACTAAGCAGTGTGAATGAGTATCTGGCAATAGACACTGGTGGATATTTGTGTATGAATATGAAGTCTTTGTGCATTAACTGCAGTAGGACTGAATGCTTCCCAGAGAAGTCGAGATGGCATTCGATTGAACAGGTCTGCCAGGGAGTAAAGTCTAAAGTACTTTGAACAGTCCTAAGGACTCGATACTGCGCTATATAAGAACTTTTTTACAAACATAACTTCATTGCAGGAAGAGGTTAGAAAATATTTTGCATGCCCGACACTAGAGGGCGCTGAACTGGAGAACCAAGGCACCCTGGGAACCGCTCTCACCCACTGGGAGAAGAGGGTGTTTGAGGTGAGATGTTTACCTGTCCACGCAATCCTTTTCCTGCTGTTCAATATTTCAATATTCCCACCTATTTTGTATGGATTTGTGGTACGTAGCTAGCTACGTTTTATGTTATTTCAATAAATGTATGGCAATGGGTGCACTTTAAAGTTATAGATATTTCAAATATGACATCATAATTTGTATAACGTTTTGTATGAGGATAGTTTAGGTTGATATTTTTAATTTCATTCCTGAATTCTTATGGAGAAATGTAATGTGGACCTGTTAAAATGAAAAACAATGTGGACACTATGCCATGAGATTGTTGTCCAAATGCTTAGGCGACACCAATTTTATTATTCGGATTACAGACCCGTTGTTTTTGACAAAACGTAAATAAAATAAAATTGCAATTTTGAACTTTTATTTCTGATCGAAATGCCAAACCAATGGTTTTGTATCAATTCATCGAGTATATACGCATCATACCAAACATTGTATGTTAAACATTGTTTCATTGGTTGTCGTGCATCTTCGGTCTACGATCCAACGAATCCGCAAAGATCCAGTTTGTCATTAATTGATCTAAACTATGGCTGGACCAGACGCTGCAGTGTGGTTTTGTATCAAGAAATTGAAGTTTGGTGCTGCTTCCCAAAAGGAAGTAACAGAATTTAAATTGTCTGACGTGATCAGATTGTTGCGGATGCTACATTAGCAATTCAACGTTTAACACATTTATTTTCTTAAACGATGATAACGTTAGTGCCACTGAAATGAAGCGAAAAGGCAACCCAAAGGCTGACATTTTAGACATGATGCAAACTAGCAATAAAGAAAATAAATTGCCAACGCGCAATGCAGGCGAAACCAGTAACGTGTGCATGTTTAACGCGCTACTCATTATGTCTACATGCAAAAATCTGAACATCTGATTTTTGCCAATCAAGTTAACACGCTGGGAAAAAGGGTTGTAGACACTCTCTTCAGTGCCTGCCTAGTCAGCATTGCATTGCATTACATCGGAATAGAATAATGTAGTTATATTTGGAGGTACGACAATGAAATCCTAATTATGCCAGTCAAATTAATATTATCACAGGAAGATATATCCTGTCTCTAATCTACACGTTTATGGCTGTAATGTTAACACACCATAATGGCATCTGGCAAGTCTTGTCATCAGTACTTGTTATTCTAATAGTCTTCAACTTTTATTAAACTTTCATAAAAGTACGTGTCTAGTAAATTTTGATACAAGGCTAAATAATTTTGTTTAGCAATGTACTGAACGGCTCATATGATAATTTACGTATTTACACAAAACACCTTTCTTGTGCAATGGCTTTTATTTTTATTCCTTCCTCCTCCTTAACAAAAATCTCTAATCCTAACAATAAAATTGGCATGGCTTTACAACCATCAGTTGTCCAAATTTGTATGAGCATGATATCATTGTTTATCCAGCCTCGTTTTGTATTTAAATGATATGTTAAGGGCTGCAATGATCGGCCATAGTTGCACATTTCCTCATTGAAAATCAGAAAGAGGAGAGGTTATTTTAAATGTTGTTTAGATCGTGTATAACTTGTTTGGCTGTAGAATGAAGCGATGACAGGGTCTTTTACTCAGCACCCTGTCATATCACGCATCACCTTGGCCTTGATGGAGGACACAGGGTAAGACTGTTGCAAAAACGTACAGTTGTACAAAATTGCCTTGACACAAGCTGTGTGTTGTAAGAGTGTAAGCAGCACTTGGATGAAATCTGTTAGAAAGTTCCTTTGATTTGTGTTATAGAACATTGCAGTGCACAATGGAGTGTGACTTAGCAAAAGTAATTTAACGATGTATTATCTTAGAAAAGTTATTTTCTGTAATACACTGTACTATCAATGGAATATAGTTACAAGTTGTAATTATTAGTTAGCTTAAGATACCTTCACCAGTAAGTTAAATTTTAGATATGCATGAAATAAAATGAATTTTCATGAAGAGTGTTCAGTAATCTAAGTCAAATTATTACACTTCATGTGCAATACGTCCGGAACTATTTTGCTTCGTCATGACACCGTAAATGAATTCAAAATAAAAATGTTTTAAATGTGCATGAAAACCAACTGGAGAGACAGAGTCCACACCTGGGTAGTTCCCATCACAGAGTTTGAATTGGCTAAGTTCAGTCATTAGAAGTCAAATAAATACGAAATGATACCTTTGTTACAAGCATTCCGCTGCACTTGATGGCATAATAACACACATTGTCGAATGTGGCATGTGGTCTTGCTAATTATATGTGCTACTACACAACCATCTCGTTTGCAGTTACAACTGCATACATTTTGTGAAGTCGCAATTTGATATAAAAATGAAGCGAGTGTGTGCCTTCGTTGCGCAGGTGGTACCGGGCGAACTATGCATATGCGGAGGAGTTGACCTGGGGACGAGGGATGGGCTGTGACTTCGTCAAGTTGAGTTGTCTTGAGTGGATGCAGACACGGGCAGCAAGGTAGGGGACCATTGTGGCAGTTTAGGATTCCATATGTGTGGTAAGCATGTACCCACGCCGAGTGGGGAATGCCTCTGAGTGATGTTACGTTTGGGAATTTCCTATCTGATTCCACTGTGGATACTATTCGAATTGCTACACGGAGCGATTCAGTTTGCTGCATCTGCATGACAAAACTCACCCGCATATGTACTTACAGAACTACTTCTAATAATTTCTGCTGGGCACTATATTCGTTGTTTTGCCGCATCGGCACGCTGTTTCCATATACCGTATCCATTCTTTTTAGCATACAGTACGCTTGAGAAATATTCTTAAGGTTACAAAAATTCTGTTTCTCAAACCAGTGTGAAAATAACAAAATGGTGACGCCACATGCTGAAAATTATGAGTATTTTTACTCTCTACTGTGGTCCGTTATGTGGTGCCACTAGATCATTCATTTCCATTTAAAAAAAACATGGCACGTGCCACTTTGAATTAGAAAACACATTTTTGTCAAATATTTATGGTTACCATATATTTAAAAGTACTTTTCATTGGAGAGACAAATTAGCAGTGGACAGCAAAAGACAAACGATCGGCATGACAGTGGTAAGACACGGACAAAGTCATAGGGCAGGTGATGCCATCCTCTGCATACATTCAAATTTAGTTCACGTCAATGTAAGTGAAGCTAACTGGAAGTGATTTATACATCCATGTGATGGTGATTTTGTGGCCAAAGGGATACTGGAACTTTGCAAAGGCTGTGGATGGAGGTGGAACTTTCTTTCTCATACTGTCAATGGTTGACAGGGAATTACAATAAATGATGGATCCAGTGGTCAGTTTTAGTTACAGACTGATATCAGACCCTGCTGGAAAAGGGGGGTGTATGCTAAGTAGGGCATGTATGCTAAAAAAACGAATACGGTATATGAAATCCTAGCTTAGGGGGTGGTCGGATTGAGTTAACAACTTCCAAAATACGTAGAACATCATGTATCAGATATGGGTAGGTGGTTGGTTGGTAGTCACCATTTTGAAAGGGAAAGTATTTCATAAGTGTTAAACGTCTGCATTCTTCTTTTCCATAATAACTGTGAATACAATTTAAAAAATCATGTATGTATTATAATAGTATTGTGATAAAAAATATGTAATGCTGGGAAATAAATCAATACAGTTGCACCACCTATTGAATGGAAAATGTATTAATACATATTAAGCTATTGTAAATATCAGAAACTGGCAGCATCATGGGTAATGTCACATCTGGCAGATATTGCCTGTAATTTGGGACACCGTGTATCGGTGGGGTTGGGTGGTGGGTGGGTGGTGTTGGTTTGAACCAAAACAAAATCCATTACGATTTTCTGGACTTTATGAATCCACCCCTAAAGAGATGTTTCAGTGTGTTGTAAGTGTTTTCTTATTGCAATTCTGTGACATGTCTGGGTTATGTGCAATCGCTCTGAGATGCGGTTTTATGCATGTTAATACATGTCTGCTGCTGCGGACTTGAATACAGTCAGGAAACTGTTAATAGAGGTCGCTACCATGAATCCAATAATGACCCAAACAGCCGTTCCTTAAAATTGCAGCAACAGGAGATTGGAGGGGATTAGTATTTTTTTTAATGCTGACAGCTGACCAACGAATATATGCAGATTTTGAGGGTGGGTAGTGGAAATGTTGTGTTTTGTGTGATATGTTGGTTGCCATATTGAAACATTCTACAGTATATTTGGTTAACAATTCTACTGTGCCACAGTTCCAAGGGGAACATGTGTAAATAATGTATATATGTTTCTTCAAAATAGTTGTCACCTGGCTGTGAACGAGTCTTTGCAGACAGACTTCGATACACTCCGTCCAGTCTTATTCACCGAAGTGTGTTCTGCTACAGTGGCGCTCCCATCTACCCATTCTGCGACCGAGTGAGAAGTTCTCCAATCAGGACGGAATGTTCGCCCAACCAAGACTCTGTCGCTGTCTGTAACCTCGTTGAGTATCGCACAGAGCTGCCCTCTATGTACCAGGTATGTCGCTGTTTATTCGTCAGTAAGGACATATACAGAAACACTTCTAAGTAGAATTCAGGTATTTGACTTTGAGATATAGGCACCTTCTCGAAACATAAATGTTTGATATCATTTGGTTTCAAATCCAATTGGTTTCACGGTGGTTTAGCGACTGTCTTGTCATCACTCGGAGAAGCTCATGATGAAGTTGCTTTTACAGAACTTCCGAGAACTCTCGTCGGTAGACCCCAAGCAAATTTCTCAATACGGAGGACTGGTGCAACTTGCTGACTACTGCCCATTTGTACAGGTATGATAACTACAGCCACTTTTGTACAGGTATGTTAACTACAGCCCCTTTTGTACAGGTATGTTAACTACAGCCCCTTTTGTACAGGTATGTTAACTACAGCCCCTTTTGTACAGGTATGTTAACTACAGCCCCTTTTGTACAGGTATGTTAACTACAGCCCCTTTTGTACAGGTATGTTAACTACAGCCCCTTTTTTACATGTATGTCAACTACTGCACATTTGTACAGGTATGTTAACTACAGCCCCTTTTGTACAGGTATGTTAACTACTGCCCATTTGTACCAGTATGTTAACTACAGCCCTTTTTGTACAGGTATGTTAACTACAGCCCCTTTTGTATAGGTATGTTAACTGCTGCCTACATGTACAGGGACGTTCACTACTGTCCATTTCTATAGGTACATTTACTGTAGACCTCTGTACAGATATTTTAACTACAACCGTTTTATACACGGTACATTAACAACTGCCCATTTGTACAGATACATTAACTTCTGCCCATTGAATACAGTCTACTGACACCCCTTTTCAGGTACGCCGCCATATGATTTGTCAGATGACATAAGTCAATATTACATTGTTCTACTTTGTAGTTTGTAGCTGCAATGTGTCTGGCCTTTGATACATTGCAGGCAGCCGTCATATATTGCAGTGTTGTTGATGCTAACTATTCATGTTGTTTGTGTGTCAGGCATTCCACTGGCAGAAAGAAGATAGCGGAGAAAGAGGAACTAAATGTTCCATCCACCAGAACAATGCAGGTTTGTCATCGATTCTCCTCAACTGATGTTGCTGGGCATTATAGATATTCCCTGTGCCAACAAAAAATGACCGTCCACCAGGTGGCACTACATGTACATTAATGCAGAAGACAGTTTCCTGGAGTGTTTGTAAACAACGTTTCTTATGAGATATATAATTTGAGCAGTTGTTCTCATTAATGCAAGTTTTGTAAATTAACTAATTTAGTGGGTCACCAGACCCTCAGTCATTTCATGTTGTTGTAAAAGTTTACTTTTCGATACCGCCTGATAGGTTGGAGCATAAATAACATATGTGGTGTGAGTGTACAGCGATCACCCCCCTTGGGAGTCATGGGGGCACCTTTAAGCAACAATCTTGAAACAGCCCTAATTCTAAATCGTTCGTTCTTCATCAACGTATTATGTCTCTACGGATTTGAAATTTGGAGTAGCAACTTTTATGTGCAATGCAATTTTTGTATGGAGGCACCCTTTTTGAAGTTTTTTGCAAATTGCAAAAAATTGTCAAATCATGTAATTTTCATGATATTTTCCTAACTATTTCCACACTTAGCCAATCAGTTTAACTCTTAACTTTGCCTAACCTAGACTAAATTGCAAAAGAAACCCCAAACTCCTGCCAAGCAAAAATAAATTGATACTATATGGGAGAATGTAACTAATTTTGTATGTTGACTGCTACCATGTCAGAGCAATATTAATATTATGCCACCTGACGGAATATTTGTAAAACGGCCTTTATTTATGAACCATTCATCCTACATCAACGTATGATGTATCTAGAAATTCAAAATGAGGAGTAGCAGCTATTAGGTTATTTTTGTGTGTGTAATAACAACCATATTGATGTTATTTGCAAAAATACATAAAATTGTGTTATTCTAATGCTAATTTCCCTCACTGTTTCCAACAATAACCGATCAATCTAGGACTGAACATCGCCTAACCTAGATTAAATTTCAGAAGAAACACCATGCTCCTTCCGAATAAAATATAAATAATATAATTGATAGTATATGGGAGAAAGTGACTTATTTTCCATATTAATGTGTATCATGAGGTACTTTTAAGAGAACAATG
The DNA here is from genome assembly GCA_963995525.1 of Escarpia spicata. Lineage (NCBI taxonomy): Eukaryota > Metazoa > Annelida > Polychaeta > Sabellida > Siboglinidae > Escarpia > Escarpia spicata. The sequence goes on from OZ023209.1 coordinate 31,977,300, forward strand.
TGAACCGTGTCTAACTTCTTAACCGTTCAATACACATCAAAGTGCAATGTCTGTGGATTCGAAATAAGGAGTAGCAACTTTTATGTTGAATGTTGTTTGTGTGTTGAGGCAAAGTTAATTTCATAGCGCTCAAGAACCGTGTAAAGTTGGTTCACAACAATTTGGACGATTAGGTACCTGTGAGTCCGTCCTTCCTCACTCATATAAGTCGAATCCAACAGAGGGTCAGAAGCTCTCCACTTATCAACCTACGAAAGTGGTAATTGCAATGAGTTTGTTTGAAGAAGACAAGAAGGATGAAGTAGAATTGATAAATACAGTACATCAGGAGCTTCGTGGAGGGCCAGAAATGGATGCAGTTGTTCTGGTCATGTGGTCTTTGTATCACGATTCTCGATTAGATGGTTTTGGAAGATCTGTAAAATACATTGAAGCCCACTCGCCCATTTTCCACAATAAAGCAGCTGTTCTAGACATGATTCTATCAAGACAGTATGAAGCACCTCAACACGTCCCACTGCTGGTGGTGGATCAACACGTCCCGCTGCTGGTGGTGGATCAACACGTCCCGCTGCTGGAGGTGGATCAACACGTCCCGCTGCTGGTGGTGGATCAACACGTCCCGCTGCTGGTGGTGGATCAACACGTCCCGCTGCTGGTGGTGGTGGATCAACCAGGTTAAGACATTGCCAAGGGAAATCAATTGACATTCTCAGAAACTCTCTCAGTGAAGACAAGTTTGTTATGATGCTCTAGATGGCCTGATGTTCTGACCGAAGCCATGATCACTAAGAATGTGTCAGCAGCCTATCACAAAGTGATAGCTTTTATTGGATAATCTTATGACGCGGATGCACAAGGATAGTGGAACCGAATTGCCTCTTGAAGATATGTTCGCCGTGGTTGCATGAGAGAATTATACAGTCGTACCATGCTGGCTACTGGTGCACAAGTTCCAACAAATTATCTTCATGTTTGTCCGAGCACACTGAGAGAGGAAATTCAAGCTATGGTTGACAACTTGACACACTGAAGCTGCTCTCACCTCTGGTATTTCTCTCGATCACCAGAATTATGTCCGGTGGATTCCCTCTTCTTTCGAGACCACAATGTGTTTCTTCCAAGCAAAATGAGTGAGATGAGGGTCAGTAGATGAAAACAAGGAGCAGTCGACGGTTCTCAACAATACCGATTGACCAAGACAAGGGCAAATGAAGTGCTACAAAGAAGGCTGTGCATACCAGGAACATTTTTGATGTCGCCTTAGGAATTTGTTAGGAGCCTTAATGAACGGAGAATGTCATTTTGAAAAAAGAGCATGAGGACTCAATTATGATGGACAACAAGGTGTGTGTTACGTATGTTGGTGGCTTGAATCGAAGGAATAAAAGCTTCATGGAAAATGTGCTGATTCCGAATGCCTTGTACCTGATCACACCAATCAAGCGCAACAACTTATCCAATAACACAGATAGCAGAAAGTCCAAATGCAGCACACTTCACAGATCACGTTAACTACAGTACAGGCAAACTCACTGTACATGAGAGCCGAGGAGAAGAACTGGAGGAGTCGTCTCAAGGGAACCTCAACTGAAGCCCCAAGTCTGACTTTTTTTAATGCAATCTTGAAACCAGTAAAAGTCTCAATTATGTGTGACCGGATTCTTACAACGTTTTGTCATCGATGGTGCAGCACTGATCCATTCAACTAGACGAATGGCTTTGTTAGAACAACCTACCTACCACAGGTAGGTTGTTCTAACTTTTATTTGGATTGCATGTTTAATATGCAAAACATGCTATGATACAATATATAAGCAGGACAAACTCCAGCAGCCTCCTCATCTCTAGATATATCACAAGTTGATGTAGGATGAACCATTCACAAAATTAGGGTCATTTTACGAACTTTCCATCAAATCTGTTTGTCAGTCAGTGATTAGTGCTCCAACGTCTCAGTGTTATTGTCAATTTTTTAAACAACCCTGAGTGAGTCATTATGATATAAAATACACAGTCAGATACCTTAACTTGACATTACAAAGGGGGGTTGCATTATGCCATGACAGAGAAGATATTCAACAGGCTTATGTTCAGTTACCACTTTGCTTTTGTCTCTTTCATAGAGACTTTATACAGGTTGTATCTGATTCTGTATGATATATATATATACATTTTATTAAATTGCGGAAAAAAAGTGGAGTGTGTTTGTGTGCATGCGTGCGTATGTTTTAATTTTTTTACGAGCCTCGGGGGGGGGGTGCAGTTAGATGTTTTGGGGAGCCTCAAGTGGGTGCAGTTAGATGTTTTGGGGAGCCTCAGCTCCCTGAGTATTCACCACATTCTGACACAAATGACCAATGCGTGTGTAACAGGTTTTTTTCATGAGCATAACAAGTAAATAAAAAATGTGAATTGGTAAATGGGAAAATTTCATCTTGGCTTAGGGCCTGGTTAGAGTCATACCATGTGGACGGCTACAAACAGGAAAAAGAATGTATGCTTTTTAATAAAGATGTAGGGTGAAAACACAAGTTTTGTAACTGCATTTGTAAGACGAGGACTGGTGTGTGCTTGCAGACCCAGATATAAACTTTGCCCTGGAGCACTATGGAGACAACTCAATGTGTTTCCTGCATCATAAGGCCTGGTCTTTGCACCACTGTGACTCAAGTCAGGACATCGCACACTGGGGCAGCGGCTGCTATATGGTGAGTGCTCAAGTCTGTCCTAAATCTGTCCTACATCTAGGACGTGTTCACTGGTGGATGATGTGTGTGTGTGTGTGTATTTATTTGCGTGCATGGGTGCGTGTTTCTCTGTCTGTGTGTGTGTCTGTATGTATGTGTGCCGGTGTGTGTCTGTGTGTGTGTCTGTCTGTGTGTGTGTCTGTGTATATATGTGTGTCTAACTGGGAGCATCAACACCTGTCATACAAGAAAAAGTACTTGTTGCTATCTGTACCAAATGAAACTATTAGAAAAAAAGAAAGATATGTTGATTGGGTACTTTGTATTCTGTAGTATTGATGTAGAGAAATGTTGACTTAGTATAGAGAAATGTTGACTTAGTAGTTTGTGTTGTACAGTACATATGTAGCTCGAGATGTTGATTGGGTACTTTGTGTTGTACAGTACATATGTAGAGATATGTTGACTGAGTACTTTGTGTTGTACAGTACATATGTTGACTGAGTACTTTTTGTTTTATAGTACAGATGTAGAGATATGTTGACTGGGTACTTTGTGTTGTACAGTACAGATGTAGAGATAGGTTGACTGGGTACTTTGTGTTTGACAGTACATATGTAGAGATATGTTGACTGGGTACTTTGTGTTGTACAGTACAGATGTAGAGATATGTTGACTGATTACATTGTGTCATACAGTACAGATGTAGAGATATGTTGACATAGTACTTTGTGTTGTACAGTACAGATGTAGAGATATGTTTACTGGGTACTTTGTGTTGTACAGTACATATGTAAAGATATGTTGACTGAATACTTTGTGTTGTACAGTACATATGTAGAGATATGTTGACTGAATACTTTGTGTTGTACAATACAGATGTAGAGAGATGTTGACTGGGTACTTTGTGTCGTACAGTACAGATGTAGATATATGTTTACTGGGTACTTTGTGTTGTACAGTACAGGTGTAGAGATATGTTGACTGAATACTTTGTGTTGTACAGTACAGATGTGGAGAGATGTAGAGAGATGTTGACTGAGTACTTTATGTTGTACAGTACAGGTGTAGTGCGGTGGATGGCCTTGTGATCATTGTGTCGGGCAAGGAGTATTACTGCCATCACCGTGGCCAGATCCTGAAGATTCACAGCGTCCAGAATGACTGGCTGCATAGGGGAAGTATTGTATGTCCCTCGTGTCACGAGACTTGTGAGGTAAGTTTACAGTTTTCACGTTTTGACAACTAGCTAGAGTAATTGTGCATTAAACAAACATGGTCTCCATGACATTGAATTAGTTGTTAGGTTTAAACAAATAGCAAGAACATGTCTAGTGGAACTATGCAATAGGGTGAGGTAGACCATGTGATATAGAGGGTGAGATCATTTGACACAGAGGGTAAGGTTGATCATATGACAGAGGGTGAGGTTGATCATGTGACAGAGGGTGAGGTAGATCATGTGACACATAGGGTGAGGTTGATCATGTGACACATAGGGTGAGGTTGATCATGTGACACAGAGGATGATGTTGATCATGTGATACAGAGGGTGTAGATCATGTGATGCATTTTTAGAATGTATGTGATGCTTTATCCAGTTCTGACACTTAAAGGTGACATGAACATAAATTTTCTATTTTAACCACATAAATAACATACTAACATGATGCTATTTAGACAGGTGTAATACCTGACATATTCCTTGGTTAATATATACACGCAGTTTAATGTGTAAAAATCAGCCTATCTGACCGATTTCTAAATGAAATCCCAAATGAAATAGTGTGCCTGATTGCCGCTTGGTAAAGTACTGTGACGTAATATGTGCCATAGCCCAAATCTGTCTCACCACTGGAAACATGGAAGACTCGGCGGCATAAGATTCTTGTTATTCAGATTTGGAGAGTTGTATCGCAAATGTGAGGACTTGTAGGACTGTTGCCGCATACAGCGATGAATCATTGGCAATAGACATCACTTAGGAAAGTTTGACATGTACGATGATGACGATGATGTAAAAAGGAACATTTTGAAACTGTCGTTGTTGCCGGTAACAAACGACAATTTCAGATTCACGGACCGAATATCAAGTTTTATTGGAAACGGACAATACATTCATGACATTATACAGAATCACACGGATTATTTTCAATGTCAAATACAGCGTCTATACGTATAACTGTATAACATTGTAATAGTATGAATCTGATGCGCACAACTGGCAGAATTGTGCAAGTCAGCCATTCACTGACTCAGTGATTTCACTGACACTGTCAATGCCATTGAGTGATTCAGAGATTTCAGTTACTTCCGACGACAAGGCGGCTCTATTTTTTTAAACACTACATAATGTGGTTGGGCTGCTGTGATGATGTCAGCGACCCCATGTTGGGTAACAGGAACCTATATTCACCACAATAGCCGCAGTGAAACATGTATTTTGACAGCGGGACCGACACACTCGAGTTGACATTGCGCCGCTGACAGCTTAGGGAGCAGGCATTGCTTTTGTCCGACTGTAATTTGTGTATGTTCATAATCGGTAGTACACTTGTGAAATATCCAATCTCTGTGTAACTAGTCACACCAGTTTGCTCACCAATGGCTATATCTATCAAAATAGGTACGTAAATGTGCTAGGTTGTATACATGTCACATTTTAATGTGATGATTTAAGTAAAAAATCCAAAATATACATGATGTCAGTGCAGTTACAATTGTTCAAGAACATTTCTCAAACTACAATTTTGCATACCAGCTATACATCATGATAATGTATAATGTATGATGGAACAGAATTAGAGGTAATTTCAAATGTTTGTTGACTTACTTGACTACAATTATTCATAGAATTGTGTAAACACAACAGCTTTTTTACTGTACAATATATACATACAAGGTATTTTGCAATATAGCAGTCCAGTGAAGCATGCAATGTTATTAGGCATGTTGTCATTTTCCATTTCATTTTCTTGTTGATACATAATCATGTATGCTTGACTGCTCTCTCACAGCAAGCGTCTCCAAATTCCTATTCAGCACTATCTGGTGCACAGTGTTCTATGCACAATGGAGAATGTGAAAGGGTTCACATGTAAGATAGTGCTTCCTCATCCCTTGATTTGTTAGCAATAGCAATACTGAAATACAAACCAACTATACATCAGTATAATAAAAACAGATAACCATATCTATTTGTTGGTATTGCTAAATTCTGAGCACTCTGAGGTATACTACATAATAATTGTTGTTGGATTGAAATAAGTATCCCCTTACCATACTATGTTGCAGTCAAGAAGTACATAATTAAAATAAATTTATCTTAATATTATTTGATAGTTTAATTGCAGCGCAGAAAGTAACTATTCAGTGTACAGTTCAGTTGCACCTTGTTATTTATGTAATTACAACGGTGTAGTGAATATAGTCAAAATATATATTCCCATGACACTTTTACACTGAATGATGACATGCCAACCAGGTTTATTAAGAATGGTAGCTGCCAGTTCAACATAGACATTTACTGAAGCAGTCAGACGGAAGAAAAAACTACACAATACAAAGGTGCCACAGAATTAAGCATTGACATTGGACGCGATGTTAGGACACGCAAAGTTCTACACATTTATAATATACCCACTCTCCAAAACAAGAAGTAACAGTCCAGGTTATAGAAAATATAAATATCCAACTACATGGCCAAATGTTTTATTGTATACACGCTAGAAAGACATGTTCACGAACTGCAAAACCAATAAATAACAACAGTCGAGCCGAGAAGTTGAACATTCTTTGAAGCGAATGCGAAGTGCTCAGCACCAGTTAACGAATGGTCCCTTTCCATTCACAGATATGCGCTCCAAAAACTGAGAGTTCATTGCTGGTATTGAAGTATTCTAAGTAATTTTGTATACAGTTAACAACGTATAACATATCTATGAAGTACAACTGATAAATACAAATGAGGTGTAGCAAATAAATTGCAGCTATGCCTACGTTTTGTCACTCTTCTTGGATTTGGCTTACCTTGACTCAAAACCAAGTTGCATCGCCTTCGCAGCTCACTTCGTTGTTTTGGGGATGTCAAACCTTATCTCTTTTTGGTGGTTGTCTTGACAATAGTCAGGATGATGGGTACTGTCACTCGTACTTGTATTAGTCGAATTCACAAACTGCTGTATCCTTCATGAAACTACTACTGTCGACATGATCACACTGACAAAGGCGTAGCAGATGCGAGTCCAACTTTCAAGTTGCAATATCGATGGCATTCATTCAATTTATCTGTTTATAATCCACTCAGTTCTTGTCTTTGGCATTCGATTGAAAACAAACAACTCTTCGCCGAAGCATTTCCATAGCTATCATCCAATATACAATGACTGGTTGTCATTAATCATTCTTATTTGCATGATTTTATGAAAACTACATTTTGTATAATTTTTTGGACAACATGATTATCTTATTTTATATATAATCTATTTACAATAGCATTTATTTCAACTTGTTCATGTCACAGTTAAATCATTGCATGCTTCGTGTAATTTGAGGCACTGACATACCTGTCAATTTTCTTACTACTGTAATGTGTATTTACGTCAAAGATATTCCTTGTAAAGTATATACAATTTCTACAACCTGCGTGAAACATAAGAACTGTTGCTGCCACAGTCACGATTAACTTTGTACATTTACAACTGTGCGTGACTCATCTGATATGAATCATTGTCACACATAATACTTACATCACGCTCACTTCTTGTATAATTGGATATGCTAACTCCACTTATTTCTGGTTGATTTATATTATTTCATTCAGATTAACATTAACAAGGTTAAATTAAATCGTTGAGTGTTTGTCTGATATATACCGTTATATCACGTTCGTTTCTTGTATAACTGGATATGCTAATTCCACATGTTTGTCATTTATTCATAATATTCCATTACATGAACATGGTTGAATTACACGGCTGAGTGTTTGTGTATGGTGTTATGAAAGTAGCTTGTAATCTGTTATGACTGGTTATATAATGCTTATGCCACTTCCAGTCTAAAGGACTAATTCAAGATATTCTCAAGGGTGCAACACTTAATGCTGATGCTTATATGTAATAATAACTGGCAACTGTCGTTATCGAATTCTGTTATTCAATACCTCACTTCCTTAAGGCAGTAACAGTACGTTATTCTAAGAGATAATTGTTGATTTTCAAATATGCTGAGTATTATCCTACATTTGAAATATTCAATATGGTGTTGAAATGTTCTGTAACTTGTCAGTTATAATGCTCTTGGAAAGTCAATTTTTGTTTGCCCGTTACTGAAACAAGTTGAAGTGTTATGGAATTAAAAAAAGTATTGTATCAGATTTGGCCAATGTGCAGTAAATAGATAATGGATCTCTGTTGATTTTACTTTCTTTGATGCAATTAAATTAGTAAGTCATCAACAGTTAATTTCCATTGATTCCTTTCAACATGCCATCTCAACTTGGGACATAAGATCCTGTGAGGTTAATATTGGCAATAATGTTCTCACTTTTGAACAAACTGACTTGCTGACTGCTAGAAACTAAAGACAGCTTATTTCTATGTAAGTCTTTAAATATCAGCAAAGAATTAAAGGTAACAATTGCTTTGTAAATGTTTATTATGTGTAAATGTTAATAAAAAACTGGAACATGTAATTGTAACATGTATCAGTTACAGAATAATTGCCATTGAAAGATGTTTGGTTGCAGCACATCTGCGTTTGTGATATCAGGAATTATTTACCTTTAAACAGGCTTTTTATGGTTAAGTTAATAATAATTACAGCAAATCTCTGTTGTACTTTTGTCCTCATAAACTCAGATGCGCAACAAACAAGAATTTATTAGGCAGTATATCATAAAATTATATTATAAGTATAGAAGTAGAGATGACTTGTGTAATAACTCTGAGGAGTGTCCTTAGGAGTCATTATTTATAGAGGTAGAAGTTGATAATACCAAAACTGTGATTGGCGCAATCTATAAACCTCCTGATACAAACATAAATACTTTTAATGAACATTTCAGTAACTTAATAAGAAATTGTTTTTATTAACGGAAACATGCATATTAATGGACGATTTTAATGTTGACTTACTCAAGACTGACACAGTCAGTCAAACAACCGACCTTGTACATAACATGTTTGCTAGTGCGGTCTACCCAACAATTAATAAACCAACAAGAGTCACACAACGAACAGCCACACTCATAGATAATATTATAACCAACATTCCTGAATGTTCCATTACATCTGGGATTTTATACAATGACATATCAGACCTTTTTCCAGTATTTTATTTTTACAATATCGGAACAAGATCACACATAAAAATACACAACTATTTACAAACGTATGGCTAATACAACAAAATATTAAGAAATTAAATACGCAGTTACAAAATACAAACTCGGAAGAGGTGTACAATGATCCACATCCTTGCACTACATATGATAATTTTCTCAAAATTCTTGCCACAAAAATTAAGGAATATTTACCTCTAAAAAAATGTCAAGGAATATTGATATCATGTCAAAAAATAACTTATACAAAACATTTAAGAGAAACCCTACTGCAGAAAATGAAGTTACCTATAAAAGTTATAAAAATAAACTGACTCATATTATGAGGCAGTCCAAAAAAAAAATATTTTAAAGATAAATTTGACCTATATAAAAAAGATTGCAGAAAAACATGGAGTACAATAAATGAAGTTTTAAAATCAAAGGACAAAAGGCCCATAGTAAACGATAAATTTATTACTTCTGATGCTATCACCTGTACAGACAAAATGAAAATTGCAGAACAGTTCAATAACTACTTTACAAATATTGGCCACTGCCTTTATGCTAAACTATTGAAAACAGGGAATGACCCAACACAATAAATACAAAATAATACTGCAAGTTTTTTTCTGTACACCCACTGATCCTGTTGAAATAACTCATATTATTAGATCAGTAAATTCATCCAAGTCAAGTGGCGTTAATTATATTGATCCGTATATAGTGCAGCAAGTTATACCTCACATTGGAAATCAACTTGCATACATTTTCAATAGGTCATAGCAGACTGGCATTGTTCCAGACAAACTTAAAATAGCAAAAGTCATACCACTGTATAAAAATGAAAACCCTGAACTGTTAAAAAATTACAGACCAATTTCAATCCTCCCATGCTTCTCAAAAGTACTTGAATGCCTAATGTACAATAGGCTTTACAGCTATTTAACCAAACATAATATAATATCTAAAAAAAAACAATATGGATTCAGGAAAAATGATTCTACATATATATGGCACTAATTGATTTGGTCGATAAAATATCATATAACATTGACAACAAAAAATACACTATAGGTGTATTCCTGGACCTCTCTAAGGCATTCAACACGACAGACCATAACATCTTAATACAGAAACTCCAATGCTATGGTATAAGAGGTACTGCCTGCAACTGGTTCAAAAGCTACCTACAGAATAGAAAACAGTATGTGTCATTCAACAAAACTTAATCGGAATATAAGGAAATTACTTGCGGAGTTCCGCAAGGATCAATATTAGGTCCATTACTCTTCATCCTATATATAAATGATATTGAACATGTATCAGATATCCTAAAGGCTATACTTTTTGCAGATGACACAGGTCTCTTCCAAGCACACACTTGCTTTGACACGCTTATTGAAGAAGTAAATGTACAATTACAAAACAGGTCTAAGTGGTTTCACACAAATAAGCTTTCACTAAACACCAAAAAAACTAAATTAATTATATTCACACCAAACGGGAAGAAATACAACATTGACAAAGCTGAAATAAAAGTAGATCGAAGCAAAATAAAACACGTTAAATGCACCAAATTTCTAGGAATAACTATAGATGAACACCTTAATTGAAAGATACATATTGACAATCTGTCAACAAAAATAGCACGGAATGTAGGAATGTTAAACAAACTAAAACACTTTCTTCCTATCTACATTACGAAAATTATTTACTCCTCACTAACCTCATCACATTTGCAGTAATGTACTTTATTATGGGCAAATACATATAGCACAAACTTAAGCAAATTAAAAACTACAAAAGAAAGTTATATGGATAATCACACTATCAGACCACATTACACACTCAGATCCACTATTCTCAAAGTTAAAAATATTCAAATTGGAAGATCTGTACAAACATCAGTTAGGTATATTTATGCATAAAGCAATGACTAAACAACTCCCAGATAGCATGTCTTCAATGTTTCTACGAACTTATAACATTCATAACCATAACCTAAGAAACCAAAGTGCATATTACATCCAACAAATAAGAACAAACACTAGGAAATTTACAATAAATTATTCAGGACCTTTTTTCTGGAATGCCCTCCCTTGTGTTCTGCAGCAACTTGTATCCATAAATCAGTTTAAAAAGAAACTGTCCAAATATCTTTGAACTCTTGAAATGTCTTATTTTATATTCTATTCATAACATACCATAATTTTTCATGGTATTATAAGTGATGAAGTTTTTTTTGTTTTGCTTTATTCAATGTATTACTGATGTTTAACCTTTAATCTAGTCAAAAAACTATACCATGTCCCAGATGTAACTTTATTTATTTAATTCTTTAGCAGACAACTGTCATTTATAAAAAGCACCTATTCATGTATATACTGTTCACCTTGTTCCAGTTGAATGTACTGTTTTAATATTGCGTTGTAATTTTATGGTATTAGGAACCTGACTGATACAGTGAAGATTGTCCAGATGGTCCTCAACATAAGCCCCTTGGGGTTTCCAGAGGATCTCCTCGGTTGCAGTATTGTTTTTTGTAATCCATTGTAAATATATTCAGAAATGTGTATTGTGACCGAAATAAAGTTCTATTTTATTCTAAAAAACGGTCACAAGAATGCACAAAAGTCGTCATTACAGCAAAGGACCACCACTGATTTATGGAACAAATGCAATTTTGAACAAATGATCCTAAATGTTTTTTTTGTGCAAGATCGCTCTAGTTTTAGATGTGTTTAAAATAATGGGGAGTTCATTCCATATTGTAGGTGCAGCTGCGTAGAAAGGACACATTCCCATGCTAAAGTTAGTTTTAGGAACAAATGTTTTGAATCAGATGGTCTGCGATGCCTGGGGATTTTTGAAATATGCAGGACGTTAGCCAAATAGGGTGGTGGTGTTGGTGGTGTTGGTGGTGTTGGTGGTGTTGGTGGTGTTGGTGGTGTTGGTGGTGTTGGTGGTGGTGTTGGTGGTGTTGGTGGTGTAGGTGGTGTTGGTGGTGTTGGTGGTGTTGGTGGTGTTGGTGGTGTAGGTAGGGCACGATATATATATATATATATAATTGTTTTATTTCTTCCAGGAGAGTGGTGTGAGATGTCCCCCTGAGTCGAGCCCACCCCCACCCCTAGAAGTTTCCCTGGAAATCCCCTGTAGTGGGATAGGCACACCAGGGCTGCACCTAGCCACACTCGTCGCACTTCACTTGCTATGCTGCGCACTGCTGACACACCGGAAGGACAGCTGCTGACGAACATGATGACATCGTTCTACTTCCTTGTTGACCCAGTCACTGCTGAGCTGAGCCTAGGAGTGGTCAGTCATGGGTGACCGAACACACGGTCTGTGCTGGTGTTGCGGTCAATGCGGTGCCATACAATATGTAGCCGGGGCTGATAGCAATGACTGTATGAGTGCATACCACTGCTACATCCTGATTAACAAATCCACAGTACAGTTGCACATCGCTTTATGGCAATACAGCCACCTTGCAACTAAGGTCACCCTAGGATAGGCACAAATTATTTCTGTAACAGTAAAGGATAGGAAGTTAGTTTCGCTAATAAAGTCACCTCGCTATTCAAGTCACGTTTGCTCAGTCCCGAGGGTGACCTTAGTAGGTAGGTTCCACTGTGTTTGTGACACTGTGTGGCATACCCCAGTACAGGTGGGGCATGTGACCCGCCCAGTTGGACCGAGTATTAAGTCAAACAGGCCTATTCTGCACATTAGCCAAAAATAGCTGTCCAGGACATGTCTCGTAAACTATGTGATTTTGGTACAAATGCATGTATTATATCTCACCTCTCAATGTCCGGCTTACTTTCCTCGACAAATGATCCAAAACTAATAAGAATTAAAATTCATGCATTTACAAACTCGTAGATTCAATTACAATACGAGTCAAACTGACCTCCATTTGTGATGTTTTAAACTTACGCCAGGTGTGCCACACAGCGACAGTTGTCAGTTAAATCTTACGCCAGGTGTGCCACACAGCGACAGTTGTCAGGTAAATCTTACGCCAGGTGTGCCACACAGCGACAGTTGTCAGGTAAATCTTACGCCAGGTGTGCCACACAGCGACAGTTGTCAGGTAAATCTTACGCCAGGTGTGCCACACAGCGACAGTTGTCAGGTAAATCTTACGCCAGGTGTGCCACACAGCGACAGTTGTCAGGTAAATCTTACGCCAGGTGTGCCACACAGCGACAGTTGTCAGGTAAATCCTACGCCAGGTGTGCCACACAGCGACAGTTGTCAGGTAAATCTTACGCCAGGTGTGCCACACAGCGACAGTTGTCAGGTAAATCTTACGCCAGGTGTGCCACACAGCGACAGTTGTCAGGTAAATCCTACGCCAGGTGTGCCACACAGCGACAGTTGTCAGGTAAATCTTACGCCAGGTGTGCCACACAGCGACAGTTGTCAGGTAAATCTTACGCCAGGTGTGCCACACAGCGACAGTTGTCAGGTAAATCTTACGCCAGGTGTGCCACACAGCGACAGTTGTCAGGTAAATCTTACGCCAGGTGTGCCACACAGCGACAGTTGTCAGGTCAATCTTACGCCAGGTGTGCCACACAGCGACAGTTGTCAGGTAAATCTTACGCCAGGTGTGCCACACAGCGACAGTTGTCAGGTCAATCAGTCATGGAGCATCGTGTTACTCAGTTTATGCACCATCATTTGTGGGGCCATTATTCACCTGATACCAAGTGTGATACATTCATGATTGATACACCTGGTTCCAGTTGTACCATGTTGATGATACATCCAGTATTGAGTGTAACAAATATGTTTATGATAAGTCTGGTTACAGTGTTCATAATACATCAGATCCCTACTGTAACATGATACATGTCTTGTAGCATTCTGATGATGTGCCCAATCTCAGGTAGATGATGCTGATGGTACATATGACCTATGTTCATAATACGTATGGTTCTATGTGTAACATCCAGATGGTACAACATATCCCAAGTGTAACCATTTCATAAAACATGTGCTTCCAGGTGTAACAAGTTCATGATACATTATGGCGCCAGTTGTAACAAGTTCATGATATATTATGGCTCCAGGTGTAACAAGTTCATGATATATTATGGCTCCAGGTGTAACAAGTTCATGATATATTATGGCTCCAGGTGTAACAAGTTCATGATACATATGCCTCCAGGTGTAACAAGTTCATGATACATTATGGCTCCAGGTTTAACAAGTTCATGATACAATATGGCTCCAGGTGTAACAAGTTCATGATACATTATGGATCCAGGTGTAACAAGTTCATGATACATATGCCTTCAGATGTAACAAGTTCATGATACATTATGGCTCCAGGTGTAACAAGTTCATGATACAATATGGCTCCAGGTGTAACAAGTCCATGATACATTATGGATCCAGGTGTAACAAGTTCATGATACATATGGTTACAGGTGTAGCACGTTCATGATACATATGATTCCAGGTGTAACACGTTTATGATACACATGGTTCCAGGTGTAACAAGTTCATGATGCATATAGTTCCAGGTGTAAGATGTTCATGATACATATGAAATTGTGGTTTTGGGTGTAACTTTATCTATTGTAAATAAGATTAAGTTACATATGTCATGTGTGTAACATGTTTGTGATACATTGTGGTGATTGGTCCCAAGTGTATTATGATGATGTAACATATCGTCCCAGGTATAACATACTGATGATACATACACTTCCTGGTGTAACATGTTCATGATGCATTTGTTTCCCAACTCCCAGATGTAATTAGCTGATCCTGAATGTAACATATTACAACTGTTCCCAGGTGTAACATGTAATACATAGATGATGCATAGCAGACTAGAGAAGATACTATTTATGCTTATATTAAATGATATTATTTTGTACGCTGCATAAGCTTAACTCTAAATGCGCTTCATAGATGGTGCATTACTAACTTATAGTTGCTCAACAAGAATTTGTATGATGATAGTCTCTTGAGATACGTCTTATATACTTATACATGTATTTGTCGCTTAAATATGCTTCATATTATGTCATTATGTAGAGCTGAAATACGTCTCGTAGCAATATATGGCCTGGCAAGGAACCTTTATTAAGAAAAGGCAAAACCTCAGTTTTATAACCCCATTGTTGGTCCCCATTGCAGCATAGCTAAACCTGCTATATAGAGAACGTCTATAATACAGAGCTACCTGTAGCATATTGTTATATTGTTGAAGTCCTTTTTACATTACGGCATTTATGGTTTGCAGAAACTGTTAATAAGTCATAGTTTCGTTTGCAAACACTGGAGAAATGTTAGAAATGAACTCAAAAAATGATTTTAAAAAGTCCGTTTATAATGACTGTGTTAAAATAGCTCATAACATTTGAGAAGTATTGTTCAATGAATCACTGGGAAAGTATGTCATTCTTCTGAAGTAATGGGTTATGTTTTATCAGTTACAGTTATAGGACAGGACATAAACACCGATGTGTGCTTGTAGTTACTGCTGTACAGTAATAACTTAGACATTTATAATGTGCAATATATTCAGGTAGAGTCGTGCTCAAAGGCACTAACAAAGTAAAGTATGTACGGTAAGTCAAGTTATGTTAAGATAAAATAGTTAAGTCTTGTAGACTGGTATCAGGACTGTGACTACTACAGACATTCCAAATGAATAATGGACTGTGTTCCTTCTCACTAATATCGCTGTGTCTAACGATATGGAAGATATTGTTTACAGCTCCAAGATTCCATCAGACGGCAAGAAATAAACTTACTTTGGAGCAGATGTTGAAGCATATTTAACAATTGCTCCAAAGTAAGTTTATTTCTTGCCGTCTGATTCTTGTGTCTGTTGCACTGTATAATGTTGCACTGTTTGATTGCTTCAGTGTGCCGGTAGTATATTTTTAAATAACGTGACTTTTACATAAACACTTCCAGCATTAAACGATAACAGTTTTATTTTAAACTATGTTTCATTGTAGAAACGTTTCCGACACTGCAATGAAACAGAGTTTTAAATAAAATGCTTATCGTATCTGTTATGAATTATGAAAACAAATTGAAAATTGATAACTACCAGAGTTGGTAGTTACAAAACTATCATGAGAGAGATATTAGAACCCAGTTGTGTATTTTATCTTTTGTTATATAACTTATATTAATCAGTGAATTTTTACACCTGAATCATGTAAATATGATAGGAAATTGACGTAGACGGAAAACATTGATCATGCACTGTTTGTTTGTGATTTAAAAACTATATTACGGTTATTGTGTGGCACAGTTGCTACTGTCCGAAAACAGAAGGGGGCATATTGTGTAATATTGCATGAAGTTACAATGGAGTTAATATTATAGAATAGGTGGGTGGGTGGGTGGGTGGGTGGGTGGGTGGGTGGGTGGGTGGGTGGGTGGGTGGGTGCATCACAGCAACGTGGGTGGGTGGACTTGGGTGTATGGATATTTGGTTTGTATGGCTGTTTACATCTGTGTCACTTGCAACTCCTTAAACCAACACAGAACTACTCTTCAGCCATATACCCAATCAAGTTGAGTACTGTTATGTTATAGCAGCTGCTGGAAGCCATTATATTTATCTTTCTATTTCGATTTTATCAGTATGTTTTTATCGTTTTAAATGGTGCTCTCCATTAGATGGGAAGGTTGACGTAACGATTATATAATTGTTCTGGTGCTTGTTTGTGTGGCCTTTTGTTGACGAAACCTTTCAGAAAAATATTTATATTTCTTGTTACTCAGCCATCTGTTATATTATGTACCTGACCATAGGAGTTGTTGCTACATACAAAGAAAATGCATCACATATTTGTATTCAAGCACAAAGAAAAAACAGACCTGTGTTGTATGACCCAATCTCTACCTGTTGAATTACCGGAAATATTTTCTCATATTGGTGTTATGGAATTGTGGTGGGCATCTTCGCATCAACAATTTCCAAATATTGTCCTACCAACGTACTCTGTGTGTATAACTGGAAAGACAAATATTGTGAAAGGCGTGAAGGCAGGAGTGAAGTTGCATTATGAAAGGTGTGTTATCTAATCCCTGAATGTCCCCCTTGTGGACCTCCTCCTGTTACAGGACTGCACATTGTAAACACTGCGTCTGTCAGCTTGCGTGGTTATTACTTGTCGAATTACATTTTGTACAGAACATTAAAATGTTGCAATCTACAGAAATGTGGTTTATTGTTTTTCCATTAGGCCTGCCCATGACAGCCGTTAGTTATGTATTAGTTATGTAAAGTTCAGTAGTCCTTGTGTCATCAAAATCGTGGCACGTTAAATGTTGTTGAACAGTTAAAAAGCAGAACTTACAGACTAATGGCGCATAAAATTATGTACTTACATTACCCTTAATTAATAATTCACAAACTGTAATTTCCGCTATTTATATTAATGTTTAAAATAATGTCTTATGCTAACAATCACTGAAGAGTGGCTGTTCTGCCAAATGACACGATCATTCTGTCGTCTAATGAAACGACCACTTCCGTCAGCAGTGCCATTTTTATATAACAAACAATGTGACTTTAGACAGCTAGTAGAATAGAGGTTGGACAAGTGACAAAATATGGCACTGATATTTGTGGACATTTAGAAGGCTTACAATATGGTCCCAAAAGAGATGGTATCTACAGCGTTGTGATTGACAGCAATCCAGAAGCAGCTGTTACGATAGCGGAATGAAAGAAGGACTAGCAGTAGGACGAGGGGTGTTGGATGTGTCACGTTAACAACGGACTTATGCAATGAAGTTCAGATAGTCTTTAAAATCATGCTGGTGGAGTTAATCAGCAAGAAGATCAATAAGGAGGAGGGAAGAGGGAAGTAGAGAGGGGAGAAAAGAGAGAGGAATGGGTAGAGAGGGAGGGACAGATTGGCGGCGAGACAGAGAGGTGTGATTGCATTGAGGAAGGCTAAGTGAATCATGAGAGATAGAAAACTCTCAAAACATTTTAATGGACAGTCTGAAGAGCTTCTGTAACATCGGTATATTACAGGAATGCGCAATTCTAGTACGAAAATGTCCAAAAACGAACCCCGTTCAGTGAAACCTGGTCCAGTTTCGATAACGGAGTAATCTGGACCTGGTAACTTTGCCTGTAATAGATATAAAATGACGTTTATGACGACAAATCTTTTTACAGTTAACAGGACATTGAGATCGTGTCACATTCCGGAAACCGTTTAGTGCAAATATAAAATCACGATTACATAAGAATACCATCCTTTAAATTATGCAAAGACATGTAATGGAAGGCGGTAATAGCCTTGTGATAACCTAGCCTGTCGACCGCAACCTAGTAACGGCAGCCGGACTGGGCTCGGCCGTTCTACAGTGCAGTATGTTGTCAGCACAGTCAGCTGGGACTTCGTTACCGACGGGTGACGTAGCAAGGTGATTCACCCAAACCTTCAGGCTTTAACCTGTTCTGTTCGTTGTGCACTAGCTCTGCACATCCACTGCTCCCCGAGTCCCTACGTGTCATCTGTGAAATAATGCTGTCTGATAATAATACTAATAATACACACGTGTTCACTGTGTTATCTTGCAACATATCTAGCTAGAATTATGTCATTTGTGAGCACCAATTCTACTCGCTAGGCCTACGGGCACGCAATTTTGCACATTTATATAGGGCCGTCAACTAGACCTATTATAAGTACCTGTAAGGGGAATAGGACTTATATAGGCGTGCGTACTGCGCGACCCAAAATGACCTATCACCATATCAGGTAAAACTATTATAAATCGCGAAAACTCCGTTATCGAAACTGGACCATTGTCCTGGTGTTAACAACAGATAAGATCGAGCTAACTAATAAAATTAAACGTGTAATTATCAACGTAACGTTTATGATGTTGAATGATTGAGAGGCGAATTGCAAGAAGTGGGAGGCGCAGTACGTGTTGGTTCTACACATTGCATGGTGGGAGGTTGGAAATCACCAATGATGGGAGATGAGAACAGAACGTGCAGACGTCGACAATGACCTAGCTGTTGGTCGATTGCATCAGCCACCTCTGTGATTACCGTAGGCGTAGCGGGGTCGTTTTGTTAGCGATATTTCGCCGCATTCACGTTATGTAATGAACTCATTTTTTTATAACAAATGATAACCAATCCACAGTATGTCGTCGATGTGTGGCAGTTACGTCTCTGCTACGCCGACTCAGCACGCCACAGACCACCGCGTAAACAATCTGCTGTCACCCGATATGACACTTCCGAAAACTCATTTCGTAACAAGACCCTACACATTGTGAAGTGTCGTACTGGTGTGAAATTCGCAGTGTAAAACTCACAGTACGTATTGATAATACTGTAACAGTTTTATTTCAGAATAATGCAGACTTACCGATTACAAGTGGTACACAGACATCCACTAATGTAGATCATAAGCCCCTACAAGAACATTCATATATCTGCCTGTGCTTATAAAAATATTGTTTATACATGTTTTGACCATGTGTGTAATGTAAATTTAGATACACAGAGCCTTCTTGTAGTCACACACACCATCGTGATTATTTTGAATGTGTTGCTTTGAAAACACAATTATAATCATTATTATTACCGGTATGTATTAATTTATGTTATACTGATTTTAATTGTTTGTTTGTTTAAAATGTATTTATGTTAGAAAATATGTTATATAATGTTATTTATAATATGTATTTTGTAGACATGTGTGCCGACTGTGTTTAGAAAGCCCAGTAGATTATAGCTGACATCCTTGGTCCCCGAACAACACGCCACGTCACGAGGCCAAACCATGAACTCGACACTGAAAACACTAGTTATATAATTCGACTTTAAAAATGAAATAAACGCTGTGTAACACAAGCACACACCATCGCAATAGGCCGATCCGTACGAACGTGTGAGACAGGTCGGGACAGATTGGCCCATATGAGTGGGAGTAAAAATCAATATCAGAACTACGGTATCCAAACAACTACACTCACAAATGCAATCTTTCAAATACCTTTTATTGGTTTGAATTCAGCAGTCTTTCTGTTTAGACGTCTGGACCTGGACTCGCTTAAATTTGAACAAGTTTTTTTGTAAAACAAACAATCACGCATAACAGGAGGTTGCAGGTTTTAAAAAAAAGAACTCCAATTGGATATTGGGGCCTGATAAATAATTAAATATGCGGGGGTTCAGCCGCCCAGTGTGTCGGTGGAGACGCTAAAGAATTCATGTATCCAGTAAGCGTGAGTTCCCAGCGCGTTCAACTATATGAACCGAGGTGCCCTTTCCAGACAACGGTGGATAATTGACGGCAGTTCAGCTCGGTTCGCGATGGGTGGGCGAGCAGACTACGATATTGAAGATACGTGAATCACGTACGATTCACCTAATGCGTTTCAGGTGCAAATGAATGGCGTGTTTCACATTTTGTTGTATATTTTCATAACTGGGTATACAGGCCAATGGGCTAGGGTGTGATGCGTGTGTAACTGTTAATACCCCCAGTACAGTACTACTTTGGGGAACCATTCGTGCTTGGTTTGAAATGGTGGTGTAAAAAAAGTGGACTAATGTCCAGCACCACCACAAACCGCAAACAAATCTCCGACACTACACTCTCCCGTGGACCTCGAGGCTTATGTTTGTTGAAAATTGTTGGAAATGTGCAATCCAATACATAAAAACGCACACATACCCTCCTAAACGAAATCAACCACGCTACGGGCATAGAATGTAAATTTGCGTATCGCTCCACGTACCGCCGGACCAGCTGGACACTTGGGCTCCTCAAATGCATGCATTATACCTTGTATTTACATTTTAATTTTGTATATGTTTAATATTGGCATGTATATGCTGTTCATGCTACGATGTACACGCATTTGATGTTGTACTGGAATGTGATTAATGGTGTTCTCTGGTAACGATCGACATTAAAATATGGAATAATAAATTATGTTCCTATAAACCGTTTCTGTGAGGGCCTGCGAATTACAATTACAGCGATACTGTACACATATTATAATTATATAAACTAGGAAGGAACGGAGGGGTGGAGTTAAGGAGGGAGTGATGGGGGAGGGGGTTGGGGGTGTCATGGAGATAGGGGGAGCGAGGGAATTAAGACGGTAGTGAGGGAGGAATGGCAAAAGAGAGATAGAGGGGGAGTTGGAGAGAGACAGTGACTGAAGAGAAATAGCGAGAAATAGGCAGTCAGATACACAGACAGATGCATACCATAATTATTCGCAGACAGACATACCTAAATGTAGGCCTACTAGTTGTGACATGCTGTGTTACTATTATAAGTCTAATAATCCGCCAGAATTACTCAAGAGACCTGCAGAAACGAGCCTATGGTATAGCTAGCCTTATTGACTTGTCGATACTAGTTATAAATAACTGTTATTCCAACGGTTCAGCGCGGTTCGTAGACACACCCACGGTCTTTGATGATATGTGAAGCACGTACGCGTCACATATCCCATTTCACAGACTGCGTTTCACCACCGACGTTTCACATACTACGTTTCACATTTATACGGCCAAACGAACAACTAAAGCGTTTTACATTTTGGTGTTTCGTAAGCACCTCTTGCATGGCGAGTAGGCGTCGATCGATCGGTGGGTTGGCTCAACCGAACATCCACAGAAGAATATCGTCCAAATAATGGTAATCTAATCAATCATGGGCTTTTACTCAATCTTTCCAAAGCTAGAATAAGAACCGTGTAGGCCTACATGACGATCGAGGGATTTAAATCCGTTGCTTGTTGGTCCTTGAAACATAAATTACGTTGTGTATAATTGTATTGATAAGCCCCGTTTATGAGAATTTTGTTGGACGGGCATAGACACTATTATTGCCATTAGTGTTACATTTGGTAAGGAAGATATTAAATATTGGGAAGGGAGGCAGGGGATCACCCAAAACGTCCAAATTCACCCTCCTTGAAGCTATATACCACGAGTTGCTGAGGGTAGGGGAGGGAACATAAGTATATAGATATATATATATACATGTGTGTGTGTGTGTGTGTGTGTGTGAATGTATGTATGCGTGTGTATGCGTGTGTGTGTGTGTGTGTGTGTGTGTGTGTGTGTGTGTGTGTGTGTGTGTGTGTGTGTGTGTGTGTGTGTGTGTGTGTGTGTGTGTGTGTGTGTGTGTGTGTGTGTGTGAGTGTGTGTGTCTGCCCTCGCGACCTATTCTGGCCTATAGGGGGCTGGGCTGCATGCCCGTTTGCCTCCCACTGTTCCCGCGCCTACGATATAATCTGTAGTGGTTTATTCTAGCTTTTTTGTAACAGACTAATACATTTTTTTATAATAGGCTTCGTTTTTGTTTTAAGAAACCTATGAATACCTATACTTTGTTAGCTAAGTATACGTACGTGTGTCTATGCGCGCGCGTATTTATCAAAGTGCAAGACTAACTAAAAGAAAATCAACTAATGTTGATAGCAACATACATTTATTTTACATTTGGTGAATGTGCAAGTATTACACGACGCACGAAAGCCGCGCTCTTCTACGGCTCAACCGCCGGTGAAAATCCATGACTCATTTGGCTTGTCCTTGGAAGGTGAACGTAATCTCAACGTAGCGAGACGAGACGACGACGTCTGCGCATGCGCGTGCCGCAGTGACGCAAGACCCGTGAGCTGGGACGGGGACATCACTCCGAGGTTACAGGGCACATGCTTACGTTTCCTGAATATTCACCGAGCGTGGATAGGCTGTGTCAACAAGGTCACGACTGCATCTCGTCAGGGATCTCTATATAAGCATAATGGGTGGGCCAGTCGACATAGAACCAGGATCACGAAGACGCCGACTGCCACGGAGTGAAGTAACGCGAAGGATTGCTCCGGGGATATTTTTCACACACACGACACATACATCTGCTGGGCCTGGGGTTATCGTTGTATGACACAAGACGTGCATATATTCAGCGGCGTTGTTTCCTAACCTGTTATCGATATCGTTATTTGAAACGCAGAGATGGCCACCTGTGTAGTGCCGGCTACTTTTCGTCTGCTGCAAGTGCCGCTGAGAAATGCGAGTTCCGCCCGCTTCTTGATCGCAAATGCTGCGAAATACCACAGTTATTTGACACGAGCAACAGCGACATCTACTGTACAGGCGTGCAATGTAAGTTTGTGTTATTGTTCATTTACACTTTTATAACACGTGTTTGTTATGTTATGCATGTTTAATCTATCGTAATTGGTAATATATGCAACAGAGAATATGTGACATATCATAGACTAGTCTCATAGGTTAGCCACAGAAGGAGATGTTTGGAGAAACTCTACCCAGTATTGTATATAATATATTGAACAAAACAGCAGTTAGCAATAAAAGTAAATTAAAAATAAAAGCACTGTTCCAGTTAATTAGCCTAAATTATGAACCCCAGCCATGACCAGGGTTAGAGCTTAGACAAAGGTTTAACTTAGGGACATGGTTGGGGGTTAACAGTTTAGGCCAGTTAGCTATCATCATTTTAATTTTATATTTTTAAAATATTTGTTTTCCTGATTACTGTGTCACTGTCTGTGTGCTGTGGACACAGTGAAATAATTCAGATATGGGGTCGACTACAGAAATGGGTTGTGGGGGAAGTGAAGCTTCCCAGGCCAGAAGGCATCATCATAAATTTCTATTCTTTTTTATTGGCAAGTTACTTATCTGCCAAAAAGGATTTTGATAAAAGTACATTAAATACTTGTAGTGTCTTTATGTTAAATATGTTTGCTTTTCATAGTATTTGAATCCCTCAAGAGTATTTGTACTTTAATTTAAATACTTTTCAATGTATCTGGTTAAATTCTGATAAATCCGCATCACAATCCAATTTACTTTTGAGTTGAGTGAGTGAGAAATTGTAGCATGAAAGGTCAACAATACTAAAGGAGTTTAGGCCATAGCTTGCCTCACCTGGGTATTAATTAAAGACATTCAGCTCATATTGATATGGCTTATGTTGTAACCAATTATCAATTGATCATCCTTTACGGCTTTAGACAGTCAATGAACATGCAGCTACCACTCTAACTAGAGAAAGGATATATTTAACTGTTTAGACCTCATGTTGATCAAACCCGCTCGTAGACCGAAGTCAACCAAAACCTGCCCAAAATAACTGGGTAATATTGTATTGTGTGGTTGCGCCATCTAGTGGATAGTTTTGAAAACACATAAGAAATGTTTGAACAAACGGACCTCAAATTTTTATGTTTTGGGTCAACGAAATAGGGCAACCTAAGGACTTTTCAGAAAACAGCTGAGGTCTAAAGGGTTTTTGTTTTAAATTGTTTCACTTTAATGCATTATTTGTTTTGATAAATGTAGCCATTAAATAAGATAGAACCACCTGGGTTTGAAACATTGACTTTTTCTCACCCACTGTCAGACAGGTATGTGATACTTATAGACCAGTAATTATGTTCACAGCAGCAAATTCGCTGGAGGAGTACTGCACCCTGCCAAGACGACTACAGCTTCCATGAAGACCTAGAGGAGCACATGAAAGATGTTAAAGACAAACAGTTTAACAAGATCACTGATCCTGACAGGCTGAAACATTTCAGGTGGGTCTTGAGTCTAGTCTGTGTTGTGCATGTATGTATATGTGCATTTAATATTTGCTAAAACTGCTGAATGCTATTAATGCATTCATTGTTTATGTGGTAGAACAGTTCATTGGTTATTTTGTGTTGCAACTGGTTACCTTGTAGTCTTGTACAGATTACAGAACATCTTGCTGCAAAATAATACTAACAAACTTCTATGCCACCTATATTGTCAGGAATCTGAGCTCAGAGGCGTAACATACAAAAAACTGTAGCTGCACTATTAATCTGGAATCAACTCCCTATCACTTTAAAATCATGTGATGCCATAGCCACCAATAGGAGTTAAGACCGATGTTTGAGAGATTACCATGTTTGTTACAGGATGAATCAGAAAGTGAAACCTTCCATCATTGAGGATCCACTCCTCAGCGTGGACATGGGAACTGCTACGGAGAAGGACAGCGATAAGATTGAGGGTCCTCTGCCACATGTCATATGGTACGCAAATATACTGGCACTCATATTACTGTACTTCTTCTATTAAGCATACAGTGTGCTTAAAAAATATTTGAGACACAAAAATATATAAAATTTTGTAAATAAGCGTACAGGGGTGTGCACCCATCTTCT
This sequence comes from Escarpia spicata, assembly GCA_963995525.1. Taxonomy (NCBI): domain Eukaryota; kingdom Metazoa; phylum Annelida; class Polychaeta; order Sabellida; family Siboglinidae; genus Escarpia; species Escarpia spicata. Next base: position 32,002,533 of record OZ023209.1, read on the forward strand.
TTGGCTCCTGTAGTTCCTGGGTACAGCTATCTCAGCAGACGTGACTGGCAAGTGATTTATGCATCCACATATATGAACAAAAAATGTTACCAAAACATTGTAAAGTCTGATCATTTAGTACATAACTTTAATATTTTTTATTACTGAGCTTTGAATCTAGTGTCAGGTAAAAATTTTATTACAGTGGTGATAGATTCAACAGTTAAAGTTGGCATTATAGATCGCTGAAACACTGCTAAAACCTAGTAAAAAAGAGCACGTGCTAATTAGGGCATGTATGCTTAATTAATAGAATGAATGCAGTATATTATCATAATTGTCTAGGTAGTTTTTAGCACATCATACTTCTGCGACATTTGGTTAATTTATTGACTAGGTTTGGCAAACATGTTGCCAGCCTTCATAGTGCTACAGCCAAAGTAATTGTAGTTTTTCTTGATTTGTCATGGTTTCATTACAAATACGTTATTAATGCATGCTTTATTCATGAGTGTCATTTTCAAGATAGTGCAGAATCTGCAGATGCTGGTGTCTGTTGCATTGAAGCCTCTCACTTTATGGAGGCTGATGTTAGTTTGGTTTCACATTCTGTGTCTTCTTATTCAACAGGACGGAAGAGGAACTGAAATGTGTGAAAGTGACACACAAACCACCAGAGGGGATTGTTGACAATGTAAGATTAATTCATTTTAACATCAAGTTTAATTTTTTTTTTTTCTTCATATTAATTATTATTTATTATTTTAACCTGCACCACATCCTCATTGTACATAATCACAGCAGTGCAACAATGCTCCTATGTAGAAGAAGATGTTTCTCTACTTTAGCTATTATTATGACAAAATTACAAAAAAATCGTAAATAATTTAAACATGCCTTTTTATCAAACTTACCAGGCAATAACCAACACAAGAATATTGTGTTTGCTTTAATTTTCATACTAAATGATGGCATCATAATCCAACCAAGCATTAATGTGTGCTGACATTCTACATGCCTCATGGTTTGACCAGTTTACTTATGACTGATACGTACCTGAATGTTATGTTTGATTGAAATGGTGCATTACAAACTAGTTCTAGTCGTTTCCAGCACTCTGCAACTTTTTATTAACTGACTAGTCTGTATTACTGTGGTTACAATGTAATGGTCCTATGAGGTCTCATTCAACTAGTCATCCTTTTTCAGAACATTATTGCCAAACCGACATTTATATGCTGGCACTGAGAGTGGTCACTGCCAGGGTGATTGTCATCCTCAGCAGTTCATTTACATCCTAAATTGAGACGGGACCGACATTAACGTGATCTCCAAGTACCAAGGGATACACAGTCCCCAATGTTGAGAGCCAGGGTTTTACACCAAATATCATGCCTGCCCGGTCCATGTTTCGAACTCGAGCGCTGGCATGCCAGGCGGATGTGCTAACCACTAGCCGTGCTCCCTGATTGAAACCAGTTATCGCACGACCAAGATCATGGCAGAACATTGCAATAACTGTAACCTTATTAAGGTTGAAAACATGAGCAATGACCTTGACTTATGGTTGCCTTCCAGCTTGCCCTCTACACCATCAAGTTACTGAGGAAGAGCTTTGATGCGATATCTGGTTTCAATCGACCTGTCAGGGACGACAAAATCTGGATCAAGTAAGTTGTTTATTTTTGTCATTAGCAGAATATGTGAAATATAAAAACATCAGTGATGGCATTTATGTCTTCTTGTGTTAGTCACATGTTACGTAGCTAAAGTGTTGTTGCGCTGGAAAACTTATGTGTATTATTTACAAAAATGGTAGGTTTCAAATAGAGACCACCACTCGGCACTCTGTGAGTCTTTGGCAGTGTCTTTTTATCCCTGTCATAGACACCTGGTAGAGAGGACCAACAGCTTTTAGTGTATCTTCTAAAAGAGAAAATTTGTGTTAACGAAACTGCTCAAGTTTCAAAATTATACAGAAAAATAGAGCAGAACTTTGTGGAAATGGTTGAACACGATGTTATGCAATAAATGTAAGTGTTGCGGTTTTCTTTACAAGATAATTCACATTTTACTTGGTGCTGACTGACAAGATTTGTTCATGTATGTTCACTTGTGCTTCAGCCGAATCACCTTCCTGGAGACGGTGGCGGGAGTGCCAGGCATGGTGGCAGCAATGGCGAGACATCTCATGTCACTGAGGAGAATGAGACGTGACCACGGCTGGATCCACACGCTGCTAGGTGGGTCAAATATCAGATACACTTGGGGAGAAGTCGTTATTTAACAGAGGACACACCGTGAACTAAAATCCCAACCACCTCAAAATCATGTGCTTGGAAGTCCGACATCCATTTTGTACATTAAAAAAATGTTGACAAAATTCAGTGCATTGAAAATTTACCCATTTTTTGCCCAAAGTTTGAAACAGCACCACAGGATTTCGAATCTGGTTTCTCTCAATTGAGAGTATAACACTTTAGTTATTGTGTATCACTCTGTTTATATAACTAACTGGTGTAGAAACATTAAATGTGACACCAAGTGTAAAATATCAAAATGTACAATGTTGATTTTGCTTTCCTTTGTATGCAATTTGCACAGTATATTTTATAATACAAATTGTGAAGATTCTATACAATGGAGGTCAACACACTGAGCTGGCACACCAACTCACCATATATGCCCTTCCGGTCAATCAATATTAATCTCCGTAAACATAAACAGAGCCTCCTTGATTCCTCTGGCCCACTCCTCTGATAAATTTATAATCCCTTCCTTAGAGAGGGAAAATATGACTAGTATAAAAGTCAAATGGAAACAGAAATGTAGATATTTGTATTAATGTAGATGTGTCTGTGTGAGTTAATTACTAAAAAAACAGAACGCTCTAAATTTTCTGGACCAGGCAACATCATATTGTAACTATGATGGAATTACATTTAATCATATTGTTCAATAATTACATTTGTTAGTGTTTTTTTAAACAGGTCAGGTTTATGCAGCGTAATGTTGGCAATGTTCTTTTTTCATTCCAGTGGTTGCTCTATATAAACACGTTTTTGTCTTTCGTCATTATGATTGTCTGCCGTTTTATATATTTTTGGGGCTGTTTATTTAATCAGTTGTGTCTGACTTTGACAGAGGAGGCTGAGAATGAGAGGATACATCTGCTGACGGCACTAGAGCTGAAGCAACCATCCCTCTTGTTTCGAGGATGTGTAGTTGCGGCACAAGGTAAATCATTAATCTGTCAAACTGGTTGCACAGTATTGAAAGTATCCTATGTTTCAGTGTACTTAATATTACAATTACAGATGAAAGACAATTGGAATTAGTTTGAATTGTCTTGTTGTTTCATGGGTTTGGCAATTTTGTTAATTCTGTGTTGCTTCAGTTCACTTGGCTGTATAAATAAGTACCTAGACCATGGTAGATGTAAATGGACACAATTTTTGTTTAGTAATGGCAGAATGGCTGAAAAATTCAGATGGTGTTCAAATGAGCAGATATGTCAGTGGGTGACAGAGTGTTTTCATTTCTTTGGACTGGATACTGGGCTATATATAAGAACTTCTATCTATGAATACTCTGCCGGAAAAAGCTGTTTGCTTTAAAACATGATTTCGCATATCTGGAATCTTCCATAGTTTAAAGGTGACACTGTATTTTTGCCTATGTAATATCTTTGTGACAACTTTTGTTGATGTGTTCCTGCAGGTGGGTTTGTGGCATTCTTTGCCACTGCGTACATGATTAGTCCACACTACTGCCACAGATTCGTGGGTTATCTTGAAGAGGAGGCGGTTATCACATACACAAAGTGTTTGCAGGCATGTGCACTATTCACCTTTTTCTACAATTTGTCCACGGAAAACTATTAAGAAATCCATATTGTAAATGTTTGACTGCATAAATTGGTGTGCTACTATTGGCTCATTTAACACACGGATGTCAAAAGAGGACTTATTTTGGTTATAGTGTCATTTTCATTTTAATCTTCATGTTGAAACGTGTGATCTGAGAATGAACGGAGATTAATATTGATTGACCGGAAGGGCATATATGGTGAGTTGGTGTGCCAGCTCAGTGTGTTGACCTCCATTGTATAGAATCTTCACAATTTGTATTATAAAATATACTGTGCAAATTGCATACAAAGGAAAGCAAAATCAACATTGTACATTTTGATATTTTACACTTGGTGTCACATTTAATGTTTCTACACCAGTTAGTTATATAAACAGAGTGATACACAATAACTAAAGTGTTATACTCTCAATTGAGAGAAACCAGATTCGAAATCCTGTGGTGCTGTTTCAAACTTTGGGCAAGTTCGGTCACTATGTTGCACCACTTCACTCATTTATATGAGTATCTGACTATAGACAGTGGTGGATATTGTGTATGAATAGTTTTTGCACATTAATAACATAATTGCTGAATGCTTCCCAGAAAAGTTGAGATGGTGTTCAATTGAACAGGTCTGCCAGGGAGTAAAGTGTAAAGCACTTTGAGCAGTCTTAAGGACTGGATACTGCGCTATATAAGAACTTTTTAACACTTGTTTCTTGTTACTTCAGGACATTGAACATGGCAACCTGCAACAGTGGAAGACAATGGCAGCTCCAGAGATTGCCAGACAGTACTGGGAGTTGAAGGTAACTACACTTTAATAGGATCTTGTGTCTGTCTCAAATGAAACAAATCAATCCAATTGCAGTTCAGCTGCATAATGCGTAACATATAATTTGTATGTCAACTTTTTGGTCCAGAACAAAATTGATAGCTTTGACCCTAAGTTTGACTGAATAGTGGGTTGTTGAAGGTTTGAAGTTATGAATGATAAATTATCACCAGAATTATATCGGTTGTAGTTAGTATTTTATTAAAGTTAATAAATAGCTCCTGAATAGTCTGTCTTGTTGTTTGTAATTACTACTAAAATGTACTTGTACTGGACCTAACGTGCTTCTTGGAATAGTGCATGATTAATGAAAATATTCACAACGTTGGAAGAAAGAATTTAAATCACATTTTCTTCTGATCACAGCTTCCAGTATGAAGTCGTAATTAAATGTTAATTGATAATAACTGATTTAATTAATGAGGGGTAAGATTGCATTTTGAAGTACTCATACTTGATCTAATGCTCTTGTATTGATCTTAATGTATTTGAACCTTGACTTGTATTGATGTAATCGTGTCCCCCTTCCACAGCCTAATGCAACAATGGAAGATGTCATCATGAACATCCGTGCCGATGAGGCTCACCATCGAATCGTCAACCACACTTTGGGATCGCTGAAACCTGAAGACTACAACCCATATCTCCCTGGACACTGAATCCAAGAACCACTAGGGCAAACCTCTATCGGTTTTGTCACTATGCTGTCACCACTTGACACGACAGCTTCGAACTTGTCTTTCTAAAAAGAACGATTCTTATAAATATCTGCATAATGAAATGGGCATTTAATTGTGGTCAGTTACTCATTATTTGTGTAATTTATTAATTAGATTGTGTTTGTTATTCAAGTTGATGAGTCATATTTGAATCATGTGATAGTTTGTTTTGCAAGATACTATTTACTGTCTAGGAAAATTTGTGTTTGTGTGGAGCACTGAAGGATCAGTAGACGTATTTGGCTGTGGTTGTTGTGTATTATATTGAGACATGACTTCATACTTAGCATTGAGTTTGTGCTGTGGTCAACGTCTCCCTTTTTTGTGAGAAAAAGCACGACCAATGCAAGTAAACCGTGCTATTTAATGCCGAGACAGACTGATATCATCGCACCACCAGTGGAACTACTAAATACTGCTAATCAAAATGGTGTCCTTCATAATGTACATATTGAACGCTGTTGTTGTCTTTCTCCTTTAATGTTTTGATTGATATTTGCTTCAAAATGTTAGAGCAGAGGGATTGCTGGCAGTGTTTATCATCAGAAAATGATTGTCCTCCTAGACATACATATTGTAATGTTTATAGGCAATGCATACAGATATGTTTGAGTAACTATGTATTATTTCTGTGAAGTTACAGTACTATATATTGTTGTGGTTGCAATGCTGTGATAAACAAAACTGAACAGTTTGTGGTTTATCAAACACTGTAATTTATAGTTTGTATATTATACAGATGCTAGGATAATTTTAAAACAGAAACATATCTTCTATAGTTTGTCTACACAAAAATCTACATACAGTTGTAATGTTGATGTATATAATTTTTGTTTTGTCAATTGTAATATTTGAGAATCCGACTATTTCAGGTTGAATTTTAGTCGGATCGTTGTGCATGTTGTGAAAATGGTGTGTGGGAACATGGTGTCATGGGCCCCACCCCTGAGCTTTAGAACTTTTAAAACTCTTAACCAGCAGTTTGTGATATTGAACTAGACCGTTCTCTCCACTTCAGACTTAACTGTAAAACATGCTTTGTTTTTGATGATTGCGTCTGACCATGTCACCTGAAAGCGATTTTTCAGATGTTCGTGTGAAGATATGTTTGTCATTATACAGATGACTTGTTCATGTTTTGTATAGTGAACTGAAGTGTGGTCAATTAGTTGTCAGAGGTGGTTGTAAGTAACTGTCTAGTCAATCATTCCTAGACCAGTTGTAGACATAACTGGACAAGGTATTTCAATATGTAATCATATTGTGTTATTGTCATGTGCTTTTGTAATAAAAAACCTTACTTTACTTAAGTGTTCACAGTTAGTCCTCAAATGATCTCTGACAAACGTTGGGCCGTTTTGGAAGCTATCAAACACTTGGTGATGTAAGCAAGTTAATTCATACATACAGCGCTATAAACATACAAAATGTGTTGAAACAAATCAGATTTTTCTGCGCACGCTACACATGGGAATGTCGGTCTAGCCATCAATAAAGACACATATTTCGCCATTCAGAGTGCCGATGACTTCTTTCTCAAACAGTTTACGCTATCAAATTACCTTTATATGCTATGCCTTGCATGTCATTGGTACTTGTCCAGCTCATTCGATGTGTATATCCTGTGAATCACGTTGTTGATATTCTTGATTACAATGTTCCCACAGTACGCCCAGCAGTTTCTGATTTTTTTGCCTTTTTCAACACTTGTTGCTTAAGCCAACTTAGAGCGCATTGTTGTAAAATCTTCACTTATGAATGAAGATCTTCAAACTTCGCTCGGCTACTCGTTCGTTCTTTTTTGCTTAAGTGAAGCTCTTGACCGAAACACTCTGTCGCGTGTCTTCTCCGATTTGAAGCGGATAATTACGGGTCGCGGCCGGGTGGAGGTGTCCGTTTTGCGACCAATTCTGTGTACCCGTTCAAAGTCGATGGGCAATACAGCAGGACTGATTTTCATGTGCTTGTTGCAAATTTCGATGAGCTTTGACTCAAAGTCCTCCCCATGACCTGTCTCCTCAATGCCACTGAAACGTAGGTTTGCCCTACGGCCATGCTGTTCATTGTCATAAATTTGGTTTTGGAGATGAGTAACCTTATCTTCAAGCAGTGCAATTTTATTGTTTTTTTTCTCATCCAGTTGTTGTTGAAAGTTTTTGAACGTTTGTCTCAATTCACGAATCTCTTTGGCGAGTTCATCCGGAAAGAGAACCTGTTTCATTTTGTTCAGCACCGCTGAATCGTTGAGTGCTGCAATTAGTCTTAGAACTAACTGATCTTCTTGGTTGTCATCGACACTGCTTGATCTACGCGACTTCGGCATATTGTATGCCAACTTGCAAACGCAGTCATGCGGAACTCAATAAGAATTGCGTGTCTACAGTTCCACTGTCCGACGTTGTTTGCCAGTTGTTGTTACCTAATGCATCCTGCTACGCAGGCACGCACTGACACTGAGGCGTAATGTGCGTCGATTTCAGGCTTAAGTCATGGAACTAACAGCAGCTAAGCAACCTCCATCTAGCACTTTCACAAAGTCCGAAAAGTTCAGCGCGCTCTATCTCCTTCGGCCAGTCACCCACCTTGAAAACCTCCACACCCCAACGCCTCCCAACCACAAAAACTATCAAAGCTCGGGACACACCAGTATACACGTCTAACCCCGGGCAGCCATCTTGTCAAGATTATTATATAATATTAAAATATATAATAAAGAGGAAAGCTGTAACGAAACTCGCTGTTTGTATTGGTAATAAATCACATTTTATTGAGTACTGAAGCTGATGCCATCGGTGCTGAGTAACCAGGGAATTGATCCCCCGACATCTGCCTCATATACGTATTGTCACATCTCTCCTCTAAAAAAAACTTGAGCAGTGAACACAACTAGAACACTCAAAACTAGAACATGGCAACAGTTGATATGATGTGAATCGATATCGATCTAATCATTCGCATGATGTAGTCACACGTAATCATGTAGATGGCTGGGCCTGCGTGTGGCCCGACCAGCAGACACGAGCTGACGACGATTTCGCCGATACGTAACGCCATCCACGTCGACTTTGTAACTCCTTGGAGCTACTTGGCGTATGCAGGTGCCGACACTCCATCGCTTCTGGCCCGGTAACCGCATACGAACGGTGTCACCAGGCTCAAGCGATGACAGCGGCTTCGCGTGTTGGTCTGCGTAGAATTTCTGTCGTCGTTTTGCGCCCATCAGCCCCCGCGTGCCCGCCGTTGGTAGTAACGTCTTACACCGACGTCCCATCAAACGTTGCGCAGGGCTGGTGCCGACACCCTCAGTAGGTGTGTTCCTTAAGTCTAACAGCGCCAGAAACTCGGATTCGTTGGAGTCACGACATTTCGCGAACAGTCGTTTGACCGTTTTCACCGCATTGTCGGCTTTTCCATTTGAAGTCGGATACCGCGGTGATGACGTAACATGCTCGAAACGCCACTTTGCTGCGAATACCGCAAACTCAGCAGATGCGAATTGCGGCCCGTTGTCGCTCATCACCATATCCGGTATGCCGTGACGTGCGAATTGCTGCGCCATCTCATGGATGACACTGCGTGATGTCACCGACCCCAGCCGCGCAACCTCGACGAAATTGCTGTAGTAGTCGACGATAACGAGGAGTGTACGCCCATTGCTTTCACACAGATCGACCGCGACTTTCGACCAAGGTCTCGCAATGACTTCGTGTTGCATCAGAGATTCCTTGCCCGGCGCGTCTCGCATCGACAGGCAGATCTCACACGCCGACACGTAGGCTCGAACCTCTGCCGCCATACGTGGCCAGTAGAGCGTGTCGCGCATTCGGCGCAAACAACCCTCTATACCCATATGAGTCGTATGGGCCACCGTCATCAACTCTCTGCGCATTGACGTCGGCACCACCAGTAGATCGCGCTTGAACACTAGCGCATCCTGTACCGTTAGTTCATCTCGTGAATCGAAATACGGCCGCACACAATCGGGCACCCCCGACTTCGTCGACGGCCATCCTCGCCGAATGACATCTCTCAGCTTCTGCAAGACCCTATCCTGCTCCGAAGCCAACTGCAACTGCTGCCATCTCTTGTCTGTCACAGGCAGAGTCGTTCTGTGGTCTATCGTCTCGCACTCCTTCGCTATCTCACACGCGCACAGTTCTGGTAGATAAGCTCGGCTCAGAGTGTCCGCCAAATACATGGTGTCGCCACGCTTGTATTTCAGGTTGATGTCGTACTTCTGGATAGCAAGAAGCATCCGCTGCAGTCTTTTGGGTGCCGAATCGAGTTTTTTCCGCATGATGATTTCGAGAGGCTTATGATCACTTTCGACGTTCACATTTGCTCGACCATAAACGTAAGCGTCGAACCGTTGGCATGCAAACACAACAGCCAACAGTTCTTTCTCTATCTGCGCGTAACGCTCTTCTGTTGGCGTTAGGGCCCTAGACGCATAAGCCACCGGTTGACCCGCCTGCAACAGCGCCGCTCCTAAACCCGATTGCGATGCATCGCACTGCAGTGTCACTTCCTCGTCTAGGTTATAGTACCTGAGTACCGGTGTGCTCGTTACTGCCGATTTGATCGCCTCAAACGCCTTCTGTTGTGGTTCGTCCCACTGGAAGTCTGTCTCCTTCAATGTCAGCTCACGCAACGCCTTCGTTGTGTCTGACAAGTGCGGCAAGAATTTCGCCAGGTACTGAGTCATTCCTAAGAGACGCTGCACTGCCGGAACATCCGTGGGTCTTGGCATCTCTAAGATTGCCCGCACTTTTCTGGGATCCACTTTCAACCCCTCACTAGTCATGACGTGACCGATAAAAGGAATCTCAGGTATGCGCAGTTGCATCTTGTTTGTGTTTAGTTTCACACCTCTATCCTCGCACCGTTGAACGAAAGCCATCATATTTGTATCATGACTGCGATGTGCCTCCGCAATGTTATCTCCGAAACCAACGACTGCAAAATCGTCTGCAATGACTTCGATTCCTGACAGTCCTTCCACGAGTTGGTGCATTTTCCGCTGGAACACCTCCGGAGCTGAGCATATGCCAAATGGGAGCCTTTTCCATCTGTACCGGCCGAATGGAGTGTTGAATGTCGTAAGAAACGAGGACGGTTCATCCAGCATGACGTGCCAGAACCCGCTGCGAACGTCGAATAGCGAAAACACTTTCGCTCCGTGTAGCCGCGTTGCTACGTCCTCAATGGTTGGCAGAGGATAATGCTCTCGTTCTATGGCGCGATTCAGATCTTTGGGATCCAAACAGATCCTTAGACTTTGCGAGTCTCTTTTCGGCACCACGACCATACTGCTTATCCACTTGGTGGGCTGTGTCACTGGAGCGATTATCTGCTGTCTCTGTAGATCATCCAACGAGTCTTGCAACCGCGCACGGATTGCCACGGGCACGCGTCGTGGGGCATGTTGCACCGGATCTACACTCTCGTCCACCTTGATGTGGTATTCACCTTCCATACAGCCGACACCATCGCCGAACACTTTTGGGAATCGCTTGATCAACGACTCACGATTTATCTGCGTATCATCTTTGCTCACAGAGTACACAGGCGATGCTTGCGTTTCTGGTTGGTTGAGTTCATCATTGTCGTGGTATTCTATCAGTTTCATGCCGATGCACGCCGGATCTGATCGCTGTCGACGAGTTTACACTCAAGTTTGCAATGAATGTCTCTGCGTGACACCTGAATCGTGACATGACCCACGACACCAAGCTTACCCCCACCATACGCCACGATCGACGACGTCACTGGTCTCACGAAACGTCTGTTATAGTCTTTGGTCGCTTTCTCGTACAGAGACAAAGGAATCACGTTGCACTGTGCTCCAGAGTCTATCTGGAACCGCAGGTAGTTTCCCGACTCCAGTTTGACGGTGACTACCTGTGCCGCGTCAACCGTCGATACTTCGCTCAGCATAAAGACCTCTTCCTCATCGTCGACTGCGCGCACTGATCGAGTCTTAGTCGTATGCCTGCATCTGTTCAAAAAATGTCCGATCTGCTGACATTTGAAACACTTTTTATCGAATGCGGGGCAGTTTGTCTCTTCCGTCAAGTCAAATAACTATTCCAGCATAAAACAGGGTCTACGTTCAGACTCGTTACGCGTGAAGTTTTTCCAAACGGCGCTACGTCAAGCATCGCTTCCTCGAGAATACATTGCGTTCGCAGACGTAACGTTTCGCGTAATCAGTCCCCACGAGAACGTGCTAATATGTTCGCGATTCAAACCATGTACCATTAACGGCAACATGTATTACGACAATTCAATGAGCAAAGCGTAGCGAATTAGTGTTTCCCAGACGCGGCCAGAGGCGGGTAAGTCAATAATTGCATATTTGAAGGGCTCATTTAAAAATTATGCAACTGGTATAAATGTAATGTTTGATTGATCTGCAGTATTACGCGATGTTCTGAACACAATGCTCAATAGTGACTCAATCGCAGTTGTTTTTCAATCCCGCCATTCCGCGTATTTCGATGTTCAAGTACATAGGCCTAGTGTGTAGTTATAACACGACCGTAATTATACTTTTTCACAGGGAAGGAGTAATTATCGTACTGGCCAACATTTCAACCAAACGTGTCCAAGTTTTATAACAGAAACTTACACGCATAACCATAGGCACGGGAACAGGGGAGACAGCTGACCCCCTGAAATTCTCCGGGGATGGGGGCAGACCTATGGTTCTGCCCCCTCATTAAATGTGAACGTGAATGTTTGTTTTTGTGGCGAGCGTCAATGGCGGGTGGAAATCAACATTTTATGAGACGATTAATGGGTATTTTGTTGACTGTGAAAGGTGTGTGCAATTGAAGGGCGTACATACGATTTCCAAGTAAATAGGCGGCGCGACGTAAAAAAAGTTACAGCGGCGAAAAATGTCCAACACCACCCCCTCGTCTTCCGATGTCACAGTCGAACCAACCGAGACAGCCACAAGGTGAAGGAAGATGTGAAAATATCCGGCGGCGCGGCGACGAAAATTTTGTCAGTCGTGCTGAGGCTCCGGTAGCCCCCCAATATGAATTTCGTTCCCGTGCCACTGCCTATAACGAGGCTCGCCAATACGTGCAACTGCAATATTTGAGACCTCCAATTGCACCCCCCTCCCATAGGCATCTTGGCGTAAGACCTTAATTTATCCCCAGCCCATTCATTTGTCCCGTAATCCTTCTGATGTCTCCACCGGTGTACGTAGTGCTCTTTCTCAGTAAACGTTTTTTTGTAATAACAGTGAATTTCTGGTGGTCCAGAAAACCAATCTGAATATAGAAATTTCACTCTTAAAAGGTTTGTTTCTCACATGTGGACAGTTTTCAAAGATAACAGAAATTCACTTCGTTCACGCTACGTTGTTCCACTTCACGCAGCTGTTCGAACGAGGACCTGGCTCTAGACAGTACGTGGTGGATGTCTGTGTACGAATTGTGTACTGAGAGGCTTCACGGCCTCTCAGCCACTTTGCATATCTGTTTCCCTGTCACATTGTATACATATTTGATTTTCCAGGGTTTCGTCTACCAAAAGCAGAGAATAAGACCCTTCATATGTTGTTATTGCTGTTACTGCGTGTTTTCCTTATCGGAACTTTGTGTACGGAAAGTGACGCCACCGAAAATACAGGTAGGAACATTGTTCTAGTGTGGTGTTCAATGTGGCAACTGACCGGAGTCGATTGTTTTAGGGTTGTGAGTCAACTCGAGTTTTCAATTATGCAGCAGGGCACATCTTCACTGAACAAACAGTGTTCCAGGTGACCACGAGGAAGGGCGCACTATGTTTACCAATGACAACAATGTGACATCACACGTATCATGCTATGCATACAACAATGTGACATCACACGTATCATGCTATACATACAACAATGTGACATCACACGTATCATGCTATACACACAACAATGTGACATCACACGTATCTTCATACAACAATGTGACATCACACGTATCATGCTATACACACAACAATGTGACATCACACGTATCATGCTATACATACAACAATGTGACATCACACGTATCATGCTATACATACAACAATGTGACATCACACGTATCGTGCTATACATACAACAATGTGACATCACACGTATCGTGCTATACATACAACAATGTGACATCACACGTATCGTGCTATACATACAACAATGTGACATCACACGTATTGTGCTATACATACAACAATGTGACAGTACACGTATCGTGCTATACATACAACAATGTGACATCACACGTATCGTGCTATACATACAACAATGTGACATCACACGTATCGTGCTATACATACACCAATGTGACATCACACGTATCGTGCTATACATACAACAATGTGACATCACACGTATCGTGCTATACATACAACACTGTGACATCACACGTATCGTTCTATACAAACAACAATGTGACATCACACGTATCGTGCTATACATACAACAATGTGACATCACACGTATCGTGCTATACATACAACAATGTGACATCACACGTATCATGCTATACATACAACAATGTGACATCACACGTATCATGCTATACATACAACAATGTGACATCACACGTATCATGTTATACATACAACAATGTGACATCACACGTATCATGCTATGCATACAACAATGTGACATCACACGTATCATGCTATGCATACAAAAATGTGACATCACACGTATCATGCTATGCATACAAAAATGTGACATCACACGTATCATGCTATGCATACAACAATGTAATAACACTACATGCAATTTGTACTATGATATTTTGGCATTTGTAAATAGTTCACGTTAGTACCCCGAAAACAACATTTATAAAGCCACGTAGTAAGTAGCGTGGTTCGTCAACAATGGTATTATGTAGTAAGCTTATTTATAGGACACTAGATTACATTCCCCAATAGGGCAGCAAACCAATGGCGGCTTGTATCACCGTTATAAAAGTTTGAAGTGAAATCTGTATACAGCGCCGCCATTAATTTGGTATTGCCTTCTTATTAAATACACTTTCTCGCAGACCTTCGACATTCCGAATGTGTTTTCATGCGTCGGAACAATCGCATATCTGCGCACCCAAACACGCACGCACACACACACGCACTCGCACGCTCACACACACACACACACACACACACACACACACACACACACACACACACACACACACACACACACACACACACACACACACGCATTTAGCCATCCACTAAATATTCTTTGGTTACGGTTAAGTGGACAAGGAATCCATTGCCTCATCAAGAGTAAAAATATTATTGATCGATGTTTGATCCACCCTCAGGAAATATTTGTCTGTTTAATTTTAAGCATATTCACATGCTAGTATTTAGCATATTTAACATAATCAGCTGATCACTTACCATTCAATGTGGAATTGAATCCTGTATATCCAACCAGCACTGTTTTTTATATCTTCACTAGCTTCTACCAAGCGATTCTAAGTGCAGGTATGTTACAACAACTGAAACCTATTCTCATCCAGTCTTTGTTGTCGTGTTTTCAGTGGCATTCCGCAGTCGCAGATCGGCGATAACAAGTGGGCCGAGATGCGTGTCGTCGTGCCGAGGGCACTGGTGGGGCAACTTCCAGTCTTGTCTTACGTGTACCAAGTACCTGGTATGTAGGAATCAAAAGATAAAAAGGTACGGAGTTTGTCCTGGGAGATTGGTGTGGGACGACGTGAGGAAAAGCTGCAAGTTAACAAGTGGAACGTGCGAACTCTCCAAACGTGAGTGTCACATCATACATACCGGGGAGATAAATGAAGGACAACCTTTATGACACTAATCAACGTCAGGCTCATGAGGATATATTTGACACGATTATCAATACTGTCTTTATTTAATTATGCAAAGAAACTATTACACAGCAAATTTGTAATCGTATACCCTAGCAGTCCCCTCGCCCGCTTTCGTTCGGGTTCGACCTATAGTCCAGTAATACAAGGTTCAACCTGAAGCAAATTGCAATAGCAAGTTTTGAGGCATTTTTAGATTCTACTGTATGTTTATGTTACCAGAAAAAAAGTCCACCAAAATCCACTTGGTGGAACATTGTCATTTTCGCATATTGCCAAGTGGTCGTACGTCTCACTGAAATTTAGGGGGGGGGTACACGTAATTAATGTTGTATAACTTAGTTCTTTCTTTCTTCCTTTTAAAGGCCTGGGCTCTTGCAAGCGTAATTAGCCCTGATTTGCATGTACAGTTGCGTTATGGTGTAGCGGCCTGTGCGCCAGTATTTAAAATCATATTAAAACTATGTTAGATTAAAATAGTTAAAAATGCACTTAGGCATGCTCCTTAGGTTGTTGCTGGCGGTGGCTGCAGGTTGTGTAAGCCGAGTCTTTTAAAGAAGTGTTTAAGTGAGGATGCTGATGTGGTGGAAGCTGGAAGTTTCTCTGAGAATACTATAAAGATGATGTATGTCGTTGGAAAGGCAATGCATTTAGCTGTGTAATGGAACCTAACAAGTGCCATTGCAATGGATATTAATGTCAGAATCGTATTCTAAACACATTTACAAATTATCGTAATTTACATGTACCCCGATTTTCGGCCTAGTCCAGTCAATCTATGGTTTAGCCTCAAACAAATTGTAATAGCAATCATTATGGCGTTTTTAGTTAGCACTATATGTCTGCATTATTAGACAAAAAGTCCACAAGAATTCACTTGGTGGAACATTTTCATTTCTGACGATAACGACATATAACGGTGATACAAGCCGCCGTGGTCGAAAGTCGCTACTGGTCACTTTTTCATATCTAGGGAAAGGACGTGTTTAAGCTGAGTATTATATATTATGTACACCATTGGAAGTGGTATTGATAGATTAATACAACGATATACATCAAGTTTAATTCCATTTAGTAATAACATGAACATTATTTTCTAAACACAGTGAAACCCGAGTTTTAGCCGCAACAAGGAGAAGCTTTGCGATCAACCAAATTTTGTTTACATATTATAGTCATAAACCTGTTTATTTCAACACAGTTTATGTCCTTAGCTACTGTTTCTAAATAGTAACACCGTTTTCATGAATATGTTAGTATGCTTTGTATTTGGTTGATATTTTAACTCGAGTACTTATTCCAATATCAGTTATCTTCACCAAAACCATACGCTATAAAAATTGCAGTGAGGTGTGTGCGTACATCCTTATTGTTGCTTAACATGACACTTTCAAACACTGCTGTCGTTGAGAGCTTCCACGGAGATGTTAGTTGCAATTTGACACACCACGCACACACAAATCCGTTCTTTCCGCAACAACATTCCAACGGATTGAAGTTTGTCTTTGCCAACAGTTCAATCGGTCGCCTGCTGAAATGTATACGTATGGCAGAATCACTCGCTGCGTTTGTCAACAAAGATACAAATATACAAGGCTGTCGTCGTCATTCGTCATTGCCCTTTTGTATTGGGCAGAGGCGTGGTTCCTCTACAGAAAGCAAGTACATCTGCTTGAACGGTTCCACCAGCGATGTCGGCGCTCCATCACGGGACTGCAACTGATATAGAACCCCCCACAGGCGCTAGAAGGATCAGCTGAAACGCCAACTCTCCCTGGCAAGACCCCAACGGTTGGCAACAGAGCGACTATGGGAGCCGCCCAGGACGTTGAGCATTCCAGAAGAGAAGCAGACGGGGAGAAGCATAGGCGGAGGAAAGAATCTGTGTTTCAAGAAAACCTTTGCTCAACCTGCTCCAGAGCCTGCAAATCCAGGATGGGCCTCTGTAACCACCAGAATGCGTGGTACAGGGATCTTCCCAATGATCTTCACAAGCGAACAATCTGCCACACACAAAGTCCGTGGCTTTTAGAGTTTTCTTAGATCCTTTCCACTGTTGGTTCTGAGAATTGATCCTGCGGCTGTGATAGTGGACAGCAGTTGATTGAAGTACGGGGTACATTTATCCCTGTGCGTAAGCTGCGCTTGATGCTACATTTTCAATGAAGTGCTTGTACAGCAAACCATCCACGTTTTTACCAATGTTCCCACATTGGAAGCACACAATAACCTGGTTTTCTGCAGTAATCAATTCTTCAACTGTTGCTATGGTGTCATATCTTAACCCACAGCAGAGACCACATATTCTATGAGAGCTCTGATGTATCGTTATTTACTTGTTGTACTATGCTTTGTTTATGTTCTGGCATTAAGAATACACCAAAGAGCTCCTGCTGCAAGTGGTAACACAACAACACTAGCAAATCGGTGTCGTCACCAATGAGGATAGTGTCGATTAGTTCAGTGTTGTTTAACGATCATTACTTTAGGGTCCTCTGCATGAAAACGAAAGCACAAAGCTTTCTCAAGCTCATTGCTCAGATGAATGTATGTGCTTGTTTTCTCTGTTGGCTAAAAAAACTCCTCCTTTAGGAGGAAGGGGGACCTTGCTGATCAGCCTCCTTCCACAGCATCATCTGATGATCTGTGGGAGGAAACGTCATGGTGTGCACTGGCTTCCCATTCTTTCTCTGATCAGCAAGGTCCTCCTCATTTGGACATCACGCAGTTTGTGTGAGTGAAGGACGGTATTCCGTCTTCCAGCTTTGACATTGGACCCTCGGATCCTCCAGGTCTGACTGATGTCATAAGCTGTACCAACTATTGCGCGTGTGCAGCTGGCGATGTGTGTTGTAAACCCTCTCACGATTGGGGGCGATGCGTATGTAATATATTTGAAATCATCGCACCTAAAAATCTATCTTTTGGCATCAACATTACGGCTCTAGGTGATGTAGGTCTTTAGTTATAGCCACAATTGGTTTTGATGGACGCCATCATTACAAAATGGCGGATATATGAATGTTAGCAAAGGTCACGTGTAACATATTTGAAATTGCTGATCACAATTCTACACATTAACATAGACATGTGTGACGTATTTGGTAAGATATTGTGACATTTGTTTTGACGACCGCCATCTTTAAAAATGGCGGATCCGAATGTCGGAGAAGGTCAAACATAAAATATTTGAAACCTCTGACTTATAAAACCAATGTTTTGACACAAAGATTGTTGGTTGTAGGTGACGCAGTTGTTAAGATATGCGGAAATGTGATTTGGCGGCCATTTTGTAAAGTGGCTGCCATTTTGTAAAGTGGCTGCCATTTTGTAAAATGGCTGCCATTTCTTTAAAAACAGACTGACTGAAACATTGTAGATGACATTCGTGCTAAATAAATTGCTTTTGACAAGCAAATTGCACGGGAAGACACGGCACACCGCACTATACTGGGAAGTTGAATAGACACTTGTATGCATGCAACCACTGTCAACTATTTGAATTGATAACTATTTATCCTGTGTTGTGCAACAATATTACAACGAGATTCACAAAGTGTTTTCTGTTGTTGATTGTGTTATTATTATTATAGGGGCATAGCCAATAGATGCGAATCAAAGTCATTACAGATATGCATAAACATTACATTGGAGATACGCATGTAATAAGATCCAACATGGCCGATATCTGAAAGTTTTATGAAATGCCAAACAAGCAGCCGTTATATACATCTGGTGATGTGTATATTTTAAACGTTGACCATGAAAATATTGGTTTTGATACCACTTGTGTGACATTATTATGCATAGTTGCAAAGCTATTGAAGAAACTTTGTATTTCTGCAATGAAGGCCCTGATTTGCATTTTTGAAAAAATGCCCTAGGTTGACCCGAGGACAAGCTGAATTGCTTCAGGGACATCATGGGATAGAAAATCCACCAAAAACATTTTACTATAGAGCATCTATTTATTCAATTGCAAATGGACTCAAGTCAACGTTAGATCGCAACGCTATTCCCTCCAGAGCGGCTAAAAATCGGGGTTCACTGTGCTTAAAAACGATTGTTCACATTAATATTCAACGAAGGTATACGTATTATATATCGTTGGGTAAACTAATCCATTATCTTGCCAATGGTATGCAAAATGTGTATGAAATATGCAAAGAAAATATATATCACAGCCTAAACAACGCCTACCCCTACATTTCACTAAGCCAAAACATCACTGGCAGCGACTTTTAACCATTTATCATTGTCATCAAAAATGACAATGTTCCACCACGTGGATTTCGGTGAACTTTTGTCTGGTAACGTAGACATATAGTACTAATTAAACACTGTCATAATTACTATTGCAATTTGTTTGAGGTTGACCCTCTTTTGGGCATAGATTTACTGGACTACTACTAGAGATGTCACCTATGACTTAAGGTTCGCAATCCAGGCGGACACCTGTTAAGAAAATGTGTTTGTTGGCTTGGCGGCCATTTCAAAAATGGCTACTAAGTCCAATTTCCTCCTATTATAATAACTATACGTCATCTAGAACCAGTCAGCTGCTAAAGAAAATATCATTAAATCTTAGCAACAACTTCATGTACCGCAGCGATTCAAAAAATCTCAAGAACGACGCAACATAGAGTCACATAGTCAATGCCAATGTTGAAGCATTCAGATAAGACAATTTACAATTTATTACTATTGATCTTCGCAAAAGCCACATATCTGCCAAAGCTTATTATTTTCGTATCTTAAGACCGACATAATCTACAGCAAAACGGATCTTCTCACAACATGACCAAAAACTGTTATGAATTATGACTATAGCTTAGCGCGTTAACACTTTCAATCTCTGATCTTTGAACTTCACAGGAAAGAAAGACTGTCATAAATTTTTCTTAGAAAATTAAACCTTTGCTCGGAAATTTGAGGTGCAACATTTCCTTGGGTATTTCTGCCTTGTTAGAAAACAAAGTGAGAAGATACTCAGAAGTTGCAGAGACATAAGATGCCCAACACAAACTTTGATCATGGAGCACGAGTATACTTTGGAACAACAATTCATACAATACTTCCCCGAGATATGGAGTCAAACATGTTAGCTTCTAACTGACGTACGCATTCACTTTCCACTGACACCTACACCTGATGACATCGATGCTGCTCAGACATAGGTTCTGAGACTCAACAAGATTCAGGCGCCATGGTGAGATTCGACACACTGAAACTCTCACAGTGTCCTGGTCATCGACTGAAGTTGCCTATTCTACTTTGTGTGATTTGGCTTTTCGTCACTTCCTGTCATTCGCCTCGAATGCGAGGTAGTGCTCGCCAATCTTCTACATGTCATGGTAATGTTGTAAACAATCACAGCTGGATCATGAGCATGTGTGCTCTCGCTGTACATATGACACCCGGAGTAACGAGCATCGCAGCATCTCGCATTTATTTGTATTTATTAAAAAAACACTTCAGATTGCGCGTGTTATAAAATATACGTCCAATAATTGGTGTAGCCTATCCTCGATCTCTAGTCATCGACTTACAGTATACTACCTAATTAATCTTTTTGAATGAGCATGGATATGGGTGGGGGGGTCGTCATAAATAAAAGTATATGAAAAAGGAGTAATGGCGCAAACAAGTTTGAAAACCACTGACCTACAGCCACATAGTTGATGTAAAAATAGAGATCTTCAGGAATGACGATTTCAAAAATGGGGTCCATTAGTGCTGACCTAAATTAAATTAAATTCAATAGCTTTAACTCAACAGGGCACATACATATGACATAGTGCATGTGAAACCGAGGTCCACAAGATGGTGTCAACGGCAGACGTTATAACATAATACGTTCTTACCTGCCTCCGTATATTTTGTACAGTTGTTTCTATCAAGTATTCAAATATAATAGTTTGTTCCAGTGTTTACGTATCATGGAAGTAAATCTCAAATTGGTAGCTAGTATATCCTTTATAATATAGTTAACATAATTATAAAGTCTACACATAAATCTATACACCATGTTCCTAATTACAGATTGGCAGTATTGCACATCAAACAGAGTGCATAGGAAACTGGTACTTTCATATTTGGACACACCAAGAAACAGCTTAAAAATATTATGATATGCAATGCTTTATCCTTAAGTACTGGTGCAAGTACAACTGACAACATTGACTCCGACAGGAATCCGTGAGCAATAAAGCTAGTGAAACACATCGCTAGTAAAGGTACAATTAAGTACCTTGGCTGCATACTTTATATGTTCTAAACATATGCTGTCTGACCCACATGCTTTATTAACATCAAACTTCTTAATCGCATGTGTTACTTCCTCTCTTGTAACTACAAGTTCCTCATATCGCAGTTATATTCACATGCATCTACACTACTATTGTTGATACAATTTAACAAGTCAGAAAAATGTGTACGCCAACATTCAAATATCTGCCATGTCTAAAGATGACGTGTTAACGGGACCATGATTACTATTAGATATAATGTATTTCAAGCCTGAAATTATAGCTACGTCGAATTGGGAAACAAGTAAAGTAAACAACGCCTATGTCTGTGCTTGAACACGCGCTCCTTGGTCGCTTCTCTTGCACACTTAAGCGATACACCACCGCTTATATCATATTAGCACGACTAATTTTCTTACACCGTTCAAACACACGAGCACGGAAATACGTATGCACGGACACACGCATTGATTTCATACTCACGCAAACACGCACGCGCGCGCACAAACAGACTACAATAGTTGACATTCTGTATGTAGATTGTTGAAAAATACGTCATCCAGTGTTCACCATCACAATTTCAGTGCCAAGCCGCAAACTTGGAACAATAACGGGCCCCAACTGCGTGTCTTCGTGCACTACGCACTACGATGGCCATTACCAATCATGTCATGCGTGCAACGTGTACGTTAAGTGTGTCAACCGACAGATACACGACAACCAGCCATGTCCTGGTGGTTATGTCTGGGACGACAACGTGAGAAGTTGCCGACCCACAAGCCCAACGTGCAAGGAAGGGAAATGTGAGTGTCACAAACTGGGACTGTAGATATTCCATTATTTAGAATTGGGAATATCGGGACATATTTGACACATATATGAAACCTTTATTTAAGTATGCAGAAAAACATCAGGCAAATGACGTGAGGGTTCGTAACGAGTTTCATGTTCCAATTATCTAGTAGTACATGTTGCATTCAGCTGCTTTAATAGTTTTGAATGTTACGTTTAGGTGGATTCGTTTTGAGAAAACACTGAAACTGCTTTTCATGAAATCGTGGTTTATTAAAGCGCAGAAGAATATTATGTTCAATAACAAACATACAACTGTATTGACGACTAAACATGATACACCGCGTGAAAACGAGCTGTATATATATATATATATATATATCGCCCTAGAAGAATTATCCAATTAATTACATTTGCGAAATTTTAATCACTTTCCACATCGTAACTGTAATTAGTCTAGGTTTGTTTGTGCTGCACGATATAATAGTAGCTGCTCGATATAATAGTAGCTGCTCGATATAATCCGTGTCGCATCTGGTGCTTAATATAATTATATATATTGTATCGTGCATGGAATCACGAACAAACAATCGCACCCACGCACGCATACCACACAAACACACTCATGCACGCACGCACGCACACAAATGCACACACACACACATACGTACGCACGCACATACGCACACAAACACACACACAAACACATACTCACACGCACGCGCACGCGCACACACACTCGCACACGCACACACCTCAGGTCATTTTACAGGTTGTGCGCCCATTAGTGGATCATGTATTGTTATGCGATTGTAGACCGCGACCCGTGTCTATCGAAACCGTGTCAACACGGCGGCATTTGTACACGTGCAGGCGGAGACTACAGATGCAAATGCAGAAGCGGACACACCGGAGCAGCGTGCCAAGGTGGGTGTTTCTATTGCACTAGTCATTTACATATCATTACTCCACCGTTTGCATACAACCTGTCGTTGTGTAATGAACCACTGACCAATGCTGTTTATCATGAAGAGTAATCACGAAATTGTTTGTTATGCAAAATAATCGTTAGCTTGTTACAATTCTACATCTCACGAACAAAATGAAAGTACGCACGCACAAACACGAATGAACGAATAAAAGAAAAACGCACGCATGTGCGCACACACGCAAGTACACACGCATACACACATGCGCACGCACGAACACACGCACACAAACACACACACTCTCTCTCTCTCTCTCTCTCACACACACACACACACACACACACACACACACACACACACACACACACACACACACACACACACACACACACACACACACACACACACACACACACACAAACACACACACACACACACACACACACACACACACACACATCAATAATACACGCACGCACGCAAGCACACACGCGCCCTGTGCGCTGCGGAGCGATATAGACATGAGCGTATATGCCATGCATGTTACAGTCTTTAACGCATGCAAACCTAATCCTTGTAAGCAGCAGGGTACTTGCCGTCAGAATGGACGTAGTTTATTAGCACTTGACCCGCGGTTGTTACTACGGAAGGACTTGCAAGTATGAGAACTACTCGTTTTGAATACATACACGGCACCCTTACACAAGTCGCGGTTGAACAAACAAGAACCCCAACCATCTAGGACTATGACATATTCACATTTAGACACATATGCGTGCGCATGTACCTAGCCGAATTGATGGATACTTGGGCCCTGACGCAAGTTGTGATGGTGGGGCCCTTAGCACCACGAACGCTGATGAACAAACGAACGTATACATCCACACACGGACGAACGAGCGAACTAATGAATGAACGAACGAACGAACCGACGAACGAACGAAAGAATGCACGCATGCACACACACACACGCGCGCGCGCGCCAACTAGCACGCGTGTGCGCGCACACACACATACACGCACACACACACATACACACACATTCCTAGGCATGAACAAGTATCAATTGCCGTATCAAGATTCAAAATAATATTTATTTTTGTTTGATCCACCCTGATCAAACATTTGTTTATCTTTAATTTGTTAACGTATTCACATCCTAGTATTTAAGTAATCAGCAGAAAATGTATCGTTCTATGTGGAATTGGATCCTTTATATTTCCAACAAACACTGTTATTTTATATTCGCAGTTGCTTCGGCCAAGTAATTTAATTTTTATAAGTGCAAGTACTTATGTAAAATAATGAAACATACTGTCATCCAGTGTTATGCAAATTGTGTCTTTTTGACATATCCAGTATGTGATATTACCTTGTAGTTGTAGTGTCTTTCGTCAGCGTAGCATCAACGTCTTCATTTGCATGTAGAGAGAGTTCGTAATTCCCCTCGTCTCGAATCGATTTATCGGTGTTTTGGTCTTTCGAATCCGTACTGATTCTTTTACGTGTCGTGTTCTTCCGTTGGCTTCCCTGTCTACTACTATCGCCCCCTCTCGGCCAGTTAGTCTCACCTGTACGATGACGTCACACGCTACATGTACTGAAGAAGTTGGTGTGCTGTGCTGACGAAAGACACAGCAACTACAAGGTGAAATCACGTATTGTGGAGATGTAAAAAAGATCGTTTGCATTAAAATGAACTGTCCTGAAGAATGTTCAACAAACTGTCATCCAAAGTTTGTTGTCGTATTTTCAGTGGCATACCGGCGTCGACAAAAATCAGGGGTAACAACTGGGCAGAGATGCGCGTCGTCGTGCCGAGGGCACTGGTGGGGCAACTTCCAGTCTTGTTCTTCTTGCACCGTTTACTTGGTATGTAGGATTCAAAAGATAAAGAAGTACGCACATTGTACTGGGAGATTGGTGTGGGACGACAAGAGGAAACGCTGCCAATCAACAAGTGGAACGTGCAAACTTACCAAACGTGAGTGCCACGTAATATGCTGGACAGAAAACTGAAGGACTATCTTTATAACCCTAAACAGCGTTGGGCATAATAGGACAGAGAAACTATAATAATAAATCTTCATAAAAGACAACATTACATGCCCCTTGGCTGTCCCCCCGTTTCTCCAACGGTTGTTTTTCATCGTAAGCTCTGGATATGGCGATGTCAACCGCCCACGGGTGGCCCGTCGTCTGGTGGCCCAGTCCAGAAATTTTAGCTTTCGCAGGACACCACCTACAGCAAAGCTTAGACCTACCAGAGACGTCATCTATGACTTAACGTTCACAGCCCAGGCGGATGCCTGCCAAGAAAATATGTTTGTTGACTCTGCGGCCATATAAAAATGACCGCCATGTACAATTCCCTTCAATTATAATAACTACTTTACATAGAACCATGCTATTGGTGTAAATATATATATATATATATATATATATATATATATATATATATATATATATATATATATATATATATATTAAATCCATGACATATAATATATATATACTATATGTCATAAATTTAAAATATTTCACATTTGAACTTCTACGACATTCACATCCGCTATGTATAAAGGCGCAGACGCACGCGCGCACACCCAAACGCGCGTGTGCGCACAAACACGCGTGTGCACAGACATACGCACATACGGACACACACCATGAACCTCGTACATACTCTACACACACACACACACACACACACACACACACACACACACACACACACACACACACACACACACACACACACACACACACACACACACACACACACACACACACACACACACACACACACACACACACACACACACACACACACACAAACATATAAATACAAACACAGACACATCACGGAATATTATGCAGGGTATGAGACCATGCGTGCATCATGTTTTGTTATTCGAT
Organism: Escarpia spicata; assembly: GCA_963995525.1. Taxonomy (NCBI): domain Eukaryota; kingdom Metazoa; phylum Annelida; class Polychaeta; order Sabellida; family Siboglinidae; genus Escarpia; species Escarpia spicata. The sequence goes on from OZ023209.1 coordinate 32,028,639, forward strand.
TGTAGATCGCGACTCTTGTCAATCGACACCGTGTCAACACGGCGGTATTTGTACACGTGCAGGCGGAGGCTACAGGTGCAAGTGCAGAAAAGGCTACACCGGAGCAACGTGCCAAGGTGGGTGTTCCTATTGCACTAGTCATTTACATTTCATTACTCCACCGTTTGTATACAACCTGTCGTTGTGTAGTGAACCACTCACCAATGCTGTTTATTATGAAGAGTAATCACGAATTTGTTCCATACGCAAAACAATTGTTTGCTTAAACACGAGTAAGGCTACATCTTGACTATGCCGACTCCATCTGGAACCCGCACTACGCAGTAGACATCAATACGTTTGAAAGATTACAGTGGAGAGCCACTAAGCCAGTTCCAGAAATAAGGAACTTAAACTATGACGACAGGCTGAAACATCTAAACTTACCAAGTTTGGCGTACCGAAGAAGAAGAGGAGATTTAATCCAAGTATACAGAATCTTCAACGGCATTGACGACATCAACAAAGAGGACTTGATCGTGATCGCCAGAAACTGCACGCCAGGCCACAACAGAACATCTACAAGACACCAAGTAGACGTGACACAAGAAAACATTCCTTTTCTCAACGCATCATCCAAGACTGGAACACCTTTTCTCAAGAAACAGTAAACAATAAAACCATTCTTTCCTTCAAAAAAATCTACACAACGATTTGAAGATGGACATATTTAAATACAAAAAGTTCAATATGACGACAAGCCAAGTTCTCCAAAAAATCAAAAATTATACATCAAGGGGGTGTATAGAATGCTATTAAGCCTTACTTTTAATCCGAACATCGAGACAAGTTATCGAGGCAAGTTAATATAATTATTCTGTATCTCACGAACGCACTGGTGAACAAACGAACGTATGCTCGCATACACGAAACGAACGATCGAACAACTCAACGAAGTAACGAACGAACGAAAGAAAAATCGCGTGCATGCACACACCCACGCAAATACGCACGCATGTGCGCACACACGCAAGCACACACACGAATACAATCCTTTATATTTCCAACAAACACGGTTATTTTATATTCGCAGTTGCTTCGGCCAAGTAATTTAATTTTTATTAAGTGCAAGTACTTATGTAAAATAATGAAACATACTCTCATCCAGTGTTATGCAAATTGTGTCTTTTTGACATATCCAGTATGTGATATTACCTTGTAGTTGTAGTGTCTTTCGTCAGCGTAGCATCAACGTCTTCATTTGCATGTAGAGAGAGTTCGTAATTCCCCTCGTCTCGAATCGATTTATCGGTGTTTTGGTCTTTCGAATCCGTACTGATTCTTTTACGTGTCGTGTTCTTCCGTTGGCTTCCCTGTCTACTACTATCGCCCCCTCTCGGCCAGTTAGTCTCACCTGTACGATGACGTCACACGCTACATGTACTGAAGAAGTTGGTGTGCTGTGCTGACGAAAGACACAGCAACTACAAGGTGAAATCACGTATTGTGGAGATGTAAAAAAGATCGTTTGCATTAAAATGAACTGTCCTGAAGAATGTTCAACAAACTGTCATCCAAAGTTTGTTGTCGTATTTTCAGTGGCATACCGGCGTCGACAAAAATCAGGGGTAACAACTGGGCCGAGATGCGCGTCGTCGTGCCGAGGGCACTGGTGGGGCAACTTCCAGTCTTGTTCTTCTTGCACCGTTTATTTGGTATGTAGGAGTCAAAAGATAAAGAAGTACGCACATTGTACTGGGAGATTGGTGTGGGACGACAAGAGGAAACGCTGCCAATCAACAAGTGGAACGTGCAAACTTACCAAACGTGAGTGCCACGTAATATGCTGGACAGAAAACTGAAGGACTATCTTTATGACCCTAAACAGGGTTGGGCATAATAGGACAGAGAAACTATAATAATAAATCTTCATAAAAGACAACATTACATGCCCCTTGGCTGTCCCCCCGTTTCTCCAACGGTTGTTTTTCATCGTAAGCTCTGGATATGGCGATGTCAACCGCCCACGGGTGGCCCGTCGTCTGGTGGCCCAGTCCAGAAATTTTAGCTTTCGCAGGACACCACCTACAGCAAAGCTTAGACCTACCAGAGACGTCATCTATGACTTAACGTTCACAGCCCAGGCGGATGCCTGCCAAGAAAATATGTTTGTTGACTCTGCGGCCATATAAAATTGACCGCCATGTACAATTCCCTTCAATTATAATAACTACTTTACATATAACCATGCTATTGGTGTAAATATATATATATATATATATATATATATATATATTAAATCCATGACATATAATATATATATATTATATGTCATAAATTTAAAATATTTCACATTTGAACTTCTACGACATTCACATCCGCTATGTATAAAGGCGCAGACGCACGCGCGCACACCCAAACGCGCGTGTGCGCACAAACACGCGTGTGCACAGACATACGCACATACGGACACACACCATGAACCTCGTACATACTCTACACACACACACACACACACACACACACACACACACACACACACACACACACACACACACACACACACACACACACACACACACACACACACACACACACACACACACACACACACACACACACAAACACACACAAACATAGAAATACAAACACAGACACATCACGGAATATTATGCAGGGTATGAGACCATGCGTGCATCATGTTTTGTTATTCGATTGTAGATCGCGACTCTTGTCAATCGACACCGTGTCAACACGGCGGTATTTGTACACGTGCAGGCGGAGGCTACAGGTGCAAGTGCAGAAAAGGCTACACCGGAGCAACGTGCCAAGGTGGGTGTTCTTATTGCACTAATCATTTACATTTCATTACTCCACCGTTTGTATACAACCTGTCGTTGTGTAGTGAACCACTCACCAATGCTGTTTATTATGAAGAGTAATCACGAATTTGTTCCATACGCAAAACAATTGTTTGCTTAAACACGAGTAAGGCTACATCTTGACTATGCCGACTCCATCTGGAACCCGCACTACGCAGTAGACATCAATACGTTTGAAAGATTACAGTGGAGAGCCACTAAGCCAGTTCCAGAAATAAGGAACTTAAACTATGACGACAGGCTGAAACATCTAAACTTACCAAGTTTGGCGTATCGAAGAAGAAGAGGAGATTTAATCCAAGTATACAGAATCTTCAACGGCATTGACGACATCAACAAAGAGGACTTGATCGTGATCGCCAGAAACTGCACACCAGGCCACAACAGAACATCTACAAGACACCAAGTAGACGTGACACAAGAAAACATTCCTTTTCTCAACGCAACATCCAAGACTGGAACACCTTTTCTCAAGAAACAGTAAACAATAAAACCATTCTTTCCTTCAAAAAAATCTACACAACGATTTGAAGATGGACATATTTAAATACAAAAAGTTCAATATGACGACAAGCCAAGTTCTCCAAAAAATCAAAAATTATACATCAAGGGGGTGTATAGAATGCTATTAAGCCTTACTTTTAATCCGAACATCGAGACAAGTTATCGAGGCAAGTTAATATAATTATTCTGTATCTCACGAACGCACTGGTGAACAAACGAACGTATGCTCGCATACACGAAACGAACGATCGAACAACTCAACGAAGTAACGAACGAACGAAAGAAAAATCGCATGCATGCACACACACGCAAGCACACACACGAATACACACATATGCACGCACGAACAAACACACATTCTCTCACACACACGCACGCACGCACACACGCATGTACGCACGCACGCACACACACACGTACGCGCGCACACACGCACACACACACACACACACAAACACACACATTAATACATACACACACGCACGCATACACACGCGCACGCGCACACACACACGCGCACGCGCACTGTGAACTGCGTAGCGATATAGACATGAGCGTATATGCCATGCCATTACAGTCTTTAACGCATGCAAACCTAATCCTTGTAAGCAGCAGGGTACTTGCCGTCAGACTGGACGAAGTTTATTAGCACTTGCCGCGGTAGTTACTATGGAAGGACGGGCATGTGTGAGAACTACTCGTTATAAATACATACACGGCACCCTTATACCAGTCGCGGTTAAACAAAGAAGAACCCCAACCATCTGGGACTATGACATATACACATTTAGACACATATGCGTGCGCATGTACATAGCCGAATTAATGGATACTTGGGCCCTGAAGCAAGTTGTGGTGGTGGGGCCCTTAGCCCCACAAACGCGCTCATGAACAAACGAACGCATACATCTACACACGAACGAACGAACGAACGAACGAACGAACGAACGAACGAAAGAATGCACGCCTGCACACACACACACTCACGCAAACTCGCACGCATGTGCGCAGACACGAACACAAGCTCGCACACATGCGCGCGCTCGCACGTGCAACACACACACACACACACACACACACACACACACACACACACACACACACACACACACACACACACACACACACACACACACACACACACACACACACACACACACACACACACACACACACACACACAAACATACGCACACACACTCATACACACACGCGCACACATGTACATACATACACACACACATGCCAATGTATGTGGAAATAGTATCAATTGCCGTATCAAGATTCAAAATAATATTGATTGATGTTTGATCTACTCTGATCAAACATTTGTTCATTTTTATTTTTAAACATATTCACATCCTAGTATTTAAGTAATCAGCAGAACATGTATCGTTCTATGTGGAATTGGATCCTTTATATTTCCAACAAACACTGTTATTTTATATTCGCAGTTGCTTCGGTCAAGTAATTTTATTTGTATTAAGTGCAAGTATTTATGTAACAAATGAAACATACTGTCATCCAGTGTTATGCAAATTGTTTCTGTTTGACATATCCAGTATGTGGTATTACCTTGTACTTGTAGTGTCTTTCGTCCGCGTAGCATACCAACCTCTTTAATTATATGTGAGAGAGTTCGTAATTCCTCTCGTATCGATTGATCAGTGTTTTGATCTTTCGAATCCATACTGATTCTTCTTTTATTATTTGTCGTGTTCTTCTGTTTGTCTACTATTATCGCTCCCTCACGACCGATTACTCTCACCTGTACGATGACGTCACACGTCACATGTACTGAAGAAGTTGGTGTGCTACGCTGACGAAAGACTCAGCAACTACAAGGTGAAATCACGTGGAGATGTAAACAAAGATCGTTTGCATTAAAATGAACTGTCCTGAAGAATGTTCAACAAACTGTCATCCAAAGTTTGTTGTCGTATTTTCAGTGGCATACCGGCGTCGACAAAAATCAGGGGTAACAACTGGGCCGAGATGCGCGTCGTCGTGCCGAGGGCACTGGTGGGGCAACTTCCAGTCTTGTTCTTCTTGCACCGTTTACTTGGTATGTAGGATTCAAAAGATAAAGAAGTACGCACATTGTACTGGGAGATTGGTGTGGGACGACAAGAGGAAACGCTGCCAGTCAACAAGTGGAACGTGCAAACTTACCAAACGTGAGTGCCACGTAATATGCTGGACAGAAAACTGAAGGACTATCTTTATGACTCTAAACAGCGTTGGGCATAGTAGGACAGATTTGACAAGAGTATTATTAATACTCGTAATACTGTCTTTACTTACTTATGCAGATAAACTATAATAATAAATCTTCATAAAAGACAACATTACATGCCCCTTGGCTGTCCCCCCGTTTCTCCAACGGTTGTTTTTCATCCTAAGCTCGGGACATGGCGATGTCAACCGCCCACGGGTGGCCCGTCGTCTGGTGGCCTAGTCCAGAAATTTTAGCTTTCGCAGGACACCACCTACAGCAAAGCTTCGACACACCAGAGACGTCATATATAACTTAACGTTCACAGTCCAGGCGGATGCCTGCCAAGAAAATATGTTTGTTGACTCTGCGGCCATATAAAAATGACCGCCATGTACAATTCCCTTCAATTATAATAACTACTTTACAAAGAACCATACTATTGGTGTATATATATATATATATATATATATTAAATCCATGACATATAATATATATATATATATATATATATATATTATGTCATGGATTTAAAATATTTCACATTTGAACTTCTACGACATTCACATCCGCTATGTATAAAGGCGCAGACGCACGCGCGCACACCCAAACGGGCGTGTGCGCACAAACACGCACGCACGGACACACACCATGAACCTCGTACACACTCACACACACACACACACACACACACACACACACACACACACACACACACACACACACACACACACACACACACACACACACACACACACACACACACACACACACACACACACACACACATATAAATACAAACACAGACACATCACGGAATATTATGCAGGATATGAGACCATGCGTGCATCATGTTTTGTTATTCGATTGTAGATCGCGACTCTTGTCAATCGACACCGTGTCAACACGGCGGTATTTGTACACGTGCAGGCGGAGGCTACAGGTGCAAGTGCAGAAAAGGCTACACCGGAGCAACGTGCCAAGGTGGGTGTTCCTATTGCACTAGTCATTTACATTTCATTACTCCACCGTTTGTATACAACCTGTCGTTGTGTAGTGAACCACTCACCAATGCTGTTTATTATGAAGAGTAATCACGAATTTGTTCCATACGCAAAATAATTGTTTGCTTAAACACGAGTAAGGCTATCTCTTGACTATGCCGACTCCATCTGGAACCCGCACTACGCAGTAAACATCAATACGTTTGAAAGATTACAGTGGAGAGCCACTAAGCCAGTTCCAGAAATAAGGAACTTAAACTATGACGACAGGCTGAAACATCTAAACTTACCAAGTTTGGCGTACCGAAGAAGAAGAGGAGTTTTAATCCAAGTATACAGAATCTTCAACGGCATTGACGACATCAACAAAGAGGACTTGATCGTGATCGCCAGAAACTGCACACCAGGCCACAACAGAACATCTAGAAGACACCAAGTACACGTGACACAAGAAAACATTCCGTTTCTCAACGCAACATCCAAGACTGGAACACCTTTTCTCAAGAAACAGTAAACAATAAAACCATTCTTTCCTTTAAAAAAAATCTACACAACAATTTGAAGATGGACATATTTAAATATAAAAAATTCAATATGACGACAAGCCAAGTTCTCAAAAAAATCAAAAATTATACATCATGGGGGTGTATAAAATGCTATTAAGCCTTACTTTTAATCCGAACATCGAGACAAGTTACCGAGACAAGTTAATATAATTATTCTGTATCTCACGAACGCACTGTGAGCTGCGTAGCGATATAGACATGAGCGTATATGCCATGCCATTACAGTCTTTAACGCATGCAAACCTAATCCTTGTAAGCAGCAGGGTACTTGCCGTCAGACTGGACGAAGTTTATTAGCATTTGTCGCGGTAGTTACTACGGAAGGACGGGCATGTGTGAGAACTACTCGTTATAAATACATACACGGCACCCTTATACCAGTCGCGGTTAAACAAAGAAGAACCCCAACCATCTGGGACTATGACATATACACATTTAGACACATATGCGTGCGCATGTACATAGCCGAATTAATGGATACTTGGGCCCTGAAGCAAGTTGTGGTGGTGGGGCCCTTAGCCCCACAAACGCGCTCATGAACAAACGAACGCATACATCTACGCACGAACGAACGAACGAACGAACGAAAGAATGCACGCCTGCACACACACACACTCACGCAAACTCGCACGCATGTGCGCAGACACGAACACAAGCTCGCACACATGCGCGCGCTCGCACGTGCAAACACACACACACACACACACACAAACATACGCACACACACTCATACACACACGCACACACACGCACACACATGTACATACATACATACACACATGCCAATGTATGTGGAAATAGTATCAATTGCCGTATCAAGATTCAAAATAATATTTATTGATGTTTGATCTACTCTGATCAAACATTTTTTTTTTTTTTTTTAAACATATTCACATCCTAGTATTTAAGTAATCAGCAGAACATGTATCGTTCTATGTGGAATTGGATCTTTATATTTCCAACAAACACTGTTATTTTACATTCGCAGTTGCTTCGGTCAAGTAATATAATTTTTATTAAATGCAAGTATTTATGTAACAAATGAAACATACTGTCAGCCAGTGTTATGCAAATTGTTTCTTTTTGACATATCCAGTATGTGGTATTACCTTGTACTTGTAGTGTCTTTCGTCCGCGTAGCATACCAACCTCTTTAATTATATGTGAGAGAGTTCGTAATTCCTCTCGTATCGATTGATCAGTGTTTTGATCTTTCGAATCCATACTGATTCTTCTTTTATTATTTGTCGTGTTCTTCTGTTTGTCTACTATTATCGCTCCCTCACGACCGATTACTCTCACCTGTACGATGACGTCACACGTCACATGTACTGAAGAAGTTGGTGTGCTACGCTGACGAAAGACTCAGCAACTACAAGGTGAAATCACGTATTGTGGAGATGTAAAAAAGATCGTTTGCATTAAAATGAACTATCCTGAAGAAAGTTCAACAAACTGTAATCCAAAGTTTGTTGTCGTATTTTCAGTGGCATACCGGCGTCGACAAAAATCAGGGGTAACAACTGGGCCGAGATGCGCGTCGTCGTGCCGAGGGCACTGGTGGGGCAACTTCCAGTCTTGTTCTTCTTGCACCGTTTACTTGGTATGTAGGATTCAAAAGATAAAGAAGTACGCACATTGTACTGGGAGATTGGTGTGGGACGACAAGAGGAAACGCTGCCAATCAACAAGTGGAACGTGCAAACTTACCAAACGTGAGTGCCACGTAATATGCTGGACAGAAAACTGAAGGACTATCTTTATAACCCTAAACAGCGTTGGGCATAGTAGGACAGATTTGACAAGAGTATTATTAATAATCGTAATACTGTCTTTACTTACTTATGCAGAGAAACTATAATAATAAATCTTCATAAAAGACAACATTACATGCCCCTTGGCTGTCCCCCCGTTTCTCCAACGGTTGTTTTTCATCCTAAGCTCTGGACATGGCGATGTCAACCGCCCATGGGTGGCCCGTCGTCTGGTGGCCTAGTCCAGAAATTTTAGCTTTCGCAGGACACCACCTACAGCAAAGCTTCGACGTACCAGAGACGTCATCTATGACTGTACGTTCACTGTCCAGGCGGATGCCTGCCAAAAAAAATATGTTTGTTGACTCTGCGGCCTTATAAAAAAAGACCGCCATGTACAATTCCCTTCAATTATAATAACTACTTTACATAGAACCATACTATTGGTGTATATATATGAAATCCATGACATATAATATATATATATATTATGTCATGGATTTAAAATATTTCACATTTGAACTTCTACGACATTCACATCCGCTATGTATAAAGGCGCAGACGCACGCGCGCACACCCAAACGGGCGTGTGCGCACAAACACGCGTGCGCACAGACATACGCACGCACGGACACACACCATAAACCTCGTACATACTCACACACACACACACACACACACACACACACACACACACACACACACACACACACACACACACACACACACACACACACACACACACACACACACACACACACACACACACACACACACACACACACACACACACACACACACACAATACAAACACAGACACATAACGGAATATTATGCAGGATATGAGACCATGCGTGCATCATGTTTTGTTATTCGATTGTAGATCGCGACTCTTGTCAATCGACACCGTGTCAACACCGCGGTATTTGTACACGTGCAGGCGGAGGCTACAGGTGCAAGTGCAGAAAAGGCTACACCGGAGCAACGTGCCAAGGTGGGTGTTCCTATTGCACTAGTCATTTACATTTCATTACTCCACCGTTTGTATACAACCTGTCGTAGTGTAGTGAACCACTCACCAATGCTGTTTATTATGAAGAGTAATCACGAATTTTTTCCATACGCAAAATAATTGTTTCCTTAAACACGAGTAAGGCTACCTCTTGACTATGCCGACTCCATCTGGAACCCGCACTACGCAGTAGACATCAATACTTTTGAAAGATTACAGTGGAGAGACACTAAGCCAGTTCCAGAAATAAGGAACTTAAACTATGACGACAGGCTGAAACATCTAAACTTACCAAGTTTGGCGTACCGAAGAAGAAGAGGAGATTTAATCCAAGTATACAGAATCTTCAACGGCATTGACGACATTAACAAAAAGAACTTGATCGTGATCGCCAGAAACTACTCACCAGGCCACAAAAAAAATCTACAAGACACCAAGAAAACAATCCTTTTCTTAACGCATTTTTCAACAATGGAACAACTTCTGTAAAAAAACAGTAAACGCTAAAACCATCGTTGCCTTCAAGAAAACTATAGACAACGATTTGAAGATGGACAGATTTAAATTTAAAAAAAAATCAAAATTATGACAAGCTACGTTGTCAACAAAATCAAACATGATGCACGAAGGTGGGTGAATAGGAGGCTATTAAGCCTTACTTTTAATCAGAATATCGAGGCATGTTATCGAAGCAAGTTAATATAATTCTGAATCACACGAACGCGCTCATGAACAAACGAACGTATGCACGCACACAAGAAACGAACGAACGAATGAACGAACGAACGAATGAACGAACCAATGAAGTAACGAACGACAAAAATAATGCCCACATGCATACACACACGCAAACTCGTAAGTAAGCGCGCGGGCACACATACACTCTCACACACACGAACGCACACACGCACACACACACACTCACACAAACACACACACAGGCACAAGCACACGCACTCACAAACACAAACAAAAACATTCACGCACGCAAGCAATAACGCACACTCACACCCGCACACGCAAATACAAACACACACACACACACAAACAAACACATGCACGCACGCACACACACTTACACACACTTACACACACACTCACACACACACACACACACACACACACACACACACACACACACACACACACACACACACACACACACACACACACACACACACACACACACACACACAGACGTTGTTGCACTAGACACTTATATTTCATTACTCCACCGTTTGCATAGAGCCAGCATTGTGTTGTGAACCACTCACCAATGCTGTTTATCTGTCAGGTGACATCTGATATGACCTTCCTTACCACCGTGCGCAATAAAGGACGACGTCATTTTTCCAACGAACAATAGCCGAGTGAAATAGCCTGCCCCAAGAAGTGGTATCAGCGACAACCCTAGACTTTGTTGAGTCATACTACAGCACTACCTCTGAACACCATTCGCGTCCCCCTTCCTCCTAACCCAACCAAATCGCACTAGTACACATCTCCTCTCTTTTTTCTTCAACCACACGAAGGATGTCATTAAACAGACGAAGAACAATTATCCGTTATGAGTAAAACATCTAACTAATCGAACTAGCTTGTGTATGTGGTATGTTGATGTTTCCCCTGAGACGGGTTGCTCATGGGGGCCAATTTTTCAGGGATTAATTTAACGCGTCTATATTTCCGCTATTCCCATTGAGTTATGTTTGTATCCGTTAGACTAACGTAAATCGATTGATCATAACGACGAACGTGTAGTGTCTGGGTTGGAACCGACGACCGTCGATCAGTTGGGGACGTTGTACATAACTTGCGATAAAGTTAGCTTACGAATACTGCGGGAAACCATCTTGTGCGTCCGGGTGAAGTGCCCCTTGGTCGGGTGGGTATTTTCGCCAGACGCTACTAAATAGTTACGAAAACGTTTCAGTTTTCAAACATAAATCTTCTCGAAAGCGAACTAAAACTGCGCAATCTCTTGGGCAACACTAGGCTGACTGGCAAGATATGGTCAGCGCAACCAGACGCCGTCTCAGCGTTAGTAAACATGAACACTTTCTCTCTGCGCGATAAGAACAACGGTGGTTGTACCGTCAACGAAAAGTCCCGATCAGTGGCCCAGACATTCGCAAAGATGACGAAGCTCGAAGCGTGCAAGAATGTGGCACAGAATCATGGAGCGCATGAACACGATAAGCAAAATGTTCCAGACTCCCCCGCTGTGCAGTAACATTACACGTTGCTAACTACATCGCAGGAGTACATTGCTTTACGGCGACCGAAATTCGATTTCTTCAAACGTCTTGGTCATGAGCGAACTGTAGTTGTCTGTTTCTGGAGGAAATTGAGAAAAACTCACCTTGATTACGCAGACGGCACTGGAGCAGTTAGCCTAGTGACCGAAGAACTCGTGCATCCACGATGCTAATTCCTGTTGTGAAACAAGCACGCTACCCCGACAAACACTCTGGCTAATAGCGGGAAATTTTTGAGTGGTTTTTAAAGAGGAGCTTGTCCTCATCTTCAAAATGTTCAATTGCGTCTGTCTCTGTCTGCTGGAATGTAGGTAATATCGTATTGGAGACAGCACCTTTTCACAAATGAAACGAATGAAAAATAATGAGTTTTGCACGGCAATAACGCAGAAGAGGATACACGTCCGTTTGCTCATGTTAGTAGAATATGGAAATGTGGTATTTTGAAATCCCTAACTGTTCGGATAGAAAAATCCGAACGGTGTTAAATAACGGCTACAAAGGTCAACATACGGATTCATGTTCTTCAATGTTTGTGTTTTACTTCGTTAATATAATAAGTTTTGTGTTTATTGCAAGAGCCAGGAGGATTTTATTTACGTTTTATTTGCCAAAAGATGACAGGATTGTTTCTAGGGTAAAAATTACTGTAGAATCCAACTAACAATTTTGTACAAAATTCTGCTTGGAAGATTTCTCATAATTTGCACCGGAAGTGGGGCACCCTCAAATCACGCCTACGTTGTTTAGCGTCGCGTCGTATTTAAAATACAAACATAGACACATCATGGAAAATTGTACAGGATACGTGACCATGCGTGCATTATGTTTTGTTATTCGATTGTAGATCGCGACCCTTGTCAATCGACACCGTGTCAACACGGCGGTATTTGCACACGTGCAGGCGGAGGCTACAGGTGCAAGTGCAGAAACCGATACACCGGAGCAACGTGCCAAGGTGGGTGTTTCTATTGAACTAGTCATTTACATTTCATTACTCCACCGTTTGCATACAACACGTCGTTGTGAAGTGAACTACTCACCAATGCTGTTTATCATGAAGAGTAACCAATCATTAATAGACATGGTTTGCAGATGTTGCACTACTCGCTCTTCATGCCTTATATTATGTGCAGAAATATGGAGTAACACATCTGATTCAAATGTTCAATGTTTAGTTGTGTTATAAAAAAGGTTATATCGTTACTTTGTGGAGCCAAAAGACTGGACCATACAAATATTCTATTTTTCATTTGCACATTCTGAAATTACCAGGCTCAGAAGAATTAAAAACAGCTGTTATTATGATAATAGTTTGGGTGTATTTTATGTGACACTAATTGTGGTTATGATGTTAGAAATACAGCTGTATATACACACACGAACACACACGCGCGCGCGCGCGCACACACACAAACACACATATATATATATATATATAATGTATTTGTATTAAATACAAAATAATCCTAGTAACAGACTGTGTCTTGTAGATTACAACGCCTGCAAGTCCAGTCCATGCAAACACGGGGCCACGTGCAACAAAACTGAAACAAGAGGTTACGTATGCAAATGCAGCGGTAATTACGTGGGAAAGAACTGCGTAGGTGAGTACTGCGTTGATTCTGTGAGTTGAAATTGTCTCTGTAAGATATGTTTGTATTACATACAATTTTTTATACCAGGAAATGTGTGCAAGCGCCCTGATCTCGACTTCCTCTCCCTATCCCGATCGGGCTACGCGCTGAGCGTGGTGCGATCGGGATAGGGAGTTGAGATATAGAGACCCTTGTAAATACTCTGGAATAACGGGGGAACAACTTTGATTGCGATGGTCCTGTGTGTTTAGCGTTAACTAAAAATCAGTTTTAATTTTTTTAATCAGCTTTATGTGATATATATATTATGTGTGTATATATATATATATATACACACACACACACACACACACACACACACACACACACACACACACACACACACACACACACACACACACACACACACACACACACACACACACACACACACACACACACACACAAACTATTAATATGTTTGTATTAACTTAATCCTACCATCTAAGTTCGACGTGTTGTAGATTACGACGCCTGTAAATCGAGTCCATGCAAGCACAGGGCCACGTGCAGCAAAGCTGGAGCAAGCGGTTATGTATGCAAATGCAGTGGTAATTACGTGGGAAAGAACTGCGTAGGTGAGGTTTGCGTTGACTCTTGGCTCTGTGGGGTGAGATTGCCTTGAAAGATGTGTGCGTGTTTTACTTTGCATTGTTTGAATTATGAATACCTATGTACAAAATATATGTTATATGTGATCGATATGTATATAAATATATATTTAGTATAGCCGTGTATATTACGATTATTTAATATTGTTTGTGAAGCTTTTGTTACTGTTGCTATTCCGGTGACTATTTTCTTTGTGTTGTTATTATTATATATATATTATACACTTACACTGTATGTTTTATTTTCCACAGGAAATTATTTTAATTATTAGAACATCTAGTTGATATAAACAACATAAATAAAGTAGAGGAAGTTTCCAACGTACATTTTTGGGGTATGAGTAAGGTATGACGCTCGCCAGTGGGATCCTTGTAGTCACATAGGAAAATTAGTACATTGGGCAGAAAATGAGGCGCACTAATCGAATGTGTGCATAATTCCCGCCACGTGCATCAACAACGAAATAGGAGTTTAATTTGTGTGTGAAGCGGTAATGACGCTTGAAAGACATGCGCATTTGAGTTGTTCAATACACGACAACACTCTGCCGCTCGTGAGAATCATCGAAGGGGTATTTATGTTGTGATTCGACCCTTTTCTTAGATACATGTGGCGCGGGCGTCTGCACTGCTCTCACGGGTGGTAATCAATTATTAGGAAACAGTGCAAATTATTTAGCTAACTTCCATACGTTACGTAGGATATCTGCCAGGAGTAGTGTAGTCAACTAACATTCCTTGCTTGCTAGGATTGGGCCAAAGTCAAACTACGTGTTGTAGATTATGACGCGTGCAAGTCCAATCCATGCAAGAACAGGGCCATATGTAGCAAATATAGAAAAAGAGATTATATTTGTAAATGCAGTGGTAATTACGTGGGAAAAAACTGCGTAGGTGAGTACTGCGTTGATTATGTGGGCTACGGTTGTCTTTGTAAGACATGTTAACGATTTCCTCATTCTGAAATTAGTTTGGGTGTATTTTATGTTACACTAATTGTGGTTATGATGTCAGAAATACAGCTGTATACACACTCACGAACACACTCACGCGCGCGCACACACACACACACACATATATATATATGTATATAATGTGTTTGTATTAAATAACAAATAATCCTAGTAACAGACTGTGTCTTGTAGATTACAACGCCTGCAAGTCCAGTCCATGCAAACACGGGGCCACGTGCAACAAAGCTGAAACAAGAGGTTACATATGCAAATGCAGCGGTAATTACGTGGGAAAGAACTGCGTAGGTGAGTACTGCGTTGATTCTGTGAGTTGAAATTGTCTCTGTAAGATATGTTTCTTTTACATACAGTTTTTTATAACAGGAAATGTGTGCAAGCGCCCTGATCTCGACTTCCTCTCCCTATCCCGATCGGTCTACGCGCTGAGCGTGGTGCGATCGGGATAGGGAGTTGAGATATAGAGACCCTTGTAAATACTTTGGAATAACGGGGGAACAACTTTGATTGCGATGGTCCTGTGTGTTTAGCGTTAACTATAAATCAGTTTTAATTTTTTTAATCAGCTTTATGTGATATATATATATATAGATTTTGTGTGTATATATATATACACACACACACACACACACACACACACACACACACACACACACACACACACACACACACACACACACACACACACACACACACACACACACACACACACACACACACACACACACACACACACACACACTATTAATATGTTTGTATTAACTTAATCCTACCATCTAAGTTCGACGTGTTGTAGATTACGACGCCTGCAAATCTAGTCCATGCAAGCATAGGGCCACGTGCAGCAAAGCTGGAGCAAGCGGTTATGTGTGCAAATGCAGTGGTAATTACGTGGGAAAGAACTGCGTAGGTGAGGTTTGCGTTGACTCTTGGCTCTGTGGGGTGAGATTGCCTTGAAAGATGTGTGCGTGTTTTTCTTTCCATTGTTTGAATTATGAATACGTATGTATAAAAAAATATATGTTATATGTGATCGATATGTATATGAATATATGTTTAGTATTGCCGTGTATATTACAATTATTTAATATTGTTTGTGAAGCTTTTGTTACTGTTGCTATTCCGGTGACTATTTTCTTTGTGTTGTTATTATTATTATATATATATATATATATTATATACTTACACTGTATGTTTTATTTTCCACAGGAAATTATTTTAATTATTAGAATATCTAGTTGACATAAGCAACATAAATAAAGTAGAGGAAGTTTCCAACGTACATTTTTGGGGTATGAGTAAGGTATGACGCTCGCAAGTGGGATCCTTGTAGTCACATTGGAAAATAGTACATTGGGCAGAAAATGAGGCGTACTAATCTAATGTGTGCATAATTCCCGCCACGTGCACCAACAACGAAATAGGAGTTTAATTTGTGTGTGAAGCGGTAATGACGCTTGAAAGACATGCGCATTTGAGTTTTTCAATACACGACAACACTCTGCCGCTCGTGAAAATCATCGAAGGGGTATTTATGTTGTGATTCGACCCTTTTCTTAGATACATGTGGCGCGGGCGTCTGCACTGCTCTCACGGGTGCTAATCAATTATTAGAAAAAAGTGCAAATAATTTAGCTAACTTCCACACGTTACGTAGGATATCTGCCAGGAGTAGTGTAGTCAATTAACATTCCTTGCTTGCTAGGATTGGGCCCAATTCAAACTACGTGTTGTAGATTATGACGTGTGCAAGTCCAATCCATGCAAGAACAGGGCCATATGTAGCAAATATAGGAAAAGAGATTATATTTGTAAATGCAGTGGTAATTACGTGGGAAAAAACTGCGTAGGTGAGTACTGCGTTCATTATGTGGGCTACGGTTGTCTTTGTAAGACATGTTAACGATTTCCTCATTCTGAAATTAGTTTGGGTGTATTTTATGTTACACTAATTGTGGTTATGATGTCAGAAATACAGCTCTATACACACTCACGAACACACTCACGCGCGCGCGCGCACACACACACACACATATATATATATGTATATAATGTGTTTGTATTAAATAACAAATAATCCTAGTAACAGACTGTGTCTTGTAGATTACAACGCCTGCAAGTCCAGTCCATGCAAAAACGGGGCCACGTGCAACAAAGCTGAAACAAGAGGTTACATATGCAAATGCAGCGGTAATTACGTGGGAAAGAACTGCGTAGGTGAGTACTGCGTTGATTCTGTGAGTTGAAATTGTCTCTGTAAGATATGTTTCTTTTACATACAATTTTTTATAACAGGAAATGTGTGCAAGCGCCCTGATCTCGACTTCCTCTCCCTATCCCGATCGGTCTACGCGCTGAGCGTGGTGCGATCGGGATAGGGAGTTGAGATATAGAGACCCTTGTAAATACTTTGGAATAACGGGGGAACAACTTTGATTGCGATGGTCCTGTGTGTTTAGCGTTAACTAAAAATCAGTTTTAATTTTTTTAATCCGCTTTATGTGATATATATATATATATATATATTTTGTGTGTATATATATATACACACACACACACACACACACACACACACACACACACACACACACACACACACACACACACACACACACACACACACACACACACACACACACACACACACACACACACACACACACACACACACACACACACACACACACACACACACACACACACACACACAAACACACACACACACACACACAAACACACACACACACACACACACACACACTATTAATATGTTTGTATTAACTTAATCCTACCATCTAAGTTCGACGTGTTGTAGATTACGACGCCTGCAAATCTAGTCCATGCAAGCATAGGGCCACCTGCAGCAAAGCTGGAGCAAGCGGTTATGTGTGCAAATGCAGTGGTAATTACGTGGGAAAGAACTGCGTAGGTGAGGTTTGCGTTGACTCTTGGCTCTGTGGGGTGAGATTGCCTTGAAAGATGTGTGCGTGTTTTTCTTTCCATTGTTTGAATTATGAATACGTATGTATAAAAAAATATATGTTATATGTGATCGATTTGTATATGAATATATGTTTAGTATTGCCGTGTATATTACGATTATTTAATATTGTTTGTGAAGCTTTTGTTACTGTTGCTATTCCGGTGACTATTTTCTTTGTGTTGTTATTATTATATATATATATATATATATATATATTATATACTTACACTGTATGTTTTATTTTCCACAGGAAATTATTTTAATTATTAGAATATCTAGTTGACATAAGCAACATAAATAAAGTAGAGGAAGTTTCCAACGTACATTTTTGGGGTATGAGTAAGGTATGACGCTCGCAAGTGGGATCCTTGTAGTCACATTGGAAAATAGTACATTGGGCAGAAAATGAGGCGTACTAATCTAATGTGTGCATAATTCCCGCCACGTGCATCAACAACGAAATAGGAGTTTAATTTGTGTGTGAAGCGGTAATGACGCTTGAAAGACATGCGCATTTGAGTTTTTCAATACACGACAACACTCTGCCGCTCGTGAGAATCATCGAAGGGGTATTTATGTTGTGATTCGACCCTTTTCTTAGATACATGTGGCGCGGGCGTCTGCACTGCTCTCACGGGTGGTAATCAATTATTAGAAAAAAGTGCAAATAATTTAGCTAACTTCCATACGTTACGTAGTATATCTGCCAGGAGTAGTGTAGTCAATTAACATTCCTTGCTTGCTAGGATTGGGCCCAATTCAAACTACGTGTTGTAGATTATGACGTGTGCAAGTCCAATCCATGCAAGAACAGGGCCATATGTAGTAAATATAGGAAAAGAGATTATATTTGTAAATGCAGTGGTAATTACGTGGGAAAAAACTGCGTAGGTGTGTACTGCGTTCATTATGTGGGCTACGGTTGTCTTTTTAAGACATGTTAGCGTTTTCCTCATTCTGAAATTAGTTTGGGTGTATTTTTTAAAACTCTAATTGTGGTTATGATGTCAGAAATACAGCTGTATACACACACACGAACACACACACACTCGCGCGCGCGCGCACACACACACATATATATACATATGTATATAATATGTTTGTATTAAATAAAAAATAATCCTAGTAACAGAATGTGTCTTGTAGATTACAACGCCTGCAAGTCCAGTCCATGCAAACACGGGGCCACGTGCAACAAAGCTGAAACAAGAGGTTACGTATGCAAATGCAGCGGTAATTACGTGGGAAAGAACTGCGTAGGTGAGTACTGCGTTGATTCTGTGAGTTGAAATTGTCTCTGTAAGATATGTTTGTATTACATACAATTTGTTATAACAGGAAATGTGTGCAAGCGCCCTGATCTCGACTTCCTCTCCCTATCCCGATCGGGCTACGCGCTGAGCGTGGTGCGATCGGGATACGGAGTTGAGATATAGAGACCCTTGTAAATATTCTGGAATAACGGGGGAACAACTTTGATTGCGATGGTCCTGTGTGTTTAGCGTTAACTAAAAATCAGTTTTAACTTTTTTAATCAGCTTTATGTGATATATATTATGTGTGTATATATATATATATATATATATATATATATATATATATATATATATATATATATATATATATATACACACACACACTATTAATATGTTTGTATTAACTTAATCCTACAATCTAAGTTCGACGTGTTGTAGATTACGACGCCTGCAAATCGAGTCCATGCAAGCACAGGGCCACGTGCAGCAAAGCTGGAGCAAGCGGTTATGTATGCAAATGCAGTGGTAATTACGTGCGAAAGAACTGCGTAGGTGAGGTTTGCGTTGACTCTTGGCTCGGTGGGGTGAGATTGCCTTGAAAGATGTGTGCGTGTTTTACTTTGCATTGTTTGAATTATGAATACCTATGTACAAAATATATGTTATATGTGATCGATATGTATATAAATATATATTTAGTATAGCCGTGTATATTACGATTATTTAATATTGTTTGTGAAGCTTTTGTTACTGTTGCTATTCCGATGACTATTTTCTTTGTGTTGTTATTATTATATATATATTATACACTTACACTGTATGTTTTATTTTCCACAGGAAATTATTTTAATTATTAGAACATCTAGTTGACATAAGCAACATAAATAAAGTAGAGGAAGTTTCCAAAGTACATTTTTGGGGTATGAGTAAGGTATGACGTTCGCCAGTGGGATCCTTGTAGTCACATAGAAAATTAGTACATTGGGCAGAAAATGAGGCGCACTAATCGAATGTGTCCATAATTCCCGCCACGTGCATCAACAACGAAATAGGAGTTTAATTTGTGTGTAACGCGGTAATGACGCTTGAAAGACATGCGCATTTGAGTTTTTCAATACACTACAACACTCTGCCGCTCGTGAGAATCATCGAAGGGGTATTTATGTTGTGATTCGACCCTTTTCTTAGATACATGTGGCGCGGGCGTCTGCACTGCTCTCACGGGTGGTAATCAATTATTAGAAAAAAGTGCAAATAATTTAGCTAACTTCCATACGTTACGTAGTATATCTGCCAGGAGTAGTGTAGTCAATTAACATTCCTTGCTTGCTAGGATTGGGCCCAATTCAAACTACGTGTTGTAGATTATGACGTGTGCAAGTCCAATCCATGCAAGAACAGGGCCATATGTAGTAAATATAGGAAAAGAGATTATATTTGTAAATGCAGTGGTAATTACGTGGGAAAAAACTGCGTAGGTGTGTACTGCGTTCATTATGTGGGCTACGGTTGTCTTTTTAAGACATGTTAGCGTTTTCCTCATTCTGAAATTAGTTTGGGTGTATTTTTGTTAACTCTAATTGTGGTTATGATGTCAGAAATACAGCTGTATACACACACACGAACACACACACACTCGCGCGCGCCCGCACACACACATATATATATACATATGTATATAATATGTTTGTATTAAATAAAAAATAATCCTAGTAACAGAATGTGTCTTGTAGATTACAACGCCTGCAAGTCCAGTCCATGCAAACACGGGGCCACGTGCAACAAAGCTGAAACAAGAGGTTACGTATGCAAATGCAGCGGTAATTACGTGGGAAAGAACTGCGTAGGTGAGTACTGCGTTGATTCTGTGAGTTGAAATTGTCTCTGTAAGATATGTTTGTATTACATACAATTTGTTATAACAGGAAATGTGTGCAAGCGCCCTGATCTCGACTTCCTCTCCCTATCCCGATCGGGCTACGCGCTGAGCGTGGTGCGATCGGGATACGGAGTTGAGATATAGAGACCCTTGTAAATATTCTGGAATAACGGGGGAACAACTTTGATTGCGATGGTCCTGTGTGTTTAGCGTTAACTAAAAATCAGTTTTAACTTTTTTAATCAGCTTTATGTGATATATATTATGTGTGTGTATATATATATATATATATATATATATACACACACACACTATTAATATGTTTGTATTAACTTAATCCTACAATCTAAGTTCGACGTGTTGTAGATTACGACGCCTGCAAATCGAGTCCATGCAAGCACAGGGCCACGTGCAGCAAAGCTGGAGCAAGCGGTTATGTATGCAAATGCAGTGGTAATTACGTGGGAAAGAACTGCGTAGGTGAGGTTTGCGTTGACTCTTGGCTCTGTGGGGTGAGATTGCCTTGAAAGATGTGTGCGTGTTTTACTTTGCATTGTTTGAATTATGAATACCTATGTACAAAATATATGTTATATGTGATCGATATGTATATAAATATATATTTAGTATAGCCGTGTATATTACGATTATTTAATATTGTTTGTGAAGCTTTTGTTACTGTTGCTATTCCGATGACTATTTTCTTTGTGTTGTTATTATTATATATATATTATACACTTACACTGTATGTTTTATTTTCCACAGGAAATTATTTTAATTATTAGAACATCTAGTTGACATAAGCAACATAAATAAAGTAGAGGAAGTTTCCAAAGTACATTTTTGGGGTATGAGTAAGGTATGACGTTCGCCAGTGGGATCCTTGTAGTCACATAGAAAATTAGTACATTGGGCAGAAAATGAGGCGCACTAATCGAATGTGTCCATAATTCCCGCCACGTGCATCAACAACGAAATAGGAGTTTAATTTGTGTGTAACGCGGTAATGACGCTTGAAAGACATGCGCATTTGAGTTTTTCAATACACGACAACACTCTGCCGCTCGTGAGAATCATCGAAGGGGTATTTATGTTGTGATTCGACCCTTTTCTTAGATACATGTGGCGCGGGCGTCTGCACTGCTCTCACGGGTGGTAATCAATTATTAGGAAAGAGTGCAAATGATTTAGCTAACTTCCATACGTTACGTAGGATATCTGCCAGGAGTAGTGTAGTCAATTAACATTCCTTGCTTGCTAGGATTGGGCCAAAGTCAAACTACGTGTTGTAGATTATGACGCGTGCAAGTCCAATCCATGCAAGAACAGGGCCATATGTAGCAAATATAGAAAAAGAGATTATATTTGTAAATGCAGTGGTAATTACGTGGGAAAAAACTGCGGTGTGTACTGCGTTCATTATGTGGGCTACGGTTGTCTTTTTAAGACATGTTAGCGTTTTCCTCATTCTGAAATTAGTTTGGGTGTATTTTATGTTACTCTAATTGTGGTTATGATGTCAGAAATACAGCTGTATACACACACACACTCGCGCGCGCGCTCGCACACACACATATATATACATATGTATATAATATGTTTGTATTAAATAAAAAATAATCCTAGTAACAGACTGTGTCTTGTAGATTACAACGCCTGCAAGTCCAGTCCATGCAAACACGGGGCCACGTGCAACAAAGCTGAAACAAGAGGTTACGTATGCAAATGTAGCGGTAATTACGTGGGAAAGAACTGCGTAGGTGAGTACTGCGTTGATTCTGTGAGTTGAAATTGTCTCTGTAAGATATGTTTGTATTACATACAATTTTTTATAACAGGAAATGTGTGCAAGCGCCCTGATCTCGACTTCCTCTCCCTATCCCGATCGGGCTACGCGCTGAGCGTGGTGCGATCAGGATAGGGAGTTGAGATATAGAGACCCTTGTAAATACTCTGGAATAACGGGGGAACAACTTTAGTTGTGATGGTCCTGTGTGTTTAGCTTTAACTAAAAATCAGTTTTAATTTTTTTAATCAGCTTTATGTGATATATATATATATATATATATATATATTATGTGTGTATATATATATATATGTATATATATATATATATATATACACACACACACACAAACACACACACACTATTAATATTTTTGTATTAACTTAATCTTACCATCTAAGTTCGACGTGTTGTAGATTACGACGCCTGCAAATCGAGTCCATGCAAGCATAGGGCCACGTGCAGCAAAGCTGGAGCAAGCGGTTATGTATGCAAATGCAGTGGTAATTACGTGGGAAAGAACTGCGTAGGTGAGGTTTGCGTTGACTCTTGGCTCTGTGGGGTGAGATTGCCTTGAAAGATGTGTGCGTGTTTTTCTTTGCATTGTTTGAATTATGAATACGTATGTATAAAAAAATATATGTTATATGTGATCGATATATATATGAATATATGTTTAGTATTGCCGTGTATATTACGATTATTTAATATTGTTTGTGAAGCTTTTGTTACTGTTGCTATTCCGGTGACTATTTTCTTTGTGTTGTTATTATTATATATATATATATATATATATATATTATACACTTACACTGTATGTTTAATTTTCCACAGGAAATTCTTTTAATTATTAGAACATCTAGTTGACATAAGCAACATAAATAAAGTAGAGGAAGTTTCCAACGTACATTTTTGGGGTATGAGTAAGGTATGACGCTCGCCAGTGGGATCCTTGTAGTCACATTGGAAAATAGTACATTGGGCAGAAAATGAGGCGTACTAATCTAATGTGTGCATAATTCCCGCCACGTGCATCAACAACGAAATAGGAGTTTAATTTGTGTGTGAAGCGGTAATGACGCTTGAAAGACATGCGCATTTGAGTTTTTTCAATACACGACAACACTCTGCCGCTCGTGAGAATCATCGAAGGGGTATATATGTTGTGATTCGACCCTTTTCTTAGATACATGTGGCGCGGGCGTCTGCACTGCTCTCACGGGTGGTAATCAATTATTAGAAAACAGTGCAAATGATTTAGCTAACTTCCATACGTTACGTAGGATATCTGCCAGGAGTAGTGTAGTCAACTAACATTCCTTGCTTGCTAGGATTGGGCCCAATTCAAACTACGTGTTGTAGATTATGACGTGTGCAAGTCCAATCCATGCAAGAACAGGGCCATATGTAGCAAATATAGAAAAAGAGATTATATTTGTAAATGCAGTGGTAATTACGTGGGAAAAAACTGCGTAGGTGTGTACTGCGTTCATTGTGTGGGCTACGGTTGTCTTTTTAAGACATGTTAGCGTTTTTCTCATTCTGAAATTAGTTTGGGTGTATTTTTTGTTACTCTAATTGTGGTTATGATGTCAGAAATACAGCTGTATACACACACACACACACACTCGCGCGCGCGTGCACACACACATATATATATACATATGTATATAATATGTTTGTATTAAATAAAAAATAATCCTAGTAACAGAATGTGTCTTGTAGATTACAACGCCTGCAAGTCCAGTCCATGCAAACACGGGGCCACGTGCAACCAAACTGAAACAAGAGGTTACTTATGCAAATGCAGCGGTAATTACGTGGGAAAGAACTGCGTAGGTGAGTACTGCGTTGATTCTGTGAGTTGAAATTGTCTCTGTAAGATATGTTTGTATTACATACAATTTGTTATAACAGGAAATGTGTGCAAGCGCCCTGATCTCGACTTCCTCTCCCTATCCCGATCGGGCTACGCGCTGAGCGTGGTGCGATCGGGATAGGGAGTTGAGATATAGAGACCCTTGTAAATACTCTGGAATAACGGGGGAACAACTTTGATTGCGATGGTCCTGTGTGTTTAGCGTTAACTAAAAATCAGTTTTAATTTTGTTAATCAGCTTTATGTGATATATATATTATGTGTGTATATATACACACACACACACACACACACACACACACACACACACACACACACACACACACACACACACACACACACACACACACACACACACACACACACACACACACACACACACACACACACACACACACACACAACTATTAATATGTTTGTATTAACTTAATCCTACCATCTAAGTTCGACGTGTTGTAGATTACGACGCCTGTAAATCGAATCCATGCAAGCACAGGGCCACGTGCAGCAAAGCTGGAGCAAGCGGTTATGTATGCAAATGCAGTGGTAATTACGTGGGAAAGAACTGCGTAGGTGAGGTTTGCGTTGACTCTTGGCTCTGTGGGGTGAGATTGCCTTGAAAGATGTGTGCGTGTTTTACTTTGCATTGTTTGAATTATGAATACCTATGTACAAAATATATGTTATATGTGATCGATATATATAAATATATATTTAGTATAGCCGTGTATATTACGATTATTTAATATTGTTTGTGAAGCTTTTGTTACTGTTGCTATTCCGGTGACTATTTTCTTTGTGTTGTTATTATTATATATATATTATACACTTACACTGTATGTTTTATTTTCCACAGGAAATTATTTTAATTATTAGAACATCTAGTTGATATAAACAATATAAATAAAGTAGAGGAAGTTTCCAACGTACATTTTTGGGGTATGAGTAAGGTATGACGCTCGCCAGTGGGATCCTTGTAGTCACATAGGAAAATAGTACATTGGGCAGAAAATGAGGCGCACTAATCGAATGTGTGCATAATTCCCGCCACGTGCATCAACAACGAAATAGGAGTTTAATTTGTGTGTGAAGCGGTAATGACGCTTGAAAGACATGCGCATTTGAGTTTTTCAATACACGACAACACTCTGCCGCTCGTGAGAATCATCGAAGGGGTATTTATGTTGTGATTCGACCATTTTCTTAGATACATGTGGCGCGGGCGTCTGCACTGCTCTCACGGGTGGTAATCAATTATTAGGAAACAGTGCAAATGATTTAGCTAACTTCCATACGTTACGTAGGATATCTGCCAGGAGTAGTGTAGTCAACTAACATTCCTTGCTTGCTAGGATTGGGCCAAAGTCAAACTACGTGTTGTAGATTATGACGCGTGCAAGTCCAATCCATGCAAGAACAGGGCCATATGTAGCAAATATAGAAAAAGAGATTATATTTGTAAATGCAGTGGTAATTACGTGGGAAAAAACTGCGTAGGTGAGTACTGCGTTGATTATGTGGGCTACGGTTGTCTTTGTAAGACATGTTAACGATTTCCTCATTCTGAAATTAGTTTGGGTGTATTTTATGTTACACTAATTGTGGTTATGATGTCAGAAATACAGCTGTATACACACACACGAACACACTCACGCGCGCGCACACACACACACACACACACATATATATATATATGTATATAATGTGTTTGTATTAAATAACAAATAATCCTAGTAACAGAATGTGTCTTGTAGATTACAACGCCTGCAAGTCCAGTCCATGCAAACACGGGGCCACGTGCAACAAAGCTGAAACAAGAGGTTACGTATGCAAATGCAGCGGTAATTACGTGGGAAAGAACTGCGTAGGTGAGTACTGCGTTGATTCTGTGAGTTGAAATTGTCTCTGTAAGATATGTTTCTTTTACATACAATTTTTTATAACAGGAAATGTGTGCAAGCGCCCTGATCTCGACTTCCTCTCCCTATCCCGATCGGTCTACGCGCTGAGCGTGGTGCGACCGGGATAGGGAATTGAGATATAGAGACCCTTGTAAATACTTTGGAATAACGGGGGAACAACTTTGATTGCGATGGTCCTGTGTGTTTAGCGTTAACTATAAATCAGTTTAAATTTTTTTAATCAGCTTTATGTGATATATATATATATATATTATGTGTGTATATATACACACACACACACACACACACACACACACACACACACACACACACACACACACACACACACACACACACACACACACACACACACACACACACACACACACACACACACACACACACACACACTATTAATATGTTTGTATTAACTTAATCCTACCATCTAAGTTCGACGTGTTGTAGATTACGACGCCTGCAAATCTAGTCCATGCAAGCATAGGGCCACGTGCAGCAAAGCTGGAGCAAGCGGTTATGTGTGCAAATGCAGTGGTAATTACGTGGGAAAGATCTGCGTAGGTGAGGTTTGCGTTGACTCTTGGCTCTGTGGGGTGAGATTGCCTTGAAAGATGTGTGCGTGTTTTTCTTTCCATTGTTTGAATTATGAATACGTATGTATAAAAAAATATATGTTATATGTGATCGATATGTATATGAATATATGTTTAGTATTGCCGTGTATATTACGATTATTTAATATTGTTTGTGAAGCTTTTGTTACTGTTGCTATTCCGGTGACTATTTTCTTTGTGTTGTTATTATTATATATATATATATATATATATATATATATATATATATATATATATATATATATATATATATATATTATACTTACACTGTATGTTTTATTTTCCACAGGAAATTATTTTAATTATTAGAACATCTAGTTGATATAAGCAACATAAATAAAGTAGAGGATGTTTCTAACGTACATTTTTGGGGTATGAGTAAGGTATGACGCTCGCAAGTGGGATCCTTGTAGTCACATTGGAAAATAGTACATTGGGCAGAAAATGAGGCGTACTAATCTAATGTGTGCATAATTCCCGCCACGTGCATCAACAACGAAATAGGAGTTTAATTTGTGTGTGAAGCGGTAATGACGCTTGAAAGACATGCGCATTTGAGTTTTTCAATACACGACAACACTCTGCCGCTCGTGAGAATCATCGAAGGGGTATTTATGTTGTGATTCGACCCTTTTCTTAGATACATGTGGCGCGGGCGTCTGCACTGCTCTCACGGGTGGTAATCAATTATTAGAAAAAAGTGCAAATGATTTAGCTAACTTCCATACGTTACGTAGGATATCTGCCAGGAGTAGTGTAGTCAATTAACATTCCTTGCTTGCTAGGATTGGGCCCAATTCAAACTACGTGTTGTAGATTATGACGCGTGCAAGTCCAATCCATGCAAGAACAGGGCCATATGTAGCAAATATAGGAAAAGAGATTATATTTGTAAATGCAGTGGTAATTACGTGGGAAAAAACTGCGTAGGTGTGTACTGCGTTGATTATGTGGGCTACGGTTGTCTTTTTAAGACATGTTAGCGTTTTCCTCATTCTGAAATTAGTTTGGGTGTATTTTTTTTAACTCTAATTGTGGTTATGATGTCAGAAATACAGCTGTATACACACACACGAACACACACACACACTCGCGCGCGCGCGCACACACACATATATATATACATATGTATATATTTTGTTTGTATTAAATAAAACATAATCCTAGTAACAGAATGTGTCTTGTAGATTACAACGCCTGCAAGTCCAGTCCATGCAAACACGGGGCCACGTGCAACAAAGCTGAAACAAGAGGTTACGTATGCAAATGCAGCGGTAATTACGTGGGAAAGAACTGCGTAGGTGAGTACTGCGTTGATTCTGTGAGTTGAAATTGTCTCTGTAAGATATGTTTCTTTTACATACAATTTTTTATAACAGGAAATGTGTGCAAGCGCCCTGATCTCGACTTCCTCTCCCTATCCCGATCGGGCTACGCGCTGAGCGTGGTGCGATCGGGATAGGGAGTTGAGATATAGAGACCCTTGTAAATACTCTGGAATAACGGGGGAACAACTTTGATTGCGATGGTCCAGTGTATTTAGCGTTAACTAAAAATCAGTTTTAATTTTTTTAATCAGCTTTATGTGATATATATTATGTGTGTATATATATATATACATATATATATACACACACACACACGCACACACTATTAATATGTTTGTATTAACTTAATCCTACCATCTAAGTTCGACGTGTTGTAGATTACGACGCCTGCAAATCGAGTCCATGCAAGCACAGGGCCACGTGCAGCAAAGCTGGAGCAAGCGGTTATGTATGCAAATGCAGTGGTAATTACGTGGGAAAGAACTGCGTAGGTGAGGTTTGCGTTGACTCTTGGCTCTGTGGGGTGAGATTGCCTTGAAAGATGTGTGCGTGTTTTTCTTTGCATTGTTTGAATTATGAATACGTATGTACAAAATATATGTTACATGTGATCGATATGTATATGAATATATGTTTAGTATTGCCGTGTATATTACGATTATTTAATATTGTTTGTGAAGCTTTTATTTCTGTTGCTATTACGGTGACTATTTTCTTTGTGTTGTTATTATTATATATATATATATTATATATACTTACATTGTATGTTTTATTTTCCACAGGAAATTATTTAAATTATTAGAACATCTAGTTGACATAAGCAACATAAATAAAGTAGAGGAAGTTTCCAACGTACATTTTTGGGGTATGAGTAAGGTATGACGCTCGCCAGTGGGATACTTGTAGTCACATTGGAAAATAGTATATTGGGCAGAAATTGAGGCGTACTAATCGAATGTGTGCATAATTCCCGCCACGTGCATCAACAACGAAATATGAATTTTATTTGTGTGTGAAGCGGTAATGACGCTTGAAAGACATGCGCATTTTTGTTTTTCAATACACGACAACACTCTGCCGCTCGTGAGAATCATCGAAGGGGTATTTATGTTGTGATTCGACCCTTTTCTTAGATACATGTGGCGCTTGCGTCTGCACTGCTCTCACGGGTGGTAATCAATTATTAGGAAACAGTGCAAATGATTTAGCTAACTTCCATACGTTACGTAGGATATCTGCCAGACTGTGTCTTGTAGATTACAACGCCTGCAAGTCCAGTCCATGCAAACATGAGGCCACGTGCAACAAAGCTGGAGCAAGCGGTTATGTGTGCAAATGCAGTGGTAATTACGTGGGAAAGAACTGCGTAGGTGAGATTTGCGTTGACTCTTGGCTCTGTGGGATGAGATTGCCTTGAAAGATGTGTGCGTGTTTTCTATGTGATGTATTGTTTGAATTTTGAATATGTATGTATAAAATATATTTTATATATGATCTCTATACATATAAATATATATTTAGTATTGCCGTGTATATTACTAGTATTTAATATTGTTTGTGATGCTTTTGTTACTGTTACTATTGCGGTTACTATTTTACCTTTTTATTATTATATATATATATATATAATTTACATATGTTAAATTTTTCACAGGAAATTATGTTATTATTAGAACATCTAGTTGACATAAGCAACATTAATAAACTGGAGGAAGATTCCCGCGTTCGTTTTTATAGGGTATGAGTAAGGTATGACGCTCGCCAGTGGAATCCTTGTAGTAAGTAAATAGTAAATGATTGCAGTACATTGGGCAGAATTTGAGGCGTACAAATCGAACGTGTGCAGGATTCCCGCCACGTGTATCAACAACGGAATGCGAGTTTAGTTTGTGTGTGCTGCAGTAATAACGCGCGAAAGACATGCGCATTTGAGTATTTCACTACACGGCAACACTCTGCCACTCGTGAGAATCATCGAATGGTATTTATGTTGAGATTCGACCTGTTTTAGATA
Organism: Escarpia spicata; assembly: GCA_963995525.1. Classification (NCBI taxonomy): domain Eukaryota; kingdom Metazoa; phylum Annelida; class Polychaeta; order Sabellida; family Siboglinidae; genus Escarpia; species Escarpia spicata. The sequence goes on from OZ023209.1 coordinate 32,059,690, forward strand.
CACGTGGCGCGGACGTCTGCACTGTTCTCACTGGTGGTACTGTCGAGTCAGTTATTAGGAAACAGTGCAACTGATTCAGCTAACTTCCATGCGTTACGTATGGTATCTGTCAGGAGTAGTGCAGTCAACTAAAATCCCTGTGCGGCGGTGTTGAACCTTGGGCAAGTTCGTTTACTCTACGTTGCTTCAGTTCACTCAGCTGTATGCATGAGTACCTGGCTTAAGGGAGTGGTGGATAATTATATACGAATAGTCTTCGTGCATTAATTGCAGCGTGGCTGAATGCTTCCCCGAGAAGTCGAGATGGTGTTCGATTGAACAGGTCTGCAAGGGAATAAAGTGTAATGCAATCTGAGCTATCCTGAGGACTGGATATTGCGCTTTATAAGACCTTACCTTTACTTTTTTTACTTTTACTTTGTTCCTCTACCCTCAACCTACCCAGCTTAGTAATTTGAAAAAGGAATTCTGCTGTGTTGAACTTGGGAACATTTTTGAATATCAAAGGGCATTGTGGTTAAATCAGCCCGCCTCATCAGTGTTGCAAATAGAGCTTGCTTTGAAATTAGGTGTTTTGCTTACCAATTGAACATACCCCAAATTGCGGATGTTGTTGCTGGCTAACTAAACACAATTTTACGCGCTGTGTACTTTCATCATAGTTATTTCATTCTTAGAAACTTTGCATTAAATTATATCTGAAACACTGGGAACAGAATGCTTCTTTTTACATGTATTATTTGTGTTGTTGATTGCATTGGTTAATGATAACTATTTTGCATTTTTTTGACGTTACTATATGTGTTTTTACGATATGTCCAGAATATAAACACACTTTGTTTGTATTAACATATAAATCACCGTAACTACAATAATCTAGGGAAAATGTTCATTTCTAGTCAGGTACCTGAGTAACTTGATGGGGACATACCGGATAAAAGCATAACTTTTCTGGTGCATCCTTGAACAATAAGATTAAACTTTTTGATCGGAGTCAGCATCTTTTTGGGTGGGTCCATAAGTGTTCGCCCCCCTTTGAATATATATATATATATATTACTATATTTCTTCCAGGGGATGTGGTATAGACCGGATAAAAGCGCCAACTATTTTTGTTACTTCATTAAACAATAATATTTCACGTTTTGATTGGAGGTTACAAAAAAGGTGGGTCCATAATTTTGTTGCCCCTTATTGAACCGAAATGTGCCTTTTTACTGGATGGTGGATTATATGTTGTTTATTGAATAAAAGCACCAACTTGTTTTGCTGCTTCCTTCCAACAATATGTCATTGTTTCATCAGAATTAGCATACATATTGGGTGTGTCCATCATTTCTCACCCCATCCCCACTAAATCTTTAGCCCTATGCCGTTTTATTACACTTCCCCATGACATGTTACAGACCGGACATGTGTATCATATTTGTGACTGTTTCCCGTAACATTGATAGTTCTTGTTTGTTATTGGCGTCAGCACATTGTAGATGGGTCCATGCATTTTAACCCTCCCATTGAACCGACATATGTCGTTTTACTTTTTTTTCAATTTAAAGCACCATATGTTTGTTGCTCCTTCAATAGAAACATTTCACGTTTTGATCGGTGTCAGTAAAAATTTGGGGGTTCATTGTTCACCCTCGCTGAAGTAAATGCCGCTCTACTGAATTTGTTTCACGGGATATGTAACAAACCGGAAAAAAAACACCACATTTTCGCTATTTCTTTGAACAATACGTTTTAACTTTTTAATCGAAGTTAGCACATTTTGGATGCATCCATGGACCCTAATTATCAGTTTGATAAATCATACCTTCCCGGAATTGAGGAAAGCCAGCATCACAAGGAAAGCTTCCTTGCGGTAAACATCGCCCGTACGATCGAAGCACTGGGCAAATATTAGTGCAACAACAATGATAAATCGGTGACCGTTGACATAACGCATTCCACCAATCCATTAAAGAAGAGCTCACTCGCCTTCTACAAATGCCATACGCCACAATCCAAAACAAAGCAGGCGGAAAAAATTCCAATGCTGAAGAATTTATTGATCCTCCTGTCTCGGTTATACATCGTCTTGCAGCAAAGAACCTTCACATGTGTGCATTTTTCAGACAAGAAACTCATCCGTACTGTCCGTCCTCCCCATCTCCTTCCACAACCAACATCACCACGTTTGATGAGTGCAGACACTGTTGTTATTCCTCACAACATGAAGAACTTAGTTGACTCCAACAGTGTTGACATTGTCTGGACACGAACCTTCCCAGGCAGCATCAAATAATATACAAGACAGTAGCGTGGTAACGAGACTTGGATGAAGGTAACATGACACAACACGGTGCCAATACACTGGATATACTTCCATCGCGATGTCACCAAGAAACATGAGCTATTTGCATTTCTCTCCAACAAATCTCCAATAGCCAGGTAGAAAGGAACTATTTGCCACATCACGAACCTCAGTGATCGTCAGTAGGTACAACTGTAATGTGCTGCAGTGTCACCTCGAGGAAACTGGCTCGCGACTGCTGGTTCATGTGCAGACTGTTTTGGAAAGGGGACCAACACCATATTTGATACACACTGTGGACAAGAGTGTTCTTCTGCTTCCGATAATTAAGATGTACGAGGTAGTCATATTTTTGTTCAGCTGCATAAATTTGGATAGCCTTTGGGACAGGTAATAACTTTATTAACCGTAATTGTAACGGCATCTGTCATGTTTTGTGAAAATACAGGTCGACACCCTTGTCAGTTTTTACAGCTTAGCAGAGGTGCATTACGACGTCTGCATTCTTCGGCAATGGTTGGTCGACGGCATGAGACACCTAGAATGCATACCCTGAAATGACCAAAGCATTAATTTATATGGCATCGAATCCATCTACCCATTTGGATCTGGATTCGCGACAGTTCGGGTCCGGATTCATGAAAGAACGTTCTTAACGCTAAGATGACTGTCTTAGTAAATGACGTGTTTTTGTTGTAAGCGAACGTAGGAGTTTACTCAAACACGTGACGCTAAGTAATTGCGTAACTTTAAGAACGCTTCATGAAACCTGCCCCTGGTACGCTACTCTGTGACTGCAATGTGGTCTCCGTTATCGAGGCAATGAGAAAGTTATTCTACCAAAGAAATAATACCATGAAGTTAGTCCACCTACACAGGATGCTTTGTAGCAGCATTCAAAGCGCACAGCATACCAAGCTTTTATATGGTGGACCAGTACACTGGTCCAATAACAGACGCCTATTGCAGATGGTTGGAGCTGGACTATGGACGTGAAGAGCCTGCCATGACACCTTGTAGGGTCGATTGAATAATGCCGCAAGTGCTGTAAAAGCCACAATTTCTTACAAGTTATGATGCAAAGCTGTGTATTTGGCAAACTTAAAAAAATTGCGCAAAAGTCTACAAATTATATTTATATATTTTCGTCTATTAGACTTGCCGTTTCAAAATAATACATACTATACAGAAATACGGCGAAATCCAATAAAACGACATATCTCAGAACAAGGGGAACATTATGGACCCAGCTCTGGATTATATCCCTTGATTACCAGGCCCAGACGAATTACAAGCACGACTGCTAGTATAATAGATAACATGTTCTGTTCTGAACTGTGTAGAAACAAAATGTGCGGCATTGTTTTAAGCGATGCTACAGACCATATGCCAATTTTCGTCCTGTGTGACAACAGTACTTATGCAGTTATTAACGATGCTCCAACATATAAATATAACAGAACGTTAGATGAGGACTCATTAAAAAAATTTCAGTACGATTTAAATTATGCAAACTGGGACAGTGTAATGAACGAGTCAAACCCTGATTTAGCGTTCTCGCGCTTTATGCAAATACTAAGTAATACTTATAACGATGCCTGTCCTGTAAAAATTACAACGTATTCAGGAAAGACAAAAAAGAATTATAAACCTTGGTTATCAAGAGGGTTAAAAAACGCTTGCATAAAGAAGAATAACATGTACTTAGCGTTTCTAAAAAATATTACAGAATTAACAGAAAACCGTTACAAAAATAAGTTAACAAAATTATTACGTCTAGAAAAGAAAAAGTGTTACAGAAAAAACTCGACGATTGTAAGACTAATATAAGAGAAACTTGGAAAACTCTTAACAGCATAATAGGTAAAAGAAAATCTGATACCACATATTTGAACAAGTTTCATGTTGGTGAAAACCTAGTAGTATTAGAAAATAAAGAAATAGCTAATCATTGTAACAATTTCTTCGTCGACATAGGTACTAAATTATCCAACCTCATAGAACCCTGCCCGGGAACAAAGCCAACCGACTTTGTAAAACGTACTGTATCACAATCAATGTAAATGTCCCCCGTTACTGAGCAAGAAGTACTCGAAATTGTGTCTGGGTGCAAAAGTAAAACTTCATACGGACACGATTAAATCAGCATGAAAACAGTTAAGCATGTAATAAAGCAAATTGTACAACCGGTCTGGCTCTGGACTGGATAAAAAGCTACTTAACCAACCGTAGACAATATGTATGCTATAACAACAGTAACTCAGAACAAAGGGAAATCAAGTGTGGAGTCCCGCAATGTTCAATCGTTGGCCCGTTATTATTTATTCTGTACATAAATGACATGTGTGAAGTCTCAAAATTGCTCGATATTATTTTGTTTGCTGATGATACAAATTTTTTTTATTCCGCTAGTAACACAGATGATGTAAGCATTGTCGTTAACAACGAACTAAAAAAAACTAGACCTGTGGTTCCGAGCAAACAAATTATCGCTTAATGTGAACAAAACACATTTTATAATGTTTAACAATAAAAAACAACCTAGAACATATGTGAATATAGTTTTGAATGGGACAAATATTGAGCAGGTATCATATACAAAATTCCTTGGAGTAACCATTGAAGAAAACTTAACATGGAGAAACACATAAAAAATGGTTGAATCAAAAAGCATAGCAGTTTTGTATAAAACTAGGCATGTTCTTGATTGTCAAGCGTTACACACATTACAGAATTCACTTGTTGAACCACATATGTCATATTGCTGTGAGATCTGGGAAAATACTTATCAATCTAGACTCAGAAAACTATCTATGTTACAGAAAAAAGCTATACGGATTATTTTAAACCTTAATTACCATGATCATACATTTTTCCATCTCTCAAACATGCTTAAATTTCATAATTTAGTTAAATACAAGACTATGATCATACTTTATAAAGCAAACAACCATTCTTTAAATGGTCGTGTTCAAGCATTATTTGAACCAACCGCAGCTATACACATACATGATACTAGACAAAGCAAACTGTTCTATGTTAAAAAGACAAACACCACCCTCCGACTGCTGTCACTCCCCGTCAAGAGTATAAAAACGTGAAACAATTTACCAAATAAATTGACTCAGCTTCCAAGTTTAACACAATTTTAAAAAGCAATCAAGTTGTCATTACTTTCTACATATTTGTACGACGTGTTGTAGATTATGGCGCCTGCAAGTCCAATCCATGCAAGAACGGGGCCATATGCAGTAAACATGGAAAAAGCGGTTATGTGTGCAAATGCAGCGGTTATTACGTGGGAAAGAACTGCATAGGTGAATATTGCTGTGCGATGGAATTGTCTATGTTTAACAAGCCATGTGCGTAGTTTGATAAGTTATTTGCCTAAATTATACATACTAGCAAAAATGCTAATTACCTGACAGGATACCTTGATAGATGACAGTCGTGATAGTAATAGTTACCATATGTTAGACAAAACACCGTCGTTACATAAACTGTGATAAACACCATAACGCGTTCGCAGTTACTCGTTGTTTGTTCAAGTTCACGTTCATCGCCAGGCCCTAGTCGTGATAGTGTAGAATTTTAAAATAATATTCGTATTGCTATACTATTAGTAGGCACAACCATTATTGGGTCAACGTCTACTTCTTGTTGCCAAGTCCCTGACGCAGGGGCCGTTTTCCCGAAGTATTTGCCGCGTGCGCATGGTATCTGCGATTGTCATGTTACGTTTTACGTTCCGAAGAACTGATTTGCCCCATAACAGTTGAGGACCGTGACATATATGGGGTGTTTTAAAAAGAGATATACGTCTTACGTCCTTTGTAGGGGCCGTAGATTAATTCCTGAAAGTTTGGTGCTCGAAGTGCAAGCCGTCTTGGAGGAAAACGTTAACCTACCCGCATGCATACATAGGGTAGGGTGGGGCATGGAGCTCCCATTAAGTGGAAATGGGCATAGTTATTCATGAACTTGTCATTTTGACTTCCTGTTACCGACATACGATTGCCGTGCGGTTATGTTGTGTATTACCAAAGCATTAGTGACATTTAACAACTATAACTTGTATCATCGTTAATTATAAATATTGTTCCAAGGGGGCATATCTGAGGGCAAGACGCCCTCTTGTGTGGGGCATGAGGCCCCGGGGATTCCATGTTCCATAGACGGTTTCACTGAATAACATACGAATACTGAAATGAGGCAAACTCTTGATCAACCTGAAAATGGAGTTTATATATATTATCTTATCCAACATAGGTACCTACCCAACAGAATTACGACAGTCCTTCACTGTCAGATAATATAACGTTATAAAAATTCAAGTTGTATAATTGAATGCACCCTGCAACAGACAGCTTCGTTCAGTCACTGGCTGACTCGCAGTTTGGACAGATGAACCCTGGCAGTCCTGGCATGCAGTCGTCGTGTGCCCATTTCTAGCCCATCTGACACGGCACCACACCTCCTTTGACCTGCTGTTCACGAACGGCTCGCCGCAGCTGATGCGTCTTCTCTTTGGTTTCATTGCGATCTTGCTTGTGTTGTTTCTCTACTGTGACTTCCCTCTTGGCTTCACCATTCGCTTCGTCTTCTCATTGTTTGATTCGCGTTTTCTCTTATTACGCAGCTGATATAGCAACACGTGACCTCTGGCGTGGACGGGATAGTTTGGGTTTTGGCGACAGTTTCCCGATGAGGCCACTGACCAACTGGCGTGTTGCCAGCAAGGCTGTGGATGATTCGGCAGTTGGATGGTGTACTGAGGATGATCCGACAGTTGGCGCCTGCGCTGAGGATGATCCGGCAGTTGGCGGCTGTACTGAGGAGAATGCGGCAGTTCGCGGCATTACCGAGGAGGATGTGGCAGTTGGCGGCCGTATTGAGGATGATCCGGCAGTTGGCGGCTGTACCGAGGATGATCCGGCAGTTGGCGGCTGTACCGAGGATGATCCGGCAGTTGGCGGCTGTACTGAGGAAGATCCTAATCTAGCGGTCCGTGGCAGAGCAAAACATAATCTTCATCCGTGAAAATTTCTGCGTCGAATGGCCAAATTCCATACGCGCGAAAGCCTGCCACGGCTTTGTTTGATGTGGCGGATCGCAGGAATGCCTTTCCCAGTATTGCTGCCATGTCGTATTCGGTGGTTCTCCTTCCGGGACTGGCGTGGGATTTGAAGTATGACCTGTCCAATGGCTGCAACTTGTGTGTGGTGTGTTGTGGCAGTGTGATCAAGGTAATGCCACGGCTTCTCGCATACTCTACCGCAGCCAGAATCTTGTGACTGTGGTGGTCATCGAGGGTTACGATCTGGGGCACGTCAACTGATGCATTCGTGAAATTGGCAAAATGCTCTAGCCACCTCACAAATAGATCAGAGTCCATTGGAACTGCAGTAGCCAACGGATTGACATGCCGCACCTATCATCAGCGATTCAATCATCCTCTGATGACGGTGACAGTAGCGCCGCGCTCCCCGCTTGTCACTTTCCCCACCTGGCGAACTCCTTTCGTGGCAACAATCTTTCCCGGCTTTTGCACATTCGTTATTCCGGTTTCGTCCATGTTCCATATTCGTGTTGACGTGTACGTGAAAATCTCCAATTGTAATTTATACAGTCCGAAGAATTGGCGTACCTTTGATCGATTGAAACCGACTGCCCGCGAAATGTTGGTGTCCTGTGGGCGCCGGAGTACAAAATCTTCGTGCCGTTTGAAGAACCCAGCCAGTCGCGTCCTACCATCTTCGTTTCGGCAGAAAAATGGTGTTTCAGGCCCAAATTCTCGGCGATATCATAGGCCAGGCGTCTCACGTCTACACTCATCAACCCGTACAAACATTTCTCCATGTACAAAATGTAGTCGCGCAGAATGCTCACAGAGGGAGCAGGTAGCGCTGTATTCAACGGCCCAAGCGCAAGGGCACCCCGAGTAGCAACCCTGTTGTCACGATGTCTACGCAACATACGTGTGGGAACGTTATACAGTCGACTGACTGTCTTCAACAGCTGATCCTCCAAAGCTAAGAGTTCAGTTTTCAGCGTTTCTTCGCTGTACGCACCCCGTTCCGACTTTCTCTTTTATGTGCGAACCATATCTGAAAATATTGCTCACTGAACAAGTTACCACAGCACATACAGGTCTGCAAATATTACGTTCGATAAGTTGTGAATGACATTCCGCACTCACTGACCGTTTGAGCGGAACTTTAAATACATTGTCAATTGTCAACATAGTAATGGAGCATTACTGCGCACTATGAAATTATCTCACCAGCTGTACACAACAATATTTACGTGACCTACTCACGATTGTACATTACCCAAATCACGTGGTATCGCCCATTTTTCTAAAAAATGAATGAAGCTCTGTGAACCAATGATAAATATAACACCAATTTCACGAGGCGATATGTAATCCGATTGTTGCAGTAAAACATTACAAACACACAAATAGTACATCAAACATGCAATAAAACTTAAAATGCAAATATTTATTAACCGTGTTTTTGCCTGCGTCTGCTTTTTGGTCAGAGTAGTCACTAGGTGGCAGCATTGTATTCGTGCACCAGACAGAGACATCAAGCACGTATAACTGAGGGACTTGGTATCCCACACGTGCTCCTTGCCCCACCCTACCCTACGTATGCAAGCTCGATTATAAGTACATTATTCTACAGAAGACATATGTAATAAAACCCCAAAACACTTCGTTTGTATTAACAGAACATATAATTGACCATAACTACAACAATAACCGAGTGCAAGATTTTCACTTTCCTTCTTTTTAGAATATGATGCGTGTCAGTCGAGTCCTTGCACACACGAAGGCACGTGCAAGAAGACTGGGAAAAAAGACTATGTTTGTACATGCAGCAGTATCTACATAGGACAGAATTGCGAAGGTAGATATTAAACTGACCGAGGGATAAGCATGATAATTACAAATGAACACACACACACACGCACACACACGCACATACACACGCACACACACGCACACACACACACGCACACACGCACACACAAACGCACACAAACACACACGCACACGCACACGCATACACGCACACACGCACACACGCACGAACACGCAAACACACACAAACACACACACACACGCACACGCACACGCACACACACATAAACACACACAAACACGCACGCACACATTTGCATACATTGTGTGTAATGAATTATGCCAGTTGTGTTCAGAACGAACTGGCTTTCATTTGCTGACAAATTCGAAATCTTAAATTGACTTTGGGTGGATTTTATATATTAAAGATGTATTTCATAATTCCACAAACTTAATAAAAGACTGTGGACGTACATGGTGGGGAATATGATGCATGTAAATGGAATCCGTGGAAGATCCAGCCACGCGCAACAAAATATAATAAGTCATTTTGTTTGTGCGTGCAAAGGTAATAAGGCGAGAAAGTGAGTATCGACTAGGCATTTAGCATTAACTCAAAGTCATACATTTTAATATAGCTTGGAATAGTTATATATATATATATAATTATTTTATTTAGTTAATCCTAGCAACGGGCTGTGTACAACATGTTATAGTTTATGACGCCTGCAAATCCAGTCCATGCAAGCACGAGGCCGCATGCATCAATGACGGAGAAGGTTATTGGTGCAGATGCAGCGGTGAATACGTGGGAAAGAACTGCCAAGGTGAGTTTTGCTTTGACTACGTCGGTTTAGATTGCCTTTGTAAGACATGTACGTGTTTTCATAACTTTGTTGCCTGAATTATATATGCAACTGCTCGGTTCAGCTCACAATCACTGCTTGGCAGAATGACTACACATAACATGAATGCAGCTGCAACAAGCATTGTTTCTCGAGACAAAAGCTGGCCAATACAACAACTGTTAATCATATTTGTTCTGATGTTGTTGGTATTGCTCTTAGTGCGACTGATTGATTAAATTGTCGTTGAAATCATTGTATATATTATTTAACACGTTGTTAACTATTATTCTGCAGTTGTTTATGTTATTGTGCGTAATATTTAACACGTGTTTGAATTTCCCTAGAACACATTTTGATTGTGATATTATAACATATACGTGACTGTAGCTACAGCAATAATGTAATTGAAAATTGTCGTGTTCATGTTTAGAGTATACTGCGTGCAGTTCGAATCCATGTTCACACGGAGGCACGTGTAAAAAGAGTGGGGAAAGAGACTATGTTTGCACATGCCCCGGCAATTACGCCGGAAAGACTTGCGAAGGTAGATATTAAACTCTAATCAAGGGACAAGCATGTGAAGAATGTGTGTGTGTGTGTGTGTGTGTGTGTGTGTGTGTGTTTGTGTGTGCGTGCGTGCGTATGTTTGTGTGTTTGTGTGTGTTTGTTTGTTTATGTGTTTGTGTGCGTGCGTGCGTGCGTGCGTGCGTGCGTGCGTGCGTGTGTAGTTATGCTAATGAAATATCCACATGTCTATGGAACGACTTGTCAGACACGCCTCTACATTTAACCGGACACGTTATTACATTCGCCATCAACGCGCTGACGACAAATTGCATCTCCGGTTGTAGTACGTCCTTCAGCAATATGTGTCACTGTGTTCGTTGCCTAAAGTATTACGAATTGTGATTGCTGCCCTCAATGTCAATGGTTTGTTTGAGTATCCTGATTTACGTAGTTTTATACACCGCGTAACAAAACTGACACTAAATTACCTTCATCATCGATAATTCAGCAACGACGCCCGCCCTCCCGACCCCGCGGGGAAATCGGCAACTCGGCGCAGCCGCTCGCCCGAACATGACGCTCACTGAGATGACGCCTTCATCGTGTTGTCCTCCTGATAATCATCATAATCATTTATCATCCTCATTATCACCACCATCATCATCATCGGCAACACCGTCATCATAATCATTCTAACCATTATCACCATCATCGATAGAATCATATTCATCATCAGCAGCAGCATCAGCAAAATAATCATCATCACTAAGATGACCCTTCAATTGTCTTCATCGTTGTCGTCGTCACCTTCATAATCATTTATCATCCTCATTACCACCATCTTCACCATCACTACTAACAACATCATCATAATCTCCATCACCATCATCATCATCTTCATCGTTTTTATTACATTACTGGTAGTTATTACATCTCTTGTCGAGTATTACATTACTGGTTGATCATTACATTACTTGTCGATTTTTACATTACAGGTTGTAATAACCGTGTCATAACAATGTCACATAATTATTATTTATTCTCATTTTCAACCAGGATAGTTATGAGTTATCGACATTTTCTACAACAAATCCGGGACGCTTTGTGAATATATTTACACCTGTCAACAAGCCAATTTGGGCTTACAGACCTTACCCGCATAGCCTCGTGTCAGGCATCCGACACTCGCTTGCCTACGTGAAATCGCCGATATGAATCACGGGGCCTATGTACCGCAGGCTATTGTTTGCTGAACTAAGCACATAGTTTCGCCCTCTGTATGGAAGTTGGTATTGTATAGTTTCTCTGGTGGCAAACAATCGTCCATTATCGCCCAAATCATAAGTGTGTATATATAAATGTATATATATATATATATATACATACATAACTATACGGGTTTTTATTGCATCGTCAGTTAGTATGTAGGAGGACAATGGTTCAAGAAATCGTACAAATACAGAACGAGGCGAGTGGATGTAAGATACAACAAAACAGCATGTGATCGTCGCAGGAAGCCGTGTATTTCGTAAAGGTGTCACACGACAAGATTAGGTCAACAATATTATAGTCGAATAATATGACATCTCCCCCCAAAGATATCAACACATCTAGGATAGAGTTCCATAATAATCGTGAAGTCGAATCGCATGACTATTATAAAACACATGTAAACTACAAAATCAATACAAGGGTAGCTAGACAGCTTTCCCTGTAAGCGACAACAGATCATCGGCATTATTCTGGCCTACTGTGCACTTCAATTTTGACATGAATGGGCAAACTAAACTAAACGTCCATTCTGTCGGGCTTTCGCACTGCGCGCCCCGATCTCGTCACGTATCCAGGGCGACGCGGCGAACTAGGCACGTCTTCAGTCGCATCTTGAGGATGTTCATCGCCCGGAAGAGTCGGCGTCGTCTCGACGTCATCAGGCTCGTCTCGGTGGTCGTCTGTCGTCTCGGAAGTGCGTGGCGATTCAGGTGGCACTTTGAGGAGGTGCTTCCTGTTCCGTCGGTACACGCCCCCGTCGCTTGTTTCGACGATGAAGGAACGCGGAGCATCAGCACGTGCGAGTACTGTGCCGTTTGCTGACCATCTGCGTTCGTCGTCTCGTTTGAGGCGGACGGCGTCGCCCGGCTGAAGAGGTGGTAGCTGCTTCGCGCCGTGGTGACGGTCGTAGTGGTGTCCGTACACCCGCTTCGTCGCCTCGTCGTTGTTGAAGGCGGACTCGTAGTCCGGCCAGTTCGGTTGTAGTAACTCAGGCAGTATCGGTACGGTCGTTTTCATACGCCTGCCCATCATGAGTTCTGCAGGGCTGTACCCTGTTGCGGCAATAGGTGGTACACCATCAACGCCTTCGTCGGATCGTCCTGCGCGAGCTGTTTCTTCGCGACCTGTACAGCCCTCTCCGCTTCCCCGTTCGACTGAGCGAAGTAGGGACTGCTGGTCACGTGGTTGATGAGCGCATCATTCGTAAACGCTGCGAACTCGCGGGACTTGAACAGCGGTCCGTTGTCTGTAAATAGGATATCTGGATGGCCCCATCGTGCATTCACATCTTTTATCTTCGCAATCACGGCTGATGAAGATGTGTTGCTAAGATGTGAGACTTCGGTGTATCGACTGTAATAGTCGATCATGACGATGTAGGTTTTACCCCGGAAGTCGAACAAGTCTGCACCGACTTTCTGCCATGGACGGTCGGGCATCGGGGAGCTCTTGAGAGGCTCTCTCGACTGTGAGGATCTCTTCGTTTGACAGACAGCACAACGCGCTACCAGGCTCTCAATCGACTTCGACAAGCCCGGCCACCAAACTGTCTCGTTAGCTCGCGCGCGACACTTCGTGATCCCTTGGTGACCACTGTGGATCTTCTCGAGGATCTCGCTGCGCAACGACTGCGGGACGACGATCCTGCGAGCACGCACGAGGATTCCCTTCACGACACTCAACTCTGACCGAACGTGGTACAGATCGCGCAAGCATTCGTCTGCCTGCGAGATGTGTCGTGGCCAACCCCCAGACGTGTAAGCGATGACTCTCTGAAATGCGTCGTCGCTTTCCGTGGCGTCGCGAATGCGTCGTAGCATTGAGTAAAGCACGGGCACTGTCGATAGCATACCCTCGACGTACGACTGCACGGCATCCACAGAGTCCAGTCGCTGGTCGCACTGTAGAGGTTGTCGTGACAGAGTATCTGCGATCACCTGGTCTTTACCAGGCACATGCTCTGCGACGATGTTGAATCGCATCAGGCGAAGCAACAAGCGCTGACACCGAATCAGTGTCTGGTCGATATCACGAGAGTTGATCAACGGGATGAGAGGTTTGTGGTCAGTCAACAACTTGATCTTCTCCAACCCCATCAGATATCGGTCAAACTTTTCGCACGCCCATGTACACGCCAGACACTCTTTCTCAATGGCCGCATATCCCATCACCGCTTTCGTCAAAGTTCTGGAACAATACGCCACAGGCATCATCTGGTGGTCATGGACTTGCATCAGAACGGCACCGAGGCCGTATCCACTTGCGTCTGCACATATGACTGTGGGTAGTTTCACGTCGTAGAATGTGAGTACAGGAGTAGACGATATCATCTGTTTCAATTCAGCGAACCCCTTCTCATGCACGCTTCCCCACACCCACACGATGTCCTTGCAGAGGAGTTCGTTGAGTGGCTTCGTGAATCGGGCGAGGACTTTCACGAAACGTCCAAGGTAGTTCACCATTCCGAGGAAACGACGAAGTTGATGTATATTTTCGGGCGATTTCATCTCCTGGATGGCCTTCACTTTGTCTCTATTGACGCTGACTCCGTCTTTGCTGATCCAATGACCCAGGAACTCGAGCCCAGGTTGTCGCAAGGTACACTTGGCCTTGTTCAGCTTCAGTCCTGACTTCTCGATGATGTTGAACACCGTCTCGAGTCGTTGGTCGTGTTCTGCGATATTCTTCCCGCATACCAGAATGTCGTCCTGATACACCGACACACCGGGGACATCGCGGAGAATGTCGCTCATTTCACGCTGGAATATCTCGCTCGCGCTACTTATTCCGAACGGTAGCCGTAGAAAACGGTATCGACCGAATGGCGTGATGAAGGTCGTCAGTATGCTGCTGTCGTCATGAAGACCCAACTGCCAGTAGCCGCACGAGGCGTCCAAAGACGAGAACACCTCGGCCCCAGCCAGGTTGTGGATGACGTCTTCAACGGTTGGCAACACATATCGCTCGCGACTGATGGCGACGTTGAGACGTTTCAAGTCAACACAGAGGCGAATGTTCCCTCCTGATTTCGGCACGACGACTATGGGACTGCACCACTCTGTAGGTTCTGTCACTTTGACGATTACCCCCAAGCGTTCCATTCGAGCGAGTTCTGCAGCCACCTTGTCGAGCATCGGCAGTGGCACGCGTCTAGACGTGCTGCAGCTGTACGGCTGTGCATCAGATTTCAGTTACGAAAAGTGTAACATTTGTGCACAGAAAACAGTCTTCTTAAAGACTACATAGACAGTGAATGGTGTAAACACAGTTGACAAAACTATTTTAAATAGCTAATTAGATTATTATTATTAAATAAATTCTGATATGGCGCCTTGCAAGCGGCAAGTCAAGGCAAAGAGACACTTGGTGTGCGACGACTGCCACAGTTGGGTAGATTTTGCCTTATCCGGCTGTACGAAGTCATGGACAGAAACCAAGGAAGAGGGATTCACCTTTCAGTGCGTGGGGTGTTGGAAGGTGAAATGTCTGGAGAAAGAGGTAGCTAGGTTGGTAGATATTGTGAAGGGGATGGAGATGAGAATCAGCAAGAAGACAGACGGAATGGAGAGAGACGACAGGGATAAAGTTGGGAATACTGTGAAACTGAAGGAGCAGAGTAGTGGCAACAAGACCGAGGAAAGGAGACTGAGAGGAGGGAAGGTGATCGGAGGGGAAGAAAGTGGAGGATCGACGGCAGGAAATGTGACAGGTGTGAAGGTGGCAGGAGAGAAAGTGACCGTAGAGAAAGAGGTAGGAGGGAAAAAGAGACGGGAGAGGAGAGAAGGAAATGCAATGGGAGGAAAGATGACAGGAAGAAAGGAAGTGAGAGTACATGTGACAGAAGAGAAGTCGGGAGGGACGATGACAGGAAGAAAGGTGACAAGAGAAACAGCGTCAGGAAAGAATGGAACGGACGAGATTGTGACGGGAGAGCAGAAGACAGGGGAACAAGATTACAACCAGACAGATGCAAACCGTAGAAAGAGCTACACTGAGGCAGTGATTGAGGGGGCAATGAGGAAAGAGAGGGTGTTTATGGGCGATTCGATTATGAGAAAGACAGATAAGACTCTAAGCGAGGGGGAGGACGTCGTTGTTTGTCTACCGGGGGCTAGGATAGAACATGTAACTGAAAGGGTAGAGAAGGTACTGGGGCATGGCAAGGGAGGGTCTATACTAGTACATGTAGGGACAAATAACGCAGAGAGGGAGGGAACAACTGGGATAGTTCAGAAGTACAGACAGTTAGTGAAGAAGTTAAAGAAGACAAGAGTACAACAGATTACCCTCTCAGGAATTTTGCCAGTAATGGGAGGAAGGGGGCCGACATATAGAAACTGCAAGAGGATGGCGATCAACGCACTAGTTGAGCAGATGTGTAAAGAAGAGGGGGTGGGATTCGTAGATTTATGGGGATACTTTGTTGGGAGGGAAGATATGTACATGAGAGATGGCCTACATCTAAGTGGAAAGGGGGCAGCAGTTTTCTCAGATAACTTGCTGCAATCTGTTGACAGTGGGACAGGCTGCATCTATTTAAACTAGATTCGCAGGGGGGATTCACAGAGAAGCCTGAAACTGGAGGAATAGATAAAGACAGCAGAAATAAATCGGCAAAGAACAGCCTGGAAAACTGTTCTGAATCAGGATATAAATGCATTTGTTTAAATGCAAGGAGCATAGTAAACAAAAGAAGTGAACTAAACATTATGGTAGAAGATATTGACCCTCACATAATAGGTATAACCGAATCGTGGGCCACCACTGATATATCAGATGCCGAATTGGGACTAACAGGATATGTAATGTTTAGGAAAGATAGAATAGGAAGAAAGGGAGGTGGAGTTATTTTATATATTAAAGAATCTATCCAGGCTTATGAAATAAAATTAGAAAGAGAAGCAGATTGCGAAGAAGCTGTTTGGTGTAACATAGTTACAGGAAACTTAACGTTAACAGTTGGGTTAGTTTATCGAAGTCCAAACATAAGCATAGAAGAGAATGAAAAAATACAAAACGCTATAAGGGAAGTAAGCAAACGGAACTGTATTATTATGGGGGACTTTAACCATGGGCATATACAATGGAAATCTCTACAGAGTATGGGGAGTGAGGACCACAAGTTTTTAGTTTTAATACAAGATAGTTTCCTTTCTCAACATGTGCTAGAACCAACCAGGGGAGAGAATGTGTTAGACTTAGTTTTGTCCTCACAGAAAGAATTAGTTGACAATGTCAAGATATGTGAGCCACTGGGGAGTAGTGATCACAACCAGATACATTTTACCATCAAAGTAAAACCAGAAAGGAATAGTAAAAAGCAGTATAGGAGAAATTTCCACAAAGGAAGGTATAAGGACATGAGGAAATATTTAGCAAAGATAGACTGGAATAACACACTGAAGAATAAGACAGCAACCGAATGCTGGAATATCTTAAATAGTGAAATTAAGTGCATAGTCGATAAATTTGTACCTTTCAAAAAACAAGGGAAACGGTCTAAAAAGAAACACTTATCGAAAGAAGCCATTAGAAAAATTAAGTATAAACA
This sequence comes from Escarpia spicata, assembly GCA_963995525.1. NCBI lineage: Eukaryota > Metazoa > Annelida > Polychaeta > Sabellida > Siboglinidae > Escarpia > Escarpia spicata. The sequence goes on from OZ023209.1 coordinate 32,077,029, forward strand.
AATGATGTGGAAGTCATATAGATGTACTGGAAATGATGAAGACTACAACGTTTATAAAGAAGCACTTAATCAAGCTACAGCTGAAATTAGAAATTCAAAGAGAAGCTATGAAAAAAATTAGCTAGTAATATAAAACATGACAGTAAGAGTTTTTATGCGTATATTCGAAGCAAACAGAAAGTTCAGGATAAGGTCGGTCCTCTAGAAGATAGTGCTGGAAATACAATATCAGAGGGATTCTTAATGGCAGAAGACCTGAATGAGTATTTTAGTTCAGTGTTTACCAGGGAAGATATTAGTTCACTGCCAGTACCAGAGGCTAAGTTCAAGGGGGCAGATTCAGACTATTTAGGACAGTTAGTTGTAACCTCGGAAATGGTAGCTAAGAAAATAAGGGCTATGAAGGATAATAAATCACCTGGAGTGGACGGGATTCCGCCCAAACTACTATTGGAAATTGTAGAACAAATTAGCGCACCGCTTGCAACAGTTTTCAATTTGTCATTAGAAGAGGGAGTGGTTCCTTTAGAATGGAAAGAGGCAAACATTATACCGTTATTTAAAAAAGGTTCGAGAAACAAGTCAGAGAACTATAGACCAGTGAGTTTAACATCAGTGATTTGCAAATTATTAGAAAGACTAATTAAAGATCACATGGTGGATTTTCTTGTTAAACATAACTTGATAAACCCATCTCAACATGGGTTTTTAAAAGCGAGGTCATGCTTAACAAATATGTTATGTTTTTTGGAAGACATCACTAGGTGGGTAGATGAGGGATCACCAGTAGATATCATCTATTTAGATTTTCAAAAAGCTTTCGACAAAGTACCACATCAAAGATTACTCCTTAAGCTAAAGGCCCATGGCATAGGAAATGGTATAATAAACTGGATAGAAAAATGGCTGAATGACAGAAGACAACGTGTAGTAGTTGATGGGGAGGCTTCAAACTGGAAATCGGTATTGAGTGGGGTACCACAGGGATCAGTACTAGGACCTATATTATTCTTAATATATATCAACGATTTGGACGATGATATAACAAGCAAGGTGTTAAAATTTGCGGATGATACAAAAGTGTTTAGAAGGATTAAAAGTGATGGAGACAGACAGCATTTACAAGATGATCTTGATAGGTTGATCAAATGGTCTGAAAAGTGGCAAATGCTGTTCAATTTTGGGAAATGTAAATGCCTCCACACAGGTCATGGGAATGAAGAGGTAAAATATAAAATGGGGGGTACTGTTCTAAGTACTACTGTAAAAGAAAAGGACTTAGGGTTAACCATTAGTGCTGATATGAAGGTTTCAGAGCAGTGCGGAATTGCAGCGTCAAAGGGAAATCAAATCCTTGGCTTAATTAGGCGAAATATAGCGTATAAGAAAAAAGAATTAATAGTACCGCTGTACAAAACAATAGTGAGGCCTCATTTAGAATATTGTATACAAGCATGGAGGCCATATCGCAAGGACATAGATATGCTAGAAAGAGTACAGAGGAGAGCGACTAAAATGATACCAAATCTGAGGGATCTTAGTTACGAAATACGCCTAAAAGAATGTGGTTTAACAACACTAGAGACCAGGAGATTGAGAGGAGATCACATAGAAGTGTTTAAAATATTGAATGGTTATGAAAATATTGATAGAAACATTTTTTTCTCAGTTAAGAAAGATAGAAGGACCAGAGGACATGAAGCTACATTAGTAAAGGAGCAGTGTAGATTAGATATAAGAAAGTTCTCATTCTCACAAAGGACTGTAAATGAATGGAACAGATTATCTCCTGATTGTGTTGGTGCTAGTAGCGTGAATATGTTTAAAAATAAAATCGACACACACCTTAAAAAGGCGGGATACATGTAGATAAAAAGTATTGGACTCTCGATAAGCTAAAAGGCTTCCTTGTCCAACTGCCATCCAGAGTAATTTTCTGGATGGCAATCTTGTTAAATCTTGTTAAATCTTGATGTGTACGCGCCGGGTCTTCAGCTCACCAAGCTCTCCAAACACGTCAAGGTCATAGAGGTCGGACGTGTGAACGTTGTCGAGCCGCGCTATCAAGCTTAGATGGACCGCCGCAGCTCTGCTGAGCAGGTTTTCCTTCAAACCTGGTATGACGTAACAGTGGACGTTCGTCACCTTTCGTTTTCGCAATATCTTCGCTATGAAGTGACCATCACAGGACAGTTTACCACCCGGTGAATCTAGCGAAACGTTGGCCGACTTCAGCTTCGGTCGCTCGTGGAGTTGACGATAGGTTTCAGACGAAATGACGGTGACATCTGCGCCGCAGTCAATCTTGAAATCCACTACCGTGCCATTCATCTCCACTGATGTGTGCCAGGATGGCTCGTCGTGTTCCTTGGACTCGACGGACCCAAGGAAGAACTCAGACGGCTCTACCCCGACTGCCGAAGTGATTTCGTGTACGTTTCTTCTCGCCGAACACCGTTTCGCGAAGTGACCCTTCTTGTGGCACAGTTTACAGTAGGCGTTCAGCGCCGGGCACTCTGATCGTGTGTGCTGATGGTAGCCACACGCGTCACATGTCTGGACGACTGACTTTGCATGCCTGTGAGGAGCATTCCGTGGTGTAGACGGCTTGAATGGCGGTTTTTCACGTCTACCACCCGGACTCCGCTTCACCTCGTTGATGACGCCTGCTGCCGGTCTAGTTTCGATCGACTTGATTTGCTGTCTAGACGCCTCATCCGCCCGACACATTTCAACAGCACGCCCGAGAGTGAGGTCAGCTTCGCGCAGAAGCCGTCCTCTCACCGCATTATCGCGCAACCCTAGGACAATCCTGTCCCGGATTAGCTCATCTCGCAGTTCGCGGTAATCACACGTCGCTGCGAGATGTTTGAGTTCGGTGACGTACTGGTCGATAGACTCTCCTTCATGTTGTGTTCGAGTGTTGAGTTTATAGCGCTCGAAAGTCACATTTGTCTTAGGAATGCAATAACTTTCGAATTTCTCCTTCAACGGTTCGAGCTTATCCGCCTCTTCTTCGGTGAACTGGAAGGTGTTGTAGATCTCCAGTCCCTCTTCCCCGATCACATGAAGAAAGATTGCACACTTCACTGGGTCGTCTTTGACATCAACCCCGGACGCTCTTGCATAAAGCGTCCATCGCTGGATCCATCTTTTCCACGTTTCTGATACGTTGCCGGAAAAGGACATCGGCCCAGGGGGCGAAAGAGTCTCCATTATGTGTGCCTATCTTCTTCGCATTACGATCCCCGTTGCTAAGGTATACGTCAAAGCCACCTATTAACGCTCACGCGGAGAATCGTGTCTAAGTGCCCCGATATACGCATTTTGTTTGAAATCGCGTAAAGGGGACTTGCATAAACGTTCATGGTTTAATGTTCATCACAATTCATTCATGATCTACCGGTTTATGCGCGTGTATTCATCAAGATACGCTACCACCATGTAAGATACAACAAAACAGCATGTGATCGTCGCAGGAAGCCGTGTATTTCGTAAAGGTGTCACACGACAAGATTAGGTCAACAATATTATAGTCGAATAATATGACAGTGGACATCAGCGTCTCGGGGAGATAGTGTTTTGGCGCCTTCAAATTACCGTATTACTGTGTATACTAATGTTGTCTTTTGTGTGTCGGTTCGTCTAGGCTATGATCCATGCAAGTCAAATCCGTGCAAGAACAGAGCTACGTGCACAACAGATAGAGCCGTAAATTATAAATGCATATGCAGTGGTAATTTCTTCGGTGTTACGTGTACAGGTAAGCACTTCTATGCTATTCTTAAATATTATTATATTCTAACTTATCTAGCAATGGTATTATTCGTGCGTTACATGTATATATATATATATATATATAAATATATTTGAAATGGTTCGCTCTTTGCCCATGTGTACGCATTGATGTTCTTGTTGGTCATATGTGCACAATATAAATTATGTACAGGTAGTCTGTGTGTGTGAGAGGTGTGCGTGTGCTTGTGCTTGTGCGTGTGCGTGTGTGTCTGGGAGTTTTGTTAGCATACAAAGCCAAATTGTCCCCAATCCTGCCCTTTGATAATGTTTAAAAAAAACACTATGAAGCATTGTACAAAAAGGGCAAAGTCCAGAAAGGGTAATTTAATTAAGTAATGTTAATTAAGTAATGTTAATCAGTAAATTAGTTCAATAGCTTTATCCAGTTAATTAATGTTTATTGGTGAATAATTGGCAATTAGTTTTAATTTAGTTAGTGTTTATTAATGGTAATTGGTGTTAATTAGTGGTATTTATTATATAAATAATTTTGATTACGAATTTCATAAGTATGCTTGACCATTCATTAGTTAATGGTCAAAGGTAAACTTAATTATGTTTAATTAATTATGACAACTTACTCATTACTAGTGAAGGTAACGCCTTTTTGCTACAGTTGCTTGAAGCATTGCGGACACGACAAAAGTTCTTAACATTTATTACATGAGAGGATTTAGTAAGTGACAGAGGTTATTAGAAGCATTGAGTACATGCTAAACAATGAATTAATATCAAATAATTAATAAATGGTTAATGTCAACATCAGACAACCTTGTTTATGACTATTTAAATAATATTAACAATCATATGTTTCTAATTACGTTTTTCTGTTAAGTAGGCTTGGCCACTCATTAGTTAATGGTTAAACGTTACTTAACTAGGTAGATTATTTTTGACCATAAACCCATTACTAGTGAAGGTAGTCAGTGACCGGGACGCGAGTGCAAGTAACTCTCCCCGGTGTGTCATGCCGTTTTATTTCTTCGCATAGCGAGCGAAAACAGACGTATTTTCAAGCAACTTTCCTCAACTCTTCAATCTATTTTGCCCAATTATGCGTACTGTGTAGATTATCGAATACCATGATGGAAATATCGCTCTTTACATTAGCTTATGATATAGTAGGGCCTAGTTATTGAGCACGTTTGTGAAATGTATTTCGAAAACACTCCTGTTTCACGTTCGTAAGCTCATAAGGAGTTTCCTTATTAGCCCAATATCTTAGTGAAATGTTCAGCAGAACCCGAATTGTGAAACCATATAACAATAATTAGCATTGAAGTTACGTGTACAATTGTCGGTACGAACGAGATTCTGGGCTGTTGTTGACTTGTGTTTAAAATACTTAAAAAAAATTGAGGTATCCTTAAGCGAAAGTATATTTGTAACACGAAAGGACTACAACAATAATTTAAAAATAAATATTGCCATATTGTATGAATCCGTCCTGTGGGGCAAAGCGTACCCCCTTTCTAAATTGCAATGGACCTTTTGTTTGTTTGCGTAAACTAAACCCAGTTAATATATAGCACAAGATTTTTAACATCCATTTATGGAAAGAACCCCATTCACGTGTTAAATAAATATAATCACGTGCTGGTTTTGTAATTGATATTAATACAATACATTTATCTGAATAGGGAAGCTTTTGGACATTAATAGGCTCAATCTTTTGATAATCGTAAAGAATAGTTATCAGTATAAATATAAAACAAACATACCATATTATATACATGAATGGGTCCACAGTGTAACAAAGTGCATTATGCCCCAAGCAACGACATTTGAAAAACGTATAGAACTGTCACTCAAATTGTATTGTGTGTTTGTCTTGTAGTTACTGCAGTTATGTAACTCAAATATTATTGATATAAGTTAGGTGTATATATGTGAATGTATGACTTTTTCCGTAGCGCAAAATAGGTAGATCAAATAGGTAGATCAAATCGCCTTTGTCATCACTAAAGGACGCGCTTTGTCCCTTACTACCCTACAGAACATGTGTGTGTGTACTCTTTGTTCTAACTATTGAAATGCTTTTTCCACAGAATCGGACGCATGTAGGAGCAACCCTTGCAATAATGGTGGGACATGCAAAAAGGCAGGGACTTCACATTTCGAGTGTCTATGTCAGGTAGAATACTCCGGTACAACGTGTGCAGGTAAAGAGCGTCAAATACAATTATATAGTTACAATGTACTATGTTGCGATATTTTGTAAGGGAAAATTACATCATAATAATTACTTTTTACTTGCACGAATTCACGCACACGCAAGTATACACGCACACGCACGCACACACACACACACACACACACACACACACACACACACACACACACACACACACACACACACACACACACACACACACACACACACACACACACACACACACACACACACACACACACACACACACACACACACTCTCTCTCTCCCCCCTCTCACACATACACACGCACACAGGCACGCACACAGGCACGCACACAGGCATACACGCGCACGCACGCACAAACGAACGCACACACACATACACACACACTCTCTCTCTCTATCTCTCCCCCCTCTCACACATACACACACACAGGCTTACACGCGAACGCACAAACGCACGCACACACGCACGCATGCACGCACACACACATACATACGCGCGCAATGAATGAAGAATGTTTATTTTCGACAAAATATTTCATTTACAGAACACTACGGTAATGCGGGAAAACATATCTATGGAGATATGGTTACGCACTTCGCGACAATTCCAGATGATGCCATTTTCTTCCGACAAGCCTTGCCAATGTTGAAGATACGAGGCTTACAACTAGGTAAATATGCATTGCAAATAGGTGGTATTCTGTCTACATTCACATGCTCCCACTTACACACCATACCTACCTACCGGGTTTATTTTACATATACATGTGTATTACATAGGGTATATAATAACATTTAGTTACAGTTATTCTTAATTGACTAGGCCTACATGAGTTATTCTATTGTAAAATATATATTAGAAAATCCAATACATCGATATATTTAGTGCATGCCCCTGTGTCATAACAAATGCTTTCGTGCAGAATCTTTATTAAAAGAACAATTTCATTTGATTTTGCATGTTTTGGTAGTAGACTTCTAACAAAATTTGAGTGACAATTTTTCTAAGCTGGATATGTTTACCAAATTTAATACGGCCACCATCATACAAATTGTATAAATCTACGTCATAACGTTATTTTATATAATTCCTGTTCGTGATTATGATTGTGTCTTGGATGCATAGTATTGACTATACCCGTTTATGTTAATACATGTGTCTAGTGGAGGCCCGCCATCTTGAATTTTAAAATGGCGGTAACAAAAAAGGAGAATTACCTGATGCCGACTGCACTGTTGCGCTCTATCTGTATCATTCTTTTATTAATACTACTATGTGTACTCAAGTTATTTTATAATCGTTAAGAAAATTTGAATGCCAATCCTCCGTAACCATTTCTCCAAGGTACACAAAGTCATCTACTTGCGTGATTTTCGTCATATCCAACCTGATGTTCAACTCTTCTCTGCGGTGTCCAACATATATCACATATGCTCATTCTCAGACAGTGCTTCTTGATCACGATGTCGACTAGCTTGTTGGCGGCACGATAGAAGAGTGTTACGTTTGCCTGTGCTCGCCGCTCCTGTAGGGTTTGTAGGTTCAGCTCTTCCAGCATGGCTATCACTGCTCTAAGGGCTGTAGTCACGCTTTTTGAAGCGTGCAGGTCTTCTCTGCACGACTTCGTGCTTTTTGGTGTTTTCATGTGTGTAAGGATCTCACGCTCTAGAACCATAATCGAGGATGGGTCGGACTAACTTTGTATGTGGTTGTGCTCTTGTTTTCATTGGGCATACGCTGATGTTCCTTTGTAGGAATGCTCTCGTTTGGTCGTCTTTCTTTGCAATACATTCACATGTTGTTCCAGTGTAGCTTCTTACGGATTGTACCGCTCAAGTATGTAACTGAATCGACTGTGTCCAGTGACTTGTTTTGGATTGTCTACAAGGCAGTAATGGGCCTTGTCTTGCCCGCGACTTGTAAAACGTTACATTTCCCTGGATGCTCGGCACGTTTACATATAACATATACAGTTTAATCGAATCGTATTCGTTCTCTGCCACTCCTGATGGTATTCATATTTGAATATTTAAATGTTTTTATTTGGCTTTTAACGTACATTCTGCTCACAATGACACAAATAATCAAAACGTTCCACAGAATGTCGGTGACTATTGATTTAAACTGCGTAAGTAATATGCTGTAGTGGCAGATATGCTACTGTTATCACCGATGGCTATGTCCGGTGCCACCACGTCATCTATATAAATGGTGACTAATGTTCACTATAACTGCTGAATATCAGAGATATTTTATAATACGATGCACACCTAAAACAGCGGCTGGATAGTTGAAACCGTTTTATTGAAATTGATAATGTCTGTGACGGAGACTTTTTTGTATTTCACATGTACCAAAATACATACTGTATTAATGCTGGCTGTTGTACGATATTTTAAAATATAGTTTGTAATATGTCGCAACAAGATCAACATCAAGAGAGGAGTACGACAGGGTAACACCATATCGCCCAAGCTGTTTACGGCAACACTCGAAAGCATATTCCGAAGAATGACCTGGGAAACCAGAGGCTTGAGGACAGATGGAGAATATATCAGTCATCTTTGTTTCGCCAACGACATACTCATATGCGCTACTACACCATAACAACTACAAAAAGCTGCTGCGGCTAGCTGATGAAAGTGAAAACAAGGTCTGAAGATGAACACTTCGAAAACAAGAGTGATGCTAGAAAATGACACACCAATATACATCAACACCACCCAGATAGAGAAAGTTGAAAGCTACGTCTACCTGGGACAGCGATACAGTATCAGATACACACAAAAAACAAGACAAGGAGATTTAAAGAAGAATCACCGCCGGTTGGACAGCAATCGCCAAACACCGCAACATCTTCAAGGAAAACTTCAGAACGTGCTTGAAGAGACACGTCTAAACTCATGCGTACTTCCAGCGATGACATACGGAGCGGAAACGTGGGCATTCACCATCCAGCCGCACAAACAAAGATGGAAAGAAGTATGTTAAGCATCACATATAGGGAGAGAGAAACAAACATACGGGTGAGAGAGAAGACAAAAGTCACAGACGTGATAAAACAAATAAAACGACAGAAGTGGACCTGGGCAGGGCACATCAGCAGACTACGAGATAACCGATGGACATCGCGTATCACAACCTGGAGACCTTACGAAGGGGAAACGGTCTAGAGGAAGACCGGCGAGACGGTGGAGAGACGAACTAGACGAGTACTGGAAGGGCACCTCTGGCAGAGGATAGCGTAAGACAGGCAGATTTGGAAACGACACGTTGAGGTCTTCGCCCAACCACGGGACGCTACGGCTGCACAATGATGATGAATATGATGATCTCGTGACGATTTAATATCACAAATAGGTAAATAATACGTATTTGGAGCGGTTTTACAATATCGAAGTTAGTGTCCTCATACCATAATAAAACATTGAGCAAAACCCATACATTATGCATTACCTAGTTACTGTCTTCTTCCTTAAAATAAAATTGTGTTATGCTTGCTTCCGGGAGGGCCGATAGGTACCTGTTAGCCGTTTTCGACGTGTAGTCCCATGAGTTCATTCTAGTTACTCCGTCTACGGTGCATGAACGGCTGGATGCTACAATCTGCGAGGTGTTTGAAGTACATCAAGCACATTAAACGCGTTTCCCCCGAGACGATGACATGAATTCACCCTTGCGTGGACGCTACCATTTTGCGTGTCATATGGCGTAAACAGGGATTGTGATTTAGGCCATGGGCCAGATATGCCCCTCGTGCACCCCCCCCCCACAACTCTACTAACCCATGTTTTTTTGAAGCTTTTGGGTCTCTTGAAGATGATTTCAAGTGGTAACTATAAAAAAGTGGGGTCTCACTACCCATTTCCATCCTATATTGGATGGTACCATGAAATATCGTATTTCTCATCAACGTCGCGTGGTATTTAATCACCCACACCACAATCGTCATTGTATAGTCATATATGTCTCAATATGTACTTGTAATATGTCAAATTGAAGGTTTTCATCTGCTGATCATTATAATAGCATTCATTGGATATATACTATTATGGAATGTGCCCTAATTAGCATAGAATAACTGTACCCCATTCTCACTCGTGACCGCATAGATGACATCACTATTTTTATCAAACATATCAATTTATCTTGATCCCATGTCTTCTTTAAAATCAAAATAATAATGCATAACACTCTGCAGCAACATATCTTTCATTTGATACCAGAATTGTCTTTCTGTCATTACAAATGGATTAGATATGATGCTTCAAAGATAACCGTATTGTCGCGGATCAAGTGGCGAAAGCAAAGATAACCATGGATATGGATGGCATACATGTTAAAACTGTCAAGATTATGTATGTGTTTTCAGGTATACATTTACGCCATATTAATTTCAGATGCATAAAACTAAGCACTACATATTTCATATAATGTACATGTATATTAGCTTAATGTGGTATCCAAAACTTGTGAATAATTAAGATGTGACATATGTCAACAGCACAGACAAATCGAAAGCCAGTATCTCAAAATATGATAATTCAGTTTAAAGTGAATTACGTATGTATGACATTCATTTATATGCTAGCCATTGATAAAACAAAATGTAGTTAGATGCCAACAAGTTATTCACATCTTAATTGTATGCAAATACATACAGTATTTAGGTAGGTGTACGGACACTTGCCAAACATTGATAGCTACTTAACCAATTACATTAGTCACATTTTGATGCTCAGTCATAATCACTGTCACTGTCAGCATATAGTCCCATCCCATCAGACATGTTCATGTCAGACTCGTCATCACTATCAGTGTGGTCGGGGTCTACCTGAGCTATATCAGCCAGTTCACGTGGCAGCACATCTCCATCATACCAGAGTGGCTCAATGCTTCCATTACTGATGTTCCAGCCATGATTTCTGCTCACCTTGGGGACGTCAGGCTCAGGAATATGTGCTCTCTTCCATATGCCAACTTGATAGTTGACTCTTCTAACATGCTGGGTGAGACTGCGATTGCATGATGGTAGATTGGCCATGTCAATATCAACTGAAGGAATAACACGGTTATCCCTGGCACACAGCTCATTGATACGAATTAGCCTGAAGTCATCAACTTTTGACACATTTGATGCTATACCATTCATAGCACAAGTGAAGCTGTCCAGCTCATCAATCCTTTCTTCAGGTAGGTCCCATGTATCTCCCAGCTTCTTGAGTACATGAATGTATTTAGGAATATTCAGTAGATGTTTCACTGGTTTGAGTTTGCCAATCCCTCGGAAAGCACCAGTGCTGTCATATCCACTGAAAGCACACAGAACCATCAGAGCCGTACATTTGTCTTGGCCGAGATCAACTCCTAGTTTGCTGACATCAATCAATCTTTGCTTATTTCCTACACTAGTGTCAAACAAGATGGTGATGTCTCCAATTGATGCAGCATAGTGCAAAAGAACGACGAAGATGTCTGAATCAGGGCTCTTCACACGAACGAATCGGTAATTCCTACTCCTCGCGTAATTAACATAGAGAATAACTCTTGAGTCAGTTTCCTGTGATGACTTCAGAAGGGGCAGTTCATGGGTTACTGTCGTCCGGCCATCATTGGCAGTCAGCATAGTGGCATTCTCCTCATATATGAAGGTCACTTGTCTTCCATGCAGTTTTGATACGTATCCATCGCTCTGCCACAGCTTCAGAAGCAGTTTGATGAACTGACACTTGTTTTCACCATTGGACAAGGATGATTTCCAATCAGGTGGTCTCTTGGTTGCCTCTCCTTTCAGAATCAGCTTCTCTCTAGTGTGACCGACTCCTTCAGGTTCAGCGACCTCTCCTTTTTCCTTGTTTGAGATGGTATCTCAGGACAGTCACCATATTCCGCAGAATGATCATCACTGCCAACTTCCTGTAACATGATGCCATGAGCTGTTTGAACTGATCCTATATCCTTTACCTGTGAGATCATTCAGAAGCTGTTCGAAATTATAAAATTCTGAATGGAATACCGTTGGTCCTGGTGGTGACCTGACAATCTGGTTGAAGAAAAGAGTGGACGACTGCATCACAGGTTCAGCTAGCGCTGTCTCCAGCTCCAATGAAAAGGGGTAGCTTTCACAGTGTCCCATTCTATTCAGGAGAATTACGAGTTTTTCACATTTGAACATATGACGCATGGACATGCTCATGAATATGTATTTTGGCAGCTTCCACGATCCATTGGTTGTTGTCCGGCAGATGTCCTAACCAATTGACAGAACAAGTCTCTCTGTGCGGGATGATGTGGGAGCTACCATCCCAATTACGACATAGCATAAACAATTTTGGAGTGTGTCTGGTACGATAGTGTCAATTCTGTCACAATCACGGGGAGTTGGTGGCCATTTAAGATCAGGTGCTTCAGCAAACCCATCCTTGATAATCTGTCGAAGATATGTACCAGTGATCTTGATAGCATCAGTTGATTCCAACTGGAAGGCGTGTTTCACGGCTGTGTTGATGTCAGTCTGTGAAACATAGACTACGCTTGACTGGAACTTCCCCATATCGCAGAAGGACAGTCTGCCTTTGAAGGGTTCATGGGTTTCAAGTTTGAGTTTTAATTTCTCACTCCGGAAGTCAGGATTACTATGCTCTGTATTCTCTAGGCTGGATACGTACACTTGTTGCAGGTCAGCTAATTTCACCATCTTCCGAACATGCAGGACATCCTTCTCCACCATGCAACAGACTATGTCAAATGCCTTTTCGTGGGCTTCCATCAAGTTGAACAGGGTAACACGTGCCTCGATCTCCATCTGTACTTCGCCATTTCTTTGGTTTTTGCATATAGTTCGTGCGGCAATTCTTGTGGAACTTGGCTTCACAAGCAAACAGATCGTATTCTTGTGAGGACTTCTCATCCTGTTTTATTTCCGCCATCGTCGCCACAATCTTACATTCATCAACTTCAAAATGACTCATGCCTTGACTGGTCCATGTGCTTTTCACTTTTACTGTCTTACGACCCTCTGATCCACAGAAAATACAGTCTGACTTGATGATTTTATCACCTTCTGTGGAAGTTATGCGGCTCGTACGTTGGGGTGTGGAGGCATCAGGTGGTGGTGATGAGGTGGACGTCAGCCTGTCCATTTTCATGATGAAACGTTTGTAGCATTCCCAATGGAAGCCATGATATTCCATCACTGTGTTGGGGATGAGCTTGCACGTGCTTGCACATCCTGTGGGTTGAAGGTGGATGTTCTGAAAGTCTCTTCTCTTTGATCTCCTGCAATTTTACAAACTTCTTCTCTGCATCCAGCATACCAGACATGAGTTGAAGTTCCCCATATTTTAAGCCTTTTACATGAACTATACAAGTAGGTTCGACAGTTTGATCACTTGTTCGTTTTCGTTTTAATAGTAAATACATACAAAGGTAGGTATGCAATATCAGCAGGTCAACGCAGGTAAAGCTTATAATTTATAATTATCCAACTTAAATAACATTTTAACTTATCGATATCTGTGAAGTTGACCTGAGGTATTCGTATAAGCTGTAATTGAAACTTAAATAATATAATATGAGACTTAAATAATATAATATGAAACTTAAATAATATAATATGGGATACAACCTTGTGATCTCTGCATACTATGATGAAACACGTAAGAAAACTAGTATTCCAGCTTCAAACATGTACCTAGATACTGCAGAAAGAACGTAAATTACTTACAAAACAACAATATTATAGTCACTTCTTCATTACATTTTAAATAATCCATTGCTGATGGAGTACAATGTGTAATAATTTAAAATGCCCTGGGTTACGCCTCTTGATCCGCGATACTACGGTTATTTTTGAAGCATCATAGCTAATCCATTTGTAATGACAGAAAGACAATTCTGGTATCAAATGAAATATATGATGCTGCAGAGTGGTATGCATTATTATTTTGATCTTAAAGAAGCCATGGGATCAAGATAAATTGATATGTTTGACAAAAATAGTGATGTCATCTATGCGGTCACGAGTGAGAATGGGATATAGTTATTCTATGCTAATTAGGGCACATGCCATAATAGTATATATCCAATTAATGCTATTATAATAATCAGCAGATGAAAACCTTCTATTTGACATATTACAAGTACATATTGAGACATGTATGACTATACAATGACGATTGTGGTGTGGGTGATTAAATACCACGCGACGTTGATGAGAAATACGATATTTCAGGGTACCATCCAATATAGGCTGGAAATGGGTAGTGAGACCCAACTTTTTCACTGTTACCACTTAAAATCATCTTCAAAAGACCCCAAAGCTTAAAAAAAAACATGGGTTTGTAGAGTTGTGGGGGGTGCACGAGGGGCATATCTGGCCCATGGCCTAATAGGCTTAGATTTAAAAATGACTGCTCTGGCGACAAAAACGAAACAGTCCTGTATAAACTCGGGTTAAAATTTGAAAATGGCATAAATTCTGAATTGAATTTTTTTTTTAAACCGTTATTTTAAAGTCGCAAAGAAATTTCAGTCCCCGAGATTTCATTTCTAAACACATTTTCCGGATTCACCTTGTGGTCTATACACGACACCTGGCACTGATCTTTGGTGATTGTTATATTAGCTCACTAAATAATACAGGAAAGTGTGTGCGTAGAGGGGATATGACGCATGCAGTACTTGCGATAGCTCTTGGCTGCCCCCTGAAAGCACGATTTCCTTACTAATCTCCTGTATGGCGCGTACCACTAGGACGCTTCCAATGCCTAGTGCCTTCGTGTGACCGCGTCGGCAGCAGTACTCACAATAGAGCGTGCCGCTGTTGAGATGCTCCACTCTGCTAGGTCTCTCCACGTCTTCCGCCGTCTGTTGTTGTGATCGCAACACAGACGCAATTTGCCACCGAGTTGTCGCGAGTAGTTACAACATAGCAGCAATACGGTCCAATACACTCGGGTCAACGGGGGCGTGGTTAGGTTCCCGAATCTCCCGAATACGGATCGCTTCAGACCTCAATACGCTAACCGAAATTGTAGGCTGGGGTCTGACCAACGTATTCATTTCCCGCTTAACTTAGCGGGTCAGGTCGTACGATGAAGCCGGGTGTCAGAGCCAGACGTTACTCAATGTAACCCTAGTGGATGTTCTAGTTTGGTAGTTTAAATTTTGACGTTAGGTACCAGAGGCCACTATATTGGCCGTTCGTGAGTAAAATCAAAATTGAAACTTCAAAACTTAGAATATCCACCAGAAATAGAATCAATGCAAGAACTCCACCACACCCACCGCAAGTGGAATAAAATATGTTGTTTCCATTACAGCGATAGTCTTATTTACGCTGGAAAGATAATTGGAAATGGGTATTGAGTTAGAGCTGTGGGTTTAGCGGTAACGCAAAGTGAAAATTCTGCATTTTGAAATTGTTCGGTAGCGGTTGTTTGCCAAACAATTGTTTTAATAAATTATAGAGAAAAACACTGAGTACTACGTGTTGTAGACTATGACGGCTGCAAGTCCACTCCATGCAGACACGGTGGCACGTGCACAAATGATGGAACAAGTGGCTATGTGTGCAACTGCAGCGGCAGTTACGTAGGAAAGCAATGCACAGGTGGGTTTTGTGCTTACTCTATGTGCTGACATGTTCTATGCACGAAACGTGGGTGTTGTCATTAATTCCATTCCTGAATTAGGTATATACCTATGTAAAGGTTATTGTCTAGAACTAATCATATATACATAATTATATTATTAGTATATTTTTTAATAAAAATTAATAGTGTTGCTTTTGTTATTATTTTTATTATTTATTTATTTTCTAATATATTATATTATGTCGTTTACTTAACACGTGTTTAATTTGCCCTATAATGTTCTTTGTAAATACATTACATAGTAAGAGTGACATAGACGGATCCAGAGGGGCCTGGTTGCATGTGGTGCTCATCTAGACCTTAGAAATTGAACATGCCTGTACCAAAATTGCAAGCCCCCTAGATCTTTTGAATGTGCCCCTGTTATGTGGCCCCTTAACGTTCTGAAATTATGAAAGTCGTCGCGAAAATGTTCCAACAGGCATACACGCCCTACTCCCCGTTTTCGGCGGAATGGCGACAGTTGAGTGGTAATGAAGCTCCGACGGAAACCTTCTACTGCCTCAACGGGGATGTGTGTAATTGGAGGGTTTGGTCCTCTCTAGACTACCCTGTCTGGATCCGCCCCAGAGTAACTACAATCATCTCTAATGTTCGTTGTATATACATTATGTAGCAAGAGTAACTTCAGTAATAAACTAGCGGAAGATGTTCGTGTTCGTTTTGTAGAATATGACGCTTGCCAGTCGAATCCTTGTTTTGTTGGAGGCACGTGCGTCAAAACTGGGAAAAAAGACTATTATTGCAAGTGCGTTGGTAATTTCGTAGGAAAGAACTGCGAAGGTATGTATTAAACTGATCGAGAGATAAGAAAATCAGGATTATAAATACTAGCAAACCTGTCCGTGCCCGGACTGGATAATATGGTAGTTCATATGTGGCAGCCGTGATAGCCATATTTACCAAATATTAGAAAACACACAACATCGTTACATAAACACAACAACGCTTTCAGGGTTTAATGAACGACCCCAGGGGATGGGCGTAACGAATGTTTATTTTTCTTCAAAATAATCCATATATGTCAAGATTCTTTATGGAGTAAATCAGTTGTTCGGAACGTAAAACGTAATGAGCGTTTAATACGTGACTTAACACTTGCAGGAACCACGTGCTCGCAGCAAATACTTCGGGAAAACGCTCCTTGGGTTATGGAATTAGCAACATGTATGTCTACCGTCATGCCAATGGCATGGCAATACCAATATTGTTTGACAATCTACACTCTCATGACTAGTGCTTATCAATGGACGTGAACTTCACATCCTCTCCAAACTTCGTAATTTTGAACATACAACGAGCTTATATGAGCGCGTTATGGTGTTTATGTAACGATGCTGTGTGTTTTCTAACATTTGGTAAATATTGGTAATTTCGTAGCCGTATCACGGCTGTCAGCTAGAATCCGTGCAAGGTTCCTGCCATGAGAACCATAAATGAAATAATGCAATTACATTCATACATATTTATGTAAGCAGCAACAAAATGATGCAAGTAGCTGATAGTAGTTATGTTAATTAATTATTATTATAATAAATTACTCTGTTGGTGGTCATACTCGACGAAATGATCCGAACTATATCAATGTACAAGGAGACAACAGCGGTGGTGAGAAACGAGGAAACATCGAAACGAAATTTGGAGTGGAAGTGTGATTCATACAGGGAAGTTTAAGTCTCCTGGTTTAAGACCTTAAGAAGATACTGAATGCAGACGACCTAGCCGTGATGGTTGACAAGAAAGACGAACTACAGAAAGCTTTGCAAGAATGGAGTAACACCTTTAGAATACATTAACTCCGAATTATTTTGGAGAAGACTAAAGTAATATTGATCCTTGAACAGGTGATGGATATGCATATACTTGTTGATAGAAAGACCATTAAACATGCAAATAACTCTGTATACTTGTGCGATACAGTGTGTGAGGCAGGAGGAAGTAGCAAAGGAATACAGAGGAGGGTGCAAGTAGGAGCAGCAGCGTGGAAGAAGTGTCAAACTTCAGTTGTAGAAGATTGTACACACACACACACACACACACACACACACACACACACACACACACACACACACACACACACACACACACACACACACACACACACACACACACACACACACACACACACACACACACACACACACACACACACACACACACACACATATATATGTATGTATATACTAGTGCGATCTTAGGCATGCAGTTTTGTATTAAGTTATTCCGACAAAACAGTATGTGTGCATTGTTTGTTTTGATTAATGGTTTGAGTTTTTATTTAAGACTGTTGTATATCATTTATAATAGCTACAGTGAGAACCACAGCCGTGCCATTGCGTCTTTCCCGATAGTATGTCCATGTTGTATTAATGTAATGTGGGCTCTGACAACTTTATTTTCAAGGGACTAAGTATGTGCTTAGACGCATGCTTGGCATGCGTTAGATACCATTACATTAGTAATGTCATCGCTGCTTTTATCTGTTCTACGAAGACTGCTATTTCTTTGCGTGTAGAAACATGGGCTCTATCAACCAGCAGGGATGGGTTCAAGTACTCGAGTACTTGAGTATTTGTGTACTTAAGTACAGCAAGTACTGTACTTGTACGTGTACTTGCCATTTTGCTGAGTGCAGTACTTGGACTTGTACTTGTACTTGACCGTCAAAGTACTTGGACTTGGCAAGTACTTTCCCAAGTACTTTTTATGTTTTCGTTAAGCATTTGGCTCTATCTGAAAGATTAAAAAACAAATGAAAATTACTGTATATTTATTCTTATTTTGCACAAAGCTTCATAACGTGAAGCATAATTGATGGTGTTTGACTACATGTTAATTGGTTTATGTGCATAAAGGGGAGGAGAAGCACAGGCACTTACAGGCATGTCAGCTGAGATTTGAAGCCATGAGTCAAGTACATGGGATGAACTAACACTAACTGATCTCTTGATCAGTTATAGTGGCTTGAGTATTCGGAAACCAGCAGTTCACTTGTATTGTGGACTTTTGTGGTAGGCATAATTGCACTGGCTTAAGATAATGACTGAATAGTTTGTTATAGGCCTGTAATATTACTTTTAACAAAAATCATAATAAAGCACTGTGGACTACGTTTTGTAGAATACGACGTCTGCAAATCTAATCGATGCAGACACGGGGGCACGTGTACCGACGACGGAAAAGGAGGTTTTGTGTGCAAATGCAGGGGTAATTATAGAGGAAAAAGATGCTTAGGTGAGTATTGCTTTAGCGATCGGTTGTCTTTGTAAGACGTGCATGTTTTCTTCAATAAACATATATAGCGGACGTTTTGTTTTATAACAGATCCACATACATACATACAAAGAAATGTACTTATTATTGCTATGATAATTTAAAATCTCTACCAGTTCTGTCTTTGTTCAATTGGAAATAAAGACATTTGATTTTGAAAAGTGTGATCTGTTGAAACATAGGTTTTTCTGCTTTAAGAGTTGAGGTGGCAAAATACCCGGGGGCAGTAATAAAAAATATCCCATTGTTCTCAAGCTTCACACGATTTTTTTTTTGATTATTCGAACAATATCAGGGGGTATGTATAACAATTCAAAAAGTTGTAAAATAAGAAGAAACCTAATATATATATATATACATAATATTGACAATAAGTAAATTAAAGCTCACGTTCGTGCTTAGGTTACGATGCTTGCAAGTCGAACCCTTGTACAAACGGAGGCAGGTGCTTCAAAGCAGGGACAAGCTGTGCTTGTTTGTGCAGCGGCATTTACACAGGAACTAACTGCGAAGGTATGTATGACTGGGAAAGTAAGGATTATAAATAATATAAATACGAATAACGAATATATTTTTCTCATTCCCTACGATGCTCATTCTGTTCGGAAAGACTTTATATATCGGTGTTAGACTATTTTCGTAACGAACGTTAAATCGTGTAAACATTGTTAAGGGAATAGTGCAAAGTGGGTTCACCTTATGGGTGCTTTGGTATAGTCCTATCATCAGTTCTACTTAAATATCTTCGAATAGTTTGTCATGTAAAGGTCCGATGATCTGGAATACAATTCAAACGGTTATACAAAATAAACCCAATTTAAATAGTTATAAGTTATCATTAAAGACAAATGTTCTAAGGGGTATGGTGTTCTAATTTAATCTCATTCCACCCCGAAACGTCTGACATATGTGTTTGATATAATGTGATTCTACTTAGGTGTTATACCATTGCTGAAGCTTGGCATAACCACATGTTTTTTTCGCAAGACTACTTATGTGAACATTTATCATCTAATATTACTGTTATTACATTTACATATATGTTCTATTAATTATAGCAACGTAATCAACACACTACACGTGAAATCATTGTTTATAACAGTTATTTTGGGGATGACGGCGACCAGTTTACTTAATCATTATCATCTTACATTGGAATAATTAAAACAAACTGGTTACAGCCTTAATTGGGTCCTTTGTCAACCTGGAATTGTATATAATTTTTTCGATTGTTTTACCGATTGTTTATGTTTGTATGGATGATTTATACAATTCCAAGTAAAGCCTACCTACCTACATAGTACTGGCTATATAGCCATTCGATACACCTGGTGCTGAAAACGTATGTTACCGCTGGTTCTCAGATCGAGACGCAGTTCAAATACAGCTTAATAAGACTAATAAGAATAATAATATCAATAGGCTATGCTTAGCGTTAGGCCTATAGCGTATAATTTGTCCGTGGCTTGGGTTGGCTGACATCAAAGTCTTCACGAATGATCCGTGATACTACTGTTTGCTAAATGTCAATTGACGAGGCCAATTTTGCTACGTAAGTTTCGTAAACCGTCCCTATTTGATCTCTGGATAGTTTGGGGAGAATATAACACGTATTACGTTGTTAGAAAATGCATAAAATCATGTGGTGCATTTCAAACTCAAACAAGGAGTCAATATGGAACATACAAACACTTTATCATTGTTGCATCAAACGTGTAAACCTTTATTTCAACAATTACCTTTTTCGCTGCATGTCACTTATTGAATTCGTATATCGCGTCCCTACACATGAAACCTTAGTATTACGCAGTTTAATCACTATTTTGTGCTATGTATTCCGCAATAAAAAACGTTGACGATACATTTGTGTTGGACCAAAACATCCATGTACGATGTGACTAGTTCGGTAAGCAATAAGTATATTATTGTTGCATTATTATAGTTATTGTTGTAATTTTTATTGTATGGCCTGCTGTGCTACCCGCGGCGTTGCTTGGCGAAAAAATGTACCACGCTTACACAATGTCAGCCTCATACATACGAAACTAATGGAGATGTTCTCAGACAGGCATAAACATTAAAATCTAAACACACCAACAAAGAGAACAGAGGCCCACACACTGATTTAAGGCCAGGCTAAACCCCAACATTTTAGTAAAATATGCGAATTGACATTTTTTCACCTGATTTACCTCACATTATTATTCAATACACACACACAATATCATATTTGAGTGAGGCTTATAAATAGCAAAAATACTGCACTTTATTGATAGTCTGTCAAGTAATATTTGCCTAATTAAATATGCATAACTTAAAATCCAGATTTTTCGCGATCTACTCAATCAATTTACATATGGTTTTCACTAAATTAACCAGAAACACCCTGTGGGTATCCTTAATAGAGTTACCAATATATTATGAAAGCTTTGTTTTCATTGGTTGTTGCTTGTACAGCAAGATAGGCAGCATTTTTGAATGAGCCAATCATAGACGATATTACGAATGAGTTTTTTCTTTGGAAGGGAGAATGAAATATAGAAGAATTGGTGGCGTGGGAAGACTAACCCAAAAAGCAATCAAGTCAATCCAGGAGCACTATGGTGGTGCAATACGTAACCACCCGGGTGACGTTGTCGCAATGCGGAATGAAATTTTGGCAATTTGGCACCACAGAGGAAGAGACCACTCAAAGTGTGGAGTCAACTGTCCTGCTGTTGGCCCTGAAAAGGACCTGGAAAGGGCCAACAAAAGTGCTCTGCCAAAACATGTACTGACAGCTATCAAACCTGTTTTTGAGAAACTAACTGAAGATGAACTGCTGCAAAAGTGCTCTCACGGTGGCACTCAAAATGCCAATGAATCCCTCCACAACTTGATCTGGACTAGGTGTCCAAAGACAGTGTTTGTGGGGAGAACCAGGCTTGAAATTAGTGTCTATGATGCTGTGACAGTGTTTAATGAAGGTGAGGGTGCCAGGATGAACATATTTCAACTGTTAGGATTGAAGTGTGGGCAAAACATGCTTGAAACGATGCAGACAATAGACACCAAGCGTGTGGTATCTGCCACCAGCCAGGCTACCAAGACTTCCAAGTTGCAAAGGAAGCAGAGGGTTTTAAGCAGCATTTAATGAATGCAACTTTTGTTTGCCTTCTTTCTCAAAAACATATTTTGCTGTGAAATGACATTATTGTAAGCAGGATTGCTCTGCTGTATGAACAGTTACAAGCTAGCAATTTGGTAAACTTTTAGAGGAAGAACCAATTAAGAAAATGGACCATTATTGTTAAACAAACTTGAATATTGTTGGTTTTACAGCTGATACCGTGAACAAATCAGTTCTCTGGGCTATGCTGATCCACGTGTTGGCTGGTAATTTGTTCACAAAAACTGTATTTTGTTGAATAAATGCTTCATATTGGTTCAGATTGTATATATTATATCAACAGATGGCATGCTAAAATTTCAGCCTGGCCTTAAAAGAGTGAGAGAGAGAGAGACGAAGAAAAAGAAGAATAAAAAAGTACTAAACCGTAAAACATGTATATAATATAATATTATATGTGTGTGTGTGTGTGTGTGTTTGTGTGTGTATTTATATTTTATGCGTATAGCTGAAGTGTATTTCAATTATGTAGATATTGACGTCTGTCTAATTGGTCCATGCAAGAACAATGGCACTTGCTCAAAAAGAACAGAAGCAGATAATTATTACACATGCAACTGTTCCACTCAGTACTTTGGACGAAACTGTTCAGGTTAGTGTAACCTTGTGAATGTGCTAATTAAACACAATTAGTGTTTCATTTAAGTGGCCTGATAATTATTATGTGAAGTTAGTTTTACTTAATTTAATTGGGACATTCCAAATGTTACAGTTTATGTTACCGTTTATGTAAATTCTTAGAAAATAGGATGATGGCATAGCAACTTGTTATTTTATTAAACAGCTCAATCTGCTGTCCACAATTTTATTAGGCGGGTTCCATTGTATTAATAAAAAGAAGCGCAATTGACATTTCAAAGTGATGCGGAATTCAGCAGTTCCCATGCAGAAGTCGTACGTTACATTTATGGATATTAACTAACACAACGTGCGCGATAATGACATTTGTACTTGCTTTGTATAGAATTTAATCAGTGTTCGCCTAATCCTTGCGAACACGGAGCCGAGTGCAAAGCGATAAACGGAACAAGGGATTATGTGTGCAACTGCGTCGGTGGATATGGAGGCAAACATTGTGACTGTACGTATTGTTTAGAGTGCGCATTAGGTTAGCCTGTCTAGCTTAATCAGCGCAGTGAGTTAACTGAAACTCGAGCGTTCGTGCCTTTATGCATCCAGCTTAGACTGGGAGAGTTATTTCCATTGCGTCCTGTTTTCGGGAACAGTTTTTCAATTTGCATCACATTTCACCCCTTTCCATTCGGATATTTTGGTTACCCTTTAATGTGGTCATCACTGGTCATTTCTGTGATCCAAATAGTGTTACTTAATAGAATCCTAGCTATTTTGAGGCCGATATTAAAGAAAGCACATTCGATATTCTAGCGTCGCTCAGTGTTCGCGTCATTCAGTTCATGTTGTTCGTTGTTCAATATTTAAAAAAAATAATATTAATTTTGCTTGTCTTCCCCAAAATACACTTATATAATTTCACTTCGTAGTTTCGACTGAGCCTATTTTTGCGGCAAGAACTGACTAGACTCTTGTAGATGTGGCACATTAAAAAAACTTATTTTACAAAATGCATACCTGTTTGAGTCTGACTGCAGACATATTTGGAATAAAGTGGTAACATGGTGTTAGAATGCAGGAACAAAACTATTTTATATAACAAAACAAGGTTTGGACCCGTTAAATATCGCCTCTCGGCCCGATCATAAACTGTTTAAAAAGCCCCGGTCGCGCCCCAGACGCGATTTTGCGTTTCGTACCCGACATAGCAACGCCACGCCCATTCACTGTTATTATTGACAACGAGCTGGCAGGGATTTCAAAATGTCAAACGGCGACGAGTTTGTTTGTTGCGACAAACTTCAGCCGATATCGTTTTGTTTTTACAACTACATTGCAATCTACATACATGCACACGCACATGCACACATGCATGAGTGTGTGCGTATAATATATATATATATGTATATATATATAAATTATATATATATGTATATATATAAACATAACAAATCATACCGCGCTGCCATCATCATTGTGCAGACGTAGTGTCCCATGGTTGAATGAAGGCCTAAGTATGTCGTTTCCAGATATGCCTGTCTTGCGCTATCTTCTGCCAGATGGTACCTTTCCAGTACTCGTCTAGTTCGTATATCCACTGACTCGCCGGTCTTCCTCTAGATCGTTTCCCTTCGTAAGGTCTCCGGGTGGTGATACGCGATGTCCATCGGTTATCTCGTAGTCTACCGACGTACCCTGCCCAGGTTCACTTATGTCTTCTGATTTGTTATATCACATCTATAACATTTATCTTCTTAAAATATACTGCTAGTCATATTGTAGGCGTTGCGTACATCGTCCAATAACCAATTCAAACAGTGCCCATTTGGTGGTATTGAGCTAGCGTTGTTAGTAAATCGTGTTGAGCAGTAGTACACATATTGAAATCGTTTCTCCTGTACGTAAACGTAATATGCCGTACTTAAAAAATGTGAACACAATTGTGCACAAGGCTTAGATATTCTACATCAGCACCACGTACTTCATCGGTAGAATGCAAGAAATGGTTAGAAGGTCTTTTTAGCTAAATCCTTCGTTATAAATATGATTGTCGAAGAATGAAAGCATATTTCGTGATACACAGAGTATGGTAGTGAACATGTATAATGATAAGATATAATTTGTTATCCTATTCCAAATCCAGGGTGGAGAACTGTGTATTTTCACAATAATGTCCCTAATGGGACGAAAAGTGTTGACATCACAATAACGATAATCTTAGCTATACATCGGGCATCGGGATTAGGAGGAGTACAGTATCTAATCTAGCGTGTTACTTGAACGCCATTATTTATGAATCTATTGACAACAAGAAACAGGTTGATTCTGTTTATTTGGACTACAGTAAAGCCTTTGATTCAGTATGCCACCCATTGTTAATTCACAAGCTTAGATAACATGGTTATTTCGGGCAATGCATAGAGTTGTTGCAGTCTTAGCTTGTCAACCAAAAACAACGCGTTATCCTCGAAGGCAAATCATCAGACTGGAAGCCGGTGATGTCTGATATACCACAAAGTTAAAAAATTGGACTACTTCTGTTTATCTTGTATGTTAACGATCTCACTAATCATATGTTGATTCATGTGAAATGTCATTGTATGTTGATGATTTCAAATTGTTTAAAGAAATTACGTCAGTGACCGATTGTCAGATGGTGCAGAAGGATCTGGACAGTGTATATCTTTGGTGTGAGACATGGCACCTTAAGCTTAACGTTGACAAATGCTGCATAATGTCGTTCACTAACAAAACGAAACGTATATCCTATGACTACACTCTTTTAAGCCGATCTCTGCCCAATGTCACAGCTGTCAAAGATCTCCGTGTTACATTGACTGAGGGTTTGACTTTTAAATATCATATTAATTGTAGTGGCTGTAAAGCTTTTAAGATGAGTAGTTTTATTAAGCGTGTTTACACAACATTTACCGATGTACAGGCTTTGCGATCATTATATATATCTCTAGTCAGAAGTAAGTTGGAGTATTGCAGTGTTATCTGGAATCCCAATAAACGTACGTTTATTGACTAAATCGAACGAGTTCAAAACATTAATTAAATGTCTATGTTACAAATCCAAAATACAGCACTCCTCTGACAGTTATCCCGAACTTTGCTATCATTTTAGACTACCTTCCCTTCAACACCGTAGGTAAATTGCAGATCTCATCTTTTTACACAAGTGTGTGCACTCCCAACTAGATTCGTCCTATCTGGTAGGGGATATCCAATGTCACTGTCCTTCACGATATCACCGAAACTACACTCCATTTAGAGTTTCCAATAGCAGAATCAACATTAGAAAACACTGTGTTTTGAATAGATGTATTACTACTTCCAACACATTATATTTAAGTGATCCAACTTGTGATATATTTTCAGGAGTTGAAACCTTTAGATTTTCAGTTCAAAAACATTTATATGTATAACGGAAGTTTGCCTGGTATATTTGATGTTGATATTGTGTGGTTTTATGTCCTTATTGTTCTTATTGTTTTACTTTTCTATTATATCAGAATATGACACAAAGATTGCAGGGTTACTAGCAGATGTCACCACTTGCGAAAAGTAGACCCTACTAGAGTAAACTAGTAAAGAAGTAAACTAGTCAGATTGGAAAAGAACCAAGACGATCTCAGATGTCCTATACTACAGGATCTACCCTGCATCAGAGACAGTTCTATATATTGCCCAAGTTCCACAAGAACGATGTACCATTGAGACCAATAGTGTCAAGTATAGGCAGCTTAACATATAAGACGGCAATATACCAAGCCAGCATTCTGGGCCCACTGGTTGAGAAAACTTGAACATTTTGTGAAAAACAGCACACCATTTGTAAAGAATATCGAACAGTTGGACATTCCACCGGGAAGAAAAATTATTCATTTAGATTTGACA
The DNA here is from genome assembly GCA_963995525.1 of Escarpia spicata. Lineage (NCBI taxonomy): Eukaryota > Metazoa > Annelida > Polychaeta > Sabellida > Siboglinidae > Escarpia > Escarpia spicata. Next base: position 32,103,563 of record OZ023209.1, read on the forward strand.
ACTATGTTTGCCAGTATTCCAGTGACAGAAGCAGTGTCAGTGATCACGGACCGTTGAAACCAGGATACAACACTTAAAGACAGATGTAAACTATTACTACACCAGAACATCACTCTGTTAGAAATATGTCTAAACGCGACATATTTATATTATATCTGCAAAGAGAAGAAAGGAGGTTCACCAGTGTCTCCAATAGTGGCGAACTTATGCATGGAACATTTTGAAGAAAGAACCATCACGGAAGCACATCCTCCTCCAGGCATTCGCAGTGTTACAAGATAATGAAGTAGAACATTTCATACAACATCTGAATTCTATGAACGAGAACATCAAGTTCACGGTAGTACCAGAACAGCTAACGTATCTAGACGCATGTATATATGTGTGTGTGTGTGTGTATATATATATATATATATATATATATTATATAAAGGATGCTTGGTGAACCAAAATATAGGAAGACAACACACACAGACCAATACTTGGACAGGAGCTCAAATCATCACTTAGAACACAAACAATCAGTGGCTAAAACACTTCTCCAAAGGGCAGAAGACTTGGAAACATAAGAAGAGGGCTTGAATGCAAAAGTGGATCATATCAAGAAGGTGCTGAAAGTCAACGGTTACAAACCTTGGATGTTTAACATCACGCAACCAAGGAGAAAGAAGGAAAACAAAACCACCGAAACCCGCAGAAGACAGCATGTCATGTATCTGCCCTACATTAGCAAACGGACGGAACAGTTCGCAAAGATTTTCAAGTCTTACAACATACCAGTGTACCCAAAACCTATCAACACTCTCAGGTCATTATTCATTCACCCGAAGGACAGAACAGAAAAACAGCAAAATGTGGGGATATATATGGTATACAGTGCCCAGAATGTGCCCAAAACTATATTGGATAAACAACTAGACCATTTGGCCCAATAATCAAAGAACGTCTATGTTATCGACAGTCATATCAGCTGTAAGTGAACACAAACTAAACACATACTTTCTCGGTACTTACGTCATTGGCGTTAGCCGGTATTTTCTTCTTCGTCTTCCCATTGCTCCTTTGCGGGGTGGAGTTTAAGTCAATCAGTAGCATCTTTTGTTTGTCTCGTTATTTTCCTCCAGCTCTCTCTCTCTCTCTCTCTCTCTCTCTCTCTCTCTCTCTCTCTCTCTCTCTCTCTCTCTCTCTCTCTCTCTCTCTCTCTCTCTCCGCAATGAACTTCCGTTCGTGGCTGCTGTTCACACCTGCCCTCCTAAGGTCATTTACATGCTGTATATATATATATGCGCGCGCACGTATGAGTGTATGTACGAATGTATGCATGTGCGTGCGTCTATGTGTATTTGGGGGGTATGCATTGTATGTATACATAAGCATGTATTTGTGGAAGCATATATATGTGTTTAATGTATCAGAGTATGTGTGGTAGCATCGTCGTATTGCAAACCATTTTCTTCTTCTTAGTGGTGACGTCCTGTATGTCGTCGCCGTGCCTAAATGGCGCTACTTGCAACGACGTAGGACAACGCCATTATAACTGCAGTTGCTATTATGGATACAGTGGAGTAACATGTGAAAGTAAGTGAGATTGTGCTTAATAGTTTCAAAAACAAGAATCGCGTGGTCATCAAACGTGACAAAGAGGCATCTACGATTAACACAGTTGAAGGACGTTATATGTAGTATAGCTGCGCTTTATTACTGATTATTAATTAACTCTTGGCTTAATGTACCATGTATAAGTATTAGTAAGTAATTAAAGAGATGTGATGTCATAGTCGCATACCACAGGGCACACATTGCATACATCATTAAAACACCATAAACACAACAGCATATGTAGCGACCTCTGACAGATGTAGTGATGTAATTTATGTTGATCACTGTCTCACCACTGATGCATGTAAAGCGTTCTGTACATAGGTATCTGTACCGTTGCAACTTGCTACACTTGATACAACTTGCACCACAGAACCAGAAGTCAGGAACACATCCACACCGAAAGTACTATAAGTGATCTTGCAAATAAAAGCATCAGACATGGTATCGCTCGTGTATATAATAATACTCCCAACTACTTAATCACGGACAAAATCCAGACTCACTCTCTCAAAGGCTTCAGTGAATGGACAAACAACTATTTCATGTTTCATGCCGAATTAGGCACTGTTATGCATGTGTACATTCAAGCTATATAGAAGTACACTTAAACTGTACTTATTTTCTTTATAAAAAACTGTCTGATTTGTTTCCCCTCACTTTTTACATGTAAGGTTTCATTATTCACCTTATACATGTAAGATAAATTGTGTTTGCTATTATAATGAATATGAATAACTGCAAGATATATACATATGAATTTGTTATACTATATTATATTGTTGTATCAATTGCCATGTGATTTTTATGTTATGTTATATCCGTACGTACACACATGCACACGTACGTGCAAACCCTCCGTTTGTTCTTCGCTTCGTTTCTTTCTCTCATTTTATCATATGATGAATATGAATATTAACTTTGAATTGAACTCTTATTAATTAATTATTGATGAATACAACGCTGTAATATTTAAAGGTGGTTCTCACGATAACGACCTTACGGTCTTAGTGAGTCTCCCTCGTTAGTACAGTAACATGGTATCAACTAATTTTCTTTTCTACAAATGTAAATATTTACTATTATGTTTTAGTAGTTTTCATTTGTTAACAAATTACACCATGAATGTCTTTACGTTGATGTACATATATTAAGTCTCAATATATACTTTACGATGTTTCATATTTTGCTATTTGTTCTTGTACGTATTGACCAAAATACACTATATTCATTGTTATTAGCTTAACCTTTTATAATCTCATTCATGAGATTTGGAATATAGAGGAAATACCCCAGGATTTAAAGGATGCCATGATCGTCAACATTTTAAAGAAGGGTGACAGGGTTGACTGTGGCAACTTCTGTGCCCCCCTGCTATAAGTTGCCGGAAAGATCCTCGCCAATGTCTTGCACAACCAACTACAACCACTATCGGAGAGTATCTTACCTGAAACACAACCCGGCTTCCGACTGACACGTGGCACCGCACACGTGATTTTTGCTGCTCGTCAAGTGCAGAAAAAATATCGTTAACAAAGATGTGACCTGCCTTTATTGATCTAACTAAGTCGAACAGTAACGCCTTATGGGGCTGCCTTGACCGTCTTTGATGCCCTCCTAAATGTGTACGTGTTACGCAACAACTACACGAAAATGTAAAAGCATGTGACTTGCGCAATGATGATAAATCGGAACCGTTTTACATCAAGACTGGTATGAAAGGGGCTGCGTAATTACACCCACACTCTTTTCAATATTTCTGACTGCCTTCTTATCACAAGTGAAGTTCGGTGGCGTGTTTAAGCTATTCCGCCTCGGGGCTAAATCGAAAGTGAAAGCAGTAACCTTTTTTTTAAATTAGTACGCGGAAGACGAATAATATGAGCTCTTCCGACTCTCAATCAATGCGTCGATTACAAAAAAATCTACACCAACCGGCAGAATCATCAGCCACAACACCACCACCAAACATTACCATAGAAGGCACTGCTCTTCATAATGTTGATCATATCGCGTACTTGGGAAGCAACCTGTCTAATCCATCAGACACCGATGCGGAAATTCAGTACAGGATAAAGTGTGCCTGTGCCGCTTGTGGAAGACTAAAACGCCGTGTGAACATGGACTAAGGACATCCACTAATATCCCGGAGTACAAAGCTGTTGTGCTGCCCACGCTGTTGTATGGCCGTGAAACATGGGTTGCGTACCGTCGCCACATCAAAGCTCTTGAACATTTTTCACAGCGCTCTCTCAGAGATATACTGCGTGTCTGCTGACAAGACCGAATAGCCAATGCTAGCTTTCTTCAACAGGCTTGCACTACCAGCGTTTGAACAGGCGTGCACTACAAGAATTCGAACAGGCATGCACTATCAGCATTTGAACAGGCAAGCACTACCACCATTGAGGCCCGCCTGGTTAAAACTCAGCTGTGTTGGGCTGGGTATGCCAAGCGCATGCCAGATACCAGAGTCCCAAAGCAATTACTTTATTTCCAACTTTCCAACGACAAACGTGCTACCGACGGGCATCAGAAACATTGTAAAAGACCAAATGAAAACACGCACGAAGAAATGCAAGCTAGACACAACGACGTGCGAACTGAATGTGAAGACAGTGTGCGACGGAGGTCCATATGCGTGGAACATTTTGAAATAAACCGCGTACATTGGAAGCTGAACATCGACAGCGTCGGAAGGTGTTTATGGAGGTTTTACTCGACACGCCCTCCCCGGGTTTGGCCATGGAAAGAAAACAATACGAAAAAGGCGCTATGTCGACGAAATGCTATATTTTTGCCCATATCGTAGTAAGAATGCTTAATAGCAAAACAAACGAAGTGTCTCTACCTGTGTTTTGAAGGCATGCAATATGGACGAGGACATCCTGATACTAGTCCTGACAACCAAGTTCTATATATTAATCAAATTGTCAGCAGCCATTTAAATAAGGTGTCTAATCCCATGATCATCAGATCAGGTGAATTTGATGGTGCCATCCAAATTGTGACTTGTACGTTGATATTCAAAACACTCTTCATATATATGTGTCAAATGTTGTTCTCAATAACTGTTCAAGTATGGCCTACCCGATAGCATGGTCAGAAGTGGACAATTCAAGTTTTACAAGTAAAGTGTATCGCTTTCTTCTCAGTCTACGTTGGCAGCAATGTGTGTGTTGCCATGTTGAGGGCAGCCTCTCCTCGACTGGTACAACATAACGCACATGTTGAGGGCAGCCTCTCCTCGACTGGTACAACACAACGCACATGTTGAGGGCAGCCTCTCCTCGACTGGTGCAACACAACGCACATGTTGAGGGCAGCCTCTCCTCGACTGGTGCAACACAACGCACATGTTGAAGGCAGCCTCTCCTTGACTGGTGCAACACAACGCACATGTTGAGGGCAGCCTCTCCTCGACTGGTGCAACACAACGCACATGTTGAAGGCAGCCTCTCCTCGACTGGTGCAACACAACGCACATGTTGAGGGCAGCCTCTCCTCGACTGGTGCAACACAACGCACATGTTGAGGGCAGCCTCTCCTCGACTGGTGCAACACAACGCACATGTTGAAGGCAGCCTCTCCTCGACTGGTGCAACACAATGCACATGTTGAAGGCAGCCTCTCCTCGACTGATGCAACACAACGCACATGTTGAGGGCAGTCTCTCTTCGACTGATGCAACACAACGCACATGTTGAGGGCAGCCTCTCCTCGACTGGTGCAACACAACGCACGTGATAAACTAGCTGCAAAACACCGACACAGAGCAGAACTGACTGACTTCTAAATGGCTGTCTAGATGTGGATCCGACGAATATTTTCTTCAAATCCTTTGATGCAAGAGTCTGGTTCTGGTACGTTACCCATTTTAGGGACCAGACCTCCTCACGAATATCCACGTGTCTTCTTGTTATCTTCATGCTCTCAAAAACCTCGATCTGCACAGCCGTTTTGAGGCTGGTCAAAAAAACACCGTCAATCTCACCAAAAACCTCGATTTACACCACCTTGAGGAACGCCAATGACCACCTTCAAGCTCATCAAATCATCAAATTGCACTCTCAACATTGGAGACTGTGCATCCCTCGTGGCTCGGAGATCACGTTAATATCGATCCCGTCTCACTTTTGGACGTAAAAGAACAACGACTGAGGATGACAAGCACCCTGGCAGTGACCACCCTCAGTGCCAGCATTGAAAGGTCAGCTTAGCGATAATGTTCTGAAAAAATGCTGGATATAGTTGAATGGGACCTTAAGACCATAACATTCTAACCACAATATGCACAGACTAGTCAGGTAATAGAACGAAATCGAACAACTAGATTCAAACACAGGTACAGACACGTCGTCTTTTTTGCTATCAAGCATATTTACTGCTATATTAGTCAATGTCAATATTTTACAAATTGCGGCACCTAATTGGCATATCTTGGGTAGTGGAGTGTAGTGTAATTACGGAAACATCGTCAACAGTACCACATACCTTAACACATGGGCGTATACCTCATTTGTTGTGCTGTTGTCACTAGTTACTGATATATTAACAAAAATAGAATATTTAGTAATGACAACACTAATTTGCATATTTTGAAAACTGCTCAAGGGTGCCAGGGTGGCATCACTCGAATTCCTTATAAAGACACATCAAAATCTTCGTCCGGACTCTACTGCAAGGTTCACCATCAATACAACATTTCACTATCGGACTATGCGCAGACGAACAGAGTATGTCCTACCTCATGTGCTGCCGCCTTCCGGAGTGTAGAGTGCACCCTGTAACATGTAGTCAACGTCACGAACGTTGGCATGCGTCCGAAACACTTGACGTGAAGGACACAACAAGAGACATTTGGTTATTATATTTCATTTGTTTCGGACGCATTTCGCGAGAGATTGAATATTTCTGGTATTCCCAGGAAAAGCTGGCTTCCTTGCATACATGTATTATTTAGTTTTGAAAACAACAACGGATAAACTATTAGCTAGCGCCAAAATATGAATTCGTCAACCGCATACGAGACTGCGAATCGATCGCAGTATTATTCGGCACGATAAATGTGCGTTCTAAATTGGTGCTTTGGAATTGATTGAAAGACGAAGTTAAGCCAATTATTAGCGTATTTGTTATAGTTTTTCAATCTTAACTAATTTCCGTGTTCGGCTGCAGAAGCCTCATTATGTCATCGGCACCATATTATCGTTCAGTTCACTGTGGCCTGTCAATCCGTAATATATTTTAAAACTGTACAACGCATACGCATTTTATTCAGGTCAACATTATATGGAATTTAAACATACTACACATTGACGTTGGCTGGTATCTTAATAAGCTCCATGAACCGCGTATATATATGTAGCGCAGCCTGCATACTGACTAAGGCTTCGACGGCGTTCTTGGTGCAGCGACCGTGGCCGTCGTCGTTGCTAGCCTTCATTTTGGCAAATACGGGAATTCATATTCATATATATATATATATATATATATATATATATATATATATAGTACAAAAAGACAGAAAACAAAATCAAATAGCAAGAAAACAATTGCTGTGGAACGGGAGACTCCTACAAAAATCACAATTGGTCGCTATCATAGGAGTCACTCAAAAACAAAAATGATAAATTCTTTATGTTTCTGATCCTAAGCTTTAAAAAAATAAAGAAAAATTATGATATGTGTGTTAAATCTTTGTATTGTCTTTATCTTACATACTGTGTGTGATGATTGTTTTGTTGATGTGTTATGTGTGTTGTGTACGCGTGTGGTTCTGCAAGCATGTGTGCAAGTATACATATTGAAACAGTTGAATTGTACTTTTATGATATGTGTTGCACACATTCATAATACAGTTAATTTTGTTGACATATGTAGCAATTCAATATAGATATATAGAACATTATTAATATACCCATAACTCATATATGTTGGAGTTAAACAATAACTATTTTTACTCTGTGTTAATTTTTTTGTTCACCGATGCAGTAATTATTGTTGGTTACTTGCCTGACAAATCATCTTTCCGTTCTATTTTTACTTCTACTTGTACTTCATTTACTTTCGGAAAGTAGTTTTACTTTTTATTCAAGTAGGTTTCAGAAGGTTACTTTTACTTCTACTCAAATAGTTCTGAAGTGAATTAATTTTACTTCTACCCAAGTATCAATTAAAGTAATTAAGTCACCCAACACTTTGTGTGTGTGTGTGTGTGTGTGTGTGTGTGTGTGTGTGTGTGTGTGTGTGTGTGTGTATGTGTGTGTGTGTGTGCATGTGTGTGCGCGCGTCTGCGCGCGCGCGTGTGTTTGTATATGTATGTTTGTATATTGTATATGCATGTGCAGCCAGGCATGCTGGGTGACTGGCTGACATTCGGTCATTCGTACATGTACACACACACATAATGTGTATTGGGTTTGTGTGTAGCCACACACACACACATTTATATATATATATACATATATATATATACAGTATATATATATATTATATATGGTGTGGTCCTATTTGTTCATTATATATATATATACATGTATGTGTGTGTGTGTGTGTGTGTGTGTGTGTGTGTGAGTGTGTGTGTGTGTGTGTGTGTGTGTGTGTGTGTGTGTGTGTGTGTGTGTGTGTGTGTGTGTGTGTGTGCATGTGTGTGCGCGCGTCTGCGCGCGCGCGTGTGTTTGTATATGTATGTTTGTATATTGTATATGCATGTGCAGCCAGGCATGCTGGGTGACTGGCTGGCTGGCTGGCTGGCTGGCTGGCTGGCTGGCTGGCTGGCTGGCTGGCTGGCTGGCTGGCTGGCTGGCTGGCTGGCTGGCTGGCAGGGAGGTAGATTGATTGTTTAGTAGGCTGTTTTCTCCTGCCTGTTTGTTCACATGCGTGGTGTGTTCACTTTTCAGAATGTCACGCTATCATAACCGAGTTTCCTAACACGTCACTCGATACGAAAAGATTTTACCATTACAGTGACGACTTTTATGACAAGACTATTGGAGACTGCGTGCAGCGATGCATCGCTTACTCACGTTGTAAACACGCACAATACTATAAACATCTGTGTACGATCTACCTCACACGGGTTACTCCGCACATGATGGATCACCGAGAACATTATACACTCTTCGAGAGGTTTCATTGCATCAGAACGACGCCCAAAACTATCAACAGGCGTGCTTGGGTGCTTGCGACATCTCTCCCTGGTGTGACCATACCACGTTAGTATAACTCTCTTTAGACGCAAGTATTGGTTTCCTGGCACACTATTCCCTCACCCTGTAAAGTCGTAACTGCGTTTTTGTCATAACAAAACACATCAACATAATAATATAAAGAAAAGGCAATGGTCTGTGTCTATGCATATAAAAGAGTTAATAAAAACAAACAATTTGCAATTACAATCAAGAATAATAAACAGCCTATATGGAATAATAGGGCCTATATATTGATATATATATATATATATATACTGATATATATATACTGATGTATATATGTATATATATATATATATCAGTATATAAATTATATAAATATATATATATATATTATAACATCCGTTTGTTAGCATTAGTAGTAATATGTTATCAGTTGATTGCGCCACTTTCAATTATTTTATGTATAATGTGAGGTGTTTATATCCATAGCCGGTATAGCAGACCACAGGTAGTTTAGGACTAAAATCGCCGAATTAGCTGTATAGCAGTAACTTATAAAAACTGTTACGTCCGCATGGTGCGTGTTATGGCAGTATAATAGTTGTTCATGCATATAAAAGCGTAGTCCACCTTCTGGGTCGAAGGGAATACGAGAAATGAGTAAATGAGCCGGCATATTCGTTCAGCAATGGAGCAAAACTGAACCCCTCGCCCGTCGTAACATACGTGACAGCACAGAGAACATTGTTGAAGCCTCCGCGCCATGTAGACAGGAGCAACTTTCCTTAAAAGGGAACGCTGCTGCCATATCTTAGTAGAATATGCCAACAAATGTTTTAAGGTAATTTGGATGTGATTAATCCGAAAATCATGTTGGCAATCTTTGGGAGGGGTCCTTCCCACCTAGATTTGGGAAAACAAACTGACGTCCGATTAACCCCCGTATATAAGCAAAACACTCTCCTAATTAGCGTAATATTGAGCAATTAGTAAACCTAAACTACATTGGCGATATGTAGAAGGGGTCCATGACCTTCTCAATTAAAAAAAAAAATAATTACGTCCGTTTTAAACCCGAAAACAAAAAAAGATGAACGCCGTTCTGATCAACGTAATATTGATCACGTAATTTAACCATAATAATGCAATTACCCGAATGTAGTGAGATAGATAAATATTAATAAGATTTTAAATATATATTAAGACCAACCACGAACATACTACTACATAACTTTACAATTAATACTTGTCAAGTGTGAATAAATGTAAAGTGATCTAAGGAGACCCGCACTAAAATTGAAAGACCACTGACGTTCACACCACCAATACAGTTTGACACACAACAATAACAAAATATCACAACTATGAAATACAAGAAAGTAGTTGCACAGAAATGTTAGTGAAATACCGATATCAAAGATATGTAACATTAATTAATTATTACAAAGACTTTGCTTAAATATACTAGTTTAGCATTCTACAGTGTGATATGAAGTATTAACAGATGATTGTATTTGAATATTTAGTGGTGTCTTTTATTGACTTGAATTGTTTGTCTAGCAGCATAACATTTCCTTACCGACAAGTATAGCAATGCACGTAATCATAGTTACCCCCGAATTAAACAACACTGCAATCGTACACAGACGGAAAGAGAATCACATCTGCTTTATTGTTTATACATATTTGTGTGGAAAACGAATGTCTGATTATATATGTATATGTAAACCCCCTCCTCAAGAAGGCATCTCTACCTAAAGATAACTTCATGCATAATTATAGACCAGTTTCTAATCTCTGTTTCATTTCCAAGATCCTTTAAAAGGTTGTAGCAAAAAAGCTTGGCTCTCACATTAATTCGAATTGCTTGTCTAATGAATTACAATCTGCATACATACACTTTCATTCTGCGGAAACAGCTCTATTAAAAGTGAATAGTTTTGTTGTTTTAAATATGGATAAAGGTAAAGTAACTGCGCTTACTTTGCTTGATCTATATGCTGCCTTTGACACAATGGATCACTCCATTCTCACTAATCATTTGTCTTCATGGTATGATGTATCCGGCACAGCTTAGAGTTGTTTTGTCACATCTAACACACAGGCATCAGATAGTGAAGATTGGGGGATTGTCTTCCATCAGCACTCACTATCTCCCTATATCCTCAGGGTTTTGTCCTCCTCGGAACATTACTTTTCACTCTCTACTCAACACAAATGAGCTCAGTCATAATGTAAGTCACTATCTTTATGCAGATGATACACAGATTTACATTTATTTAGCTACGCCATACACGAATTGCTCCTTAGATCAGCTCAGAAATTATTTTAATTACATTTTTGTTTGGTTGGCTGAGAATAGAGTAAAGATAAATCCTGATAAAATGGTAATTATTGGCACACAGAGGCAGCGTGATACAATTACAAGCTTTCCCCCCACACCTATGCTTTTTCCCCACACCTTACGCCTGCACTTTCAGTACGAAATCTAGGAGTTATCTTTTGATGATAATTTCAGTTTTAGACGGCATATTTCTCAAACTTGTCGCGGCAGATATTATCATATCTAGTGAATGTTGCATAATGTTTGTCAATGTTGCTTAGTGCTAGTTACTTTGTTTTTTGGTAGTGGTAATTAATGTTGGTAAAGTATGTGGGAGTTGCAATTATTATTAATTATTATGTAAAACTACCTTCAACTGTGACCAGCGATTAATGTTGTATATAACTGCAATGGTGGCCGTTATGACAGCGATATTTCAGTTTTAGTACAGGTCTCCATAAGTCACTTTACATATAATTACACTTGTCAAGTGTTAATTATAACTGCACAATTATGTTGATGTTAATAAATAACTAACTTATTACTGATATATTTATCTGTGTCTCTGCTTAAGAGGAACGTTGTGTTATAGTTACTTTACGTGGTCAATATTACGTCAATTAGAATGACATTAATATATTTTTAGTGGGTGTAAAATTGATGCAGTTTTGTATTTGTGTAATTCGGGGGTCATGGATCCTTCTCAAATACCGCCAAAATGGGTTTGTTTTATTACGTTATCAATATTATGCTAATTAAAAGGGTGTTGTTTTGCATTCGCGGGTTAATTGTGTCTTTTTTCTCTTCAAATTTAGGGGGTCAAGGACCCCTCCCACATATTGCCAACATGGATTTTTTGATTCAGTACACCCAAATTACTCTAAAAAGGTTTGTTGGCATATTCTCCTAATAATGACTACGGAACGTTTTGAACTCACTTATTTGGATTGTTGCTCCTGCCTAATGAGCAAGATGTCAGCTTCCAGGATATCGGACATTTTAGTGGAAATTTCCACTTTGAGACAACATTCTGGATGAACCACTAACATGGAAATGTGGATTATAGTTTTGTATGGTTATTTGCCTCTTTTAAGTGCATAATACCAAAACGTTGCGTTGCGTTTACCTTTAAAAAGAAGGTGTCTATTTTGTTTTATTTAATTCCATTCCATGCACATAATTTATCATCTTACAACTTTAATCCCGCATGATCCTTATAATTTTATGACGCTTTGTGTAATTAATTATTATTTAAATTATCTTAGCCTACATATACATTTTTGGTTTAATGCCCGTATATTTATATCACATTTTAACTGTTTAATTACATGTACGATTCTTAGTTGTATTGTTCTTAAATTATTTAACTTACTATTTTATGATCTATATGTTTAGTGGACTAATTATTGTATTGTAAAGCGCCATAGAGGACTATGTGATTATGACACTATATTAATTTCGTATTTTATTATTATTATATTATTAACAAAATGAAAGTGGGTGTTTTGCTATTGTGCCATATTCTAATTTGTTTGTAATTCTGAGCGTATTTTGTACTTCTATGTGAGTGTGTGTATTGATTTCATCGTGAAAACATTATCCCATGCCGTAACAACGCACTTGCCTAGTTCTTAATCATGGCCATCCATAGCAGCAACTCCAGATGGCAAGTCAGTATGGAAGTCCTCGACAAATTTGTGTCTCTATTTTCTAACATACAGACACTGCCAGAATCGACACAATAACGATTTGTTCCATTTGTTTATTATCCCTATCTACGTTGGTATCGTGTTAACGTTTCTTGGTGCCCTCTGATCGTAGTACCTCGTCCTATCAATATCTCGGTAGCCTCTCAGGGTATCTAAAACATCTGGTTGGTCACCTCTTAGTGCTCAGTGCCCGTATTATCAAAGAAATATTGCTTTCGGTTTATTAGTTTACACCAGTTATTAGTACAGGAGCATTAGGGTCGGACATGGAAACAAACAGTACAAAGCTGATTTCTTTTCAGACTAGTTGCAAAGTACCGCGAGTCCCCACGTACCCCCCGAGTGCGCTCGGCATAACAAGCCTAGCAACCAAGCTAGACAACCATTATAGACAGCGGGATGCGGTCGAAATATTCCGATCGCATAGCAAGTTACTTGAGAGGTAATTATGTATACTATGAAAGAGTACTGTATGTGTTTCATACTGACTTGTGCTTTTGTTGTGTAGCGTATTACTGCGAATTCGATTACCCATGCAAGTGGGGATCCCCTTGCATCTCACACGGAAGATGGGATTATACGTGCAACTGCCCCCATGACCAATATTATGGAAAAAATTGTCAGTGTACGTATTTTATATATTAGTACATATGTGCACGCGTGTATGCCCATTGAGTTGTGTAGTTGATGCATGCGTGCGTGCACGCGTGAAGAAAATTAATTTATATATTATATATAAATTCCCTGTTGGTTAAGAGTTCTTATCAACTAAAGGTTCGTTCCGGACTTTAGATGGACATTTAGACGATTGTTCGTGAAGCTATTCGTATTTTCTGCAATTGTTCAAACTTATACAAACCGTTCATAAGTAGAGGGTGTCTGCAAGCGCCCAGATTTTAACTAAATTCTGATCATTATCGCGTCACGCGCGCTATTTCGTTGTCCGACAATCGAAACGAGCGAGCCCGTGACGCGTTTGTGGGAGAGTCGAGCGGAGCGCGTGACGCGATCGGGATAGGGAAGGGAGCCGAGATCTACGCCAAGAAATCAAGGCATTTTTTCACTCAATTTGGAACAAAATTGCAACAGACGTTTTGTACCACAGTAGTTTCTATGGGGTCTCCTGCAGAGCACCATAACCCAAATAAATCCCAGTGGGGGAATGTGTATAATGAGCATGAATCCCATGTAGCCTCTACAAATTAATACCTTGCCACATCTTTAATATCACATGACAATTGTTTTTTTAATTTACAATTATAAAATGGGGTTTTGGACATAATGGACACATTAATTTATAATTGGGTAGTAACTCATTTGCATAAATCCCAAATCCACAACTCTTTTTTTTCCATATCTTTGTTGTCATATGATATGGTTTAGTATGTTTTATTCAGTGAAGGGGTTTTGGATACAATGATGCATTGTGATTGGGTGAGTAGTTCATTTGCAGAAATGCAGCATGGCCTCCAAATAGCAACGTTTATCATATATTAGCTCAAGTTATAACAGTTTAATAAGGCTGAATTTATTTTAAATTAAACCGATATGGCATGCTACTCGTGTTTATTGATTGGCATTATATTACCCAAACGATTTATCAAGCAGATCACAGTCATTACTGAAATCTAGCAGCTCTTAGTTGGTACAACCTGCTGGTCCAGCTAAATTGTGTACAAGGAGAGCAAAGTAGACTATATTTGTATGGCATCGGCACCGTTTACAACTGCAGCAGAAAATATCCACTAGTCCTGGTGATGCTGCGACCTGGTTGGTCTGCATTGGCAGACATCTTTTACTCACCGTCTGACATTCCCACTCTCCTGATTTTATGTTGATAATTGTCCCTTAGGCTCCAGAAACCGAGGGAGGTTTGTGGGACTGAGACCCGATATTTTTAATGTGGTGACTGGAAATAGGATCAGCCTCCCTTTAAATATGTAAGGGGTGTGTGTTTTTGGAGTATACTTTGGTGACAAGGTTGGAGATAGGATTAGCCCCCCAACATTTTGGGAAGTTTTTTATTCTAGGGTGCAATTATGTTTCTGGTAGCCTGAAGGTGGGGTTTATTGGCGAGCCTCAAGGGGAGGGTGCAAATCGAGGTTTTTGGAGAGTCTCGGGGAGGTGCAATTGGAGGTTTCTGGTGAGTTTGAAAAATTGTGAACGTAGTCCGTGAGAAATATTCAACAGCCCCCACGTCTTTCGATGTCATGATCCAGCAGCGGTGTCGTGCTGAAGCTCTGGCTCAGCCTACCCAATATTAATTTCCGGCTGTAGGAAGACACTGAAGCTATGGTGCTTGGTAACTGCTGAGGTTGGTGGTTGTGTTTGTGGTTCCACAAGAGACATGCTCTTAGAAATCTTATCACAAAAATGCATGTATCATAATATATCCAGTTCTTCCTCTTCGGCATCAGCTCGACTGGATGCTGACAGAGCAAGGCATGGTTCTTGATCGTCTTCAATTTCTTCAATGTCACCTTTGAGCTAATCAGCTAGCTAAGACAGACAGAAAGGAGGGGCATGGCGATGGTACGCGCAATATCCAAACGGCCGTCGTGTCTGCCAGACAACATATACTTTTTGATGGGGAGTGACTTTATATATGAAACCTATAAAGAACATAGAATGGCGCATAAAGCAATCTGAGGAGTTTCACGGTCGTGATGTGTGTAATCATATTACAATCTTTGTTCATGTAATTCTTGATTCTGCACAACCTCTTGCCTGTTAGGATTGCGAAAGATGTTGACACTGAAGTAGACGTCTTGCCTTGCTCTCTCTCAGCAGATTCATCCGAGCAGCAGTAACATAATTATCGCAGTAGAGGGAAAACACCAAAAGAGAAAGGACTATATTTCTCAATATACATGCATTTTTGATAAGATTTCTAAGAGCACATCAACCACAGCCAACCTCAGCAACTATCATAGCGCCCGTGTATACTATTAGACGAAGGACGGGAAGGGACAGGTATCAACTTGTTTTGCAGGTTGCCGCCGTATCAGCCAGCTCTACGTATTCATTGCTGTCAGCTTTCAATGATGGCTATAATCTGCTTGACATATATTATGAGTAAGGTAATGGGCATAAATTCACAAGAGTACCATGCTATATCACATGAATTGAGCAACTAATAAACATAGCATGTTTGAAAAGTTAAGCAAAAATATTTGTTAAGCACAAATATGGTAAAACATTGCTATTTGGAGGCCATCTTGGATTTCTGCAAATTAACTATTCAACCAGTCACATTTTAATGTATTCCAAATGTATCACAAAACCACATAATATTATTACAAATTACTCAACTGTGCCATACGACAGCACAGCTACGGCAATATATTGAGTTGTGGCGGCCATATTTCATTTATGCAAATTAACTACTCAGCCAATCAAATTTTAATTAAATCAAATTGTTCCAATCTATCTAAAAGGCTACATTTTTACGCCCACTGTCACAGCTTCCACTCACGTCTGCATCATGCATTCAAAACGGTTCACGGGTTATTCCACACAAATGCCAGTATTGCTACCATACTGTAACGTACATTCATGTGGGTTGGTAATATGCACTCTGTGTAGTATTAGCATTCTTTCTTTTGTTATTCAGACTTTGATGTCTGCAGAGCCCATAACTGTTGGTATAACGCATCGTGTATTTCGCTGGGAGTACCCGGCTACTGGGATATATATGCATGCAACTGCACAGAGAATTACGTCGGACAATTATGCATGGGTAGGTGTTGTAGTTGTTGTTGTTGTTGCGTGTGTGTGTGTGTGTTTGTGTGTGTGTGTGTGTGTGTGTGTGTGTGTGTGTGTGTGTGTGTGTGTGTGTGTGTGTGTGTGTGTGTGTGTGTGTGTGTGTGTGTGTGTGTGTGTGTGTGTGTGTGTGTGTGTGTGTGTGTGTGTGTGTGTGAATGTGTGTGTGTGTTGTGTGTGTGTGTGTGCGTGTATGTGTGTATGTATGTATGTGTTTGTTTGTGTATATGCGCGTGCAAGCATGCGTGCAAGCATGTCTACGTGTGTGCGCGTCAATTGTCAATATGTATGCATGCACAAGTATAATGTAATTGGTGCTTTCCTGCCAATATATGCATGCATGTATGCACGCTATAAGCTATACTGAACAACCAACATTAGAAAACATGACACCTGCCATTAGACAGGTAAACACAATAAAGTCACTGGGTTCGACGGAATTGCTGGCATGGCGACGACACACCACATGCATATTGTGCTTGCGTATCTGCAGTACGAAAACGTCAAAGTGTCACTAGAGAAGCGATGTTTGTTTTCATATTTTACGAAGGCATACAAAACGATATGCGGCAGGCTTATCGGTTCGCCCAATAGTAGGCAAGGTTCCCATCAATCGCCTTCAGCCATTGGCTGAGGAGATCCGGGAATGTGTTTTAAGCGATACGGTTGTCTAAAATTGCATCTTCTTGTCCCACTTTACGATGCGAGGATTTGCCAAAGCTAGAGTACATTGCTCGTTAACAGTAAGAATCAACGTATTCCTCGCCTTGGTTTTATTTGTGACCGTTGACGAAACACTTGCTTCACAGTGTTGCATTGTGATTAAAGGAATTTGGACTTTGATACCGACCCCTGTCACAGAGCGTATGGTATTTACCGCCAGCGTTTCTTCAGAAGATTTGCAGGTTAGGATCCAGAAAGTCTGCTTTCAGGGTGCAGTGTACCCTCAGGTCAAGGAAGTCGACTTTTACCATTGCTTCGTCGTCTTTGGTGAGTCCTCCGTTCACTGGAAACTGTTCCGCAATATATGCACTGTGTTCCAGACCAGCACAGTATGAATCGCGTCGTATCATCAGCAAAAGAACATAGGACATTTCTCTTCGGCACCTCAAATCGCGGTGTGAATTGGGATAACACGGGAACGTGATCAATAATAACTGTACATTGAAAATATGGAGCTTGCGAAAGAAGCTGGCAACTTAGTGTTGACTTCTTGGAATACTCACCGTATTCCATTGTGTACAGATGTTCCTTTGTTTGATCTCACCAAACAGTGGTGCTTTGTAGCCCAGCTGTAGAACGGTTGTATAACTCATCAGCTTCCCATGGCACTCTTGATATACACATAGCAATTCCCCATTTTCAGGAACATGATTATAACTTTTTCTTTTGGTTCGAACAACATGGATTCGTTGTTACCTTTAGGGTATTTTCTGAATCCGCTCAGTCTTGTTGGCCGGTGCTTCTGCTTAACACATGAATGGCCACAGCAAGGATTCGTGGTCGCTATACCCCAACGGTGTGTGGCATCATCAACCAGGTATTGTTCATTTTGATATCACCGGGTCAAGTGTGGATGGTAGTTGACACGGTCCCCGTCTTGTCGGCTTGATGAGGTTGACCGAAATCCACATAATTATAGTCCTCTATTTCCAGGTCAATCCCATCTTGCCATGTTACAGCTAGTAGGCGTTTTTTGCATGTACATCAGTACCCTACCACCAATACTTTCTCTCATATAAATCCTAGGCATATTGCAAGTGTCCAATTTAATTTCACCATCAACTATGTGAGAATTGACCTATCCATCAAGTGACCTATTGCATAGAAAAAGCTCCGTCACGCCATAAAAAATGGATAACGAATTATAATTAAAGTTGCGTATGGGTGTCTGTGTGTGCGTGCGTGCGTGCGTGCGTGCGTACATGTACGTGCGGTTGACAGTTGGAGTTAACGGCAGGCTACAGAGCGCATGACGAAGTGGAGGCGCCCCACGTAGGTGTTTGTTGTAGTGGAGAAATAAATCGTTCTCCGGGTAGAGTGGCCGACATAAGGGTTGTGTTTTGGGGGATTAATAATGAACCAGGTTTTCGTTACATATACGTGCGCGCGCGCGTTGTTGTGTGCATACGGTTACATGTCAACGGCAAGTAAAGGTAAATGTGTGTGTGTTTGTGTGTGTGTGTGGTGTGCGTGCGTGAGTGCGTGCATGCGTGTGTGCGTGCGTGTGTGTGAACGTATGTGCGTATATGCGTGTGTATGTGTGTATGTGTGTATGTGTGTATGTGTGTATGTGTGTATGTGTGTAAGTGTGTATGTGTGTATGTGTGTTTTCGTGTTGTAGAAAGGGACCGCTGTCAGTCTCACCCCTGTCAGCACGGCGCGACGTGCACCCAGAAATGGGAAATGTGGGGGAGTTATAACGTCGAAGTTTGGGTCGTAAAAGATTTATGCCTATGTCCTAAGTGGCATCAAGGAGTCTTTTGCGAAGGTTTGTAATGCAATTTGTAGCACAACGCCTATCAGTTCAGATATGATATTCACAAACGTGTATTGATATGATATTCACAAACGGCGTACATTGGTGACACGTTTGTTGCGAGTCGTGTGTTTATTTGACTTTAAACTTGTGCAAAGAATGCTGATCCGCAATTTAACAAAACGTGTGTCTGGTTGATTTGACCGGAGCGAAAGTTGTGAACCGATTCAAAAATTGAAACATTGAGCTCTATGTCATAAAAGCCTCTTCGGTTTAATTACCTTCAAACATCTTCTAACTCAATATTCACGAATATTTAATCAAAATAATCTATATTTTGTTCATATAATTTAAACTGTGGATTCGTAACTGTGGATTTTCGGTTGAGCGCGCTACGAAATCAAACCGCAAGAAGGTTATAATACCTAAACGAGAATCGTACGTGTACTGTTTTATTTTGCGGGATCTGGGGTTTTATACAGAATATATTTTTAAACGTCTGACACAATAAAATTTCTTAAAAATAAATTAAGCATAATCTGGATCCCGTTTTGATGCCAGGGCAGGAGGCTATCCGCTAGAAATGTGACGGGTAACCAATTAGTAAAGCCAATTTAGTCTTATTTTGATTTGTATAAGGTCCGCGTGATATGCTGGGGCCAAGACCTATGATATGCTGAGGCCACGCTAGAAGAGTGGCATACAAGCGAGTCGTGTGAGCGATAGAATAAAAATATTATAAAACTTCTACATCTTCACTCGTCAATGTTTGACGTTCTTTCATAAATTTCTACGTAAACGCGTTCCTATATTTTTGTCAATCGGTATTTTTTACAAATCGCTGCTTACCATGATTATCCCTCAAGGCAGAGTCATCAAATTATTATCCCATACAGTCATACTTCGAAAGCCTGAAAATGTATTAGATACCGCATACCAACTTTACTTAGAAAAACACCAGCCTGCATTTTGGATCAGATATACACTCATAGCCTCTACGGTTTCTCCACATACACCAAGCAATACTTACTAGCATCTTACAACGATACTAGCGCGAACACAATCTGCTACATGTGCACTTTACCTACCAACAAACATCACACGTCAGCCGCATATTTGTAAGCCTCAGTGAGAGTCTCCCGGCAGGAGTTTCTTCTTTTATTAAACTGTTGTTACATGTTTTGTATTTGTTATCTGTCAAATAAAGATGTTTCCAGTTGCAGTTAAAGTTCCAGATAGTACAGCAGTTTGATTACAGTTGTGAGCTCGCAAATGATACAAAATGTTTTCAATAGCATTGCAAGACTGAATATGTTTTATGGTAAATTAATAACAAATTGTTTAACGCAGCACAACGCCATCTTTCGGATTAGTAAAAAGCAGTACACACAGAATTGGTGACGTTGTTTTCTCGCCAACAGTGGCGCGGGCCATGAAATTCAGTAGCGGTGTGTTCAACATTTGTTTTCTAATTAACCACTAACAGTAAAAATGTGATTGTAGTTACAAAGGGTTAGTTTATATTAACACTTTTAGGTGCAGCCTGCGTGTTAGCGTGATTGTGTAAGAATGATATAATTAGTGGTTGCAGCATGTACAACTACACGTACGTAGGTATTCGTATTTCAATACACACACACACCCAAACACATTATAACATAAGCATGATGCTTTGACCATGGATTTGTGATGCATGGTTTCATGTGTTTCATGCGATAATTTTTAAAGTGATTAAATGGAATTGTCTTCGTTTCAGTTGTGACTGCGTGTGCTTCTAACCCATGCCAATTTTCCGGTACATGCGAAAACGTTGGAGAGTTCGGAGACAATTTCAAGTGCAATTGCGTACCTGGTTTCGAAGGAACATTTTGCGAAAGTACGTAATACTTTGACTTATCAGTAATTGTGATAACAATAATTCAGGTGACCAACATATATAAGTTTAACCTAACAGCTTTATTTTAAAACTTTATAAAGAATCCGCCAAAATATCCCGTTGTCATATTTAAAGCTATGCTCTGTAGTACCTCAGGACTCAAGTCGCTAGTGTTGTTAAACCACATTACTTTAGGCGTATTTCGTTATTAAAGCATCTCATTTCTGGAATTATGTGTCCTCTGTGCTATTTCTAGCATATCCATTTCCTTCTAACGATATGGCATCCACGCTTGTATACGGTATTATAAATGAAGTATAGCTATTGCTTTAAGAACGATATAATTAATTCGTTTTCTTTATACGTTGTATTTCTTCTACTTTATTCACGAATTTTATTTCCCTTCGCCATTTCGCACTGCTCTTCTGTTTATGGCAGTACTGAGAACAATATCTCCCATTTTACATAATATATCCTCATTCCTATGTCCTTTATGGAGGCATTTTTATTTCCACATATTGAATAGCGCCCTGGGGTAATTACACCCTTGGGGGTAAATAGGGCATTTTGGGGGTAACACAAGCTTATTATGACTGCGCGTTTGTAGCACGCTACATTGAAGATATATGTTGTGGAACGAAGTACCATAAATTTTAAAATGTCTTGTACTGAAATCCCTTACAATCGGAGAGGATCTTATCAAGCCATGTCTAGTTGAAACATCGGGGCTCGTCTTTGGCAAAGAACAATGGAGACAATTGAGCCAGATATCATTTTAGGACACAACCATGGAAACTGAATATCTGAGATGAATGAGGACATTTTTGGATCAGGCCGTTTTATTTTTATTATTATTATAAAGCATTTATAGAGCGCCGTGTGTCCGGATAACAAATCTGCTCAAAGGCGCTGAAAATCGTAGAGTATAGTAAAATACATTAAATGACCTAAAATATATTAAATATAAATATTAAATAGAAAGATAAAAGAAAATTATTTAAAAGTAGCATATAAAAATTACATAAAATGTCAGTTAGATAAACCTGAATAAAAATAAGTATATATATATTTACAAGTGTATATATTATACATAAGTTAAATGAGTTAGCCGTTTAAATACCTAAAATAAATAATGTGCTTAAATCAAATTAAATAAGTACATATAACATGCTAATTAAAAATAATAATAAATAAATGACTGCATCCTAAGTACATAACCGATGTCAACATAGCACAAATGTCCCTGCTGCGGCCTGCAAAGTTCTTTGAAAGCCTGTCGAAATAAACATGTCTTTAAGGGTGATTTTAGTTGCAGAAGTGTTAGCAAAACCCTCAAAGCTTCGGGTTTCAACTGAATGAATCAACCTGTGTATTATGTTGTTTATTGTGTACAATTGCTTGTTCGTAAAAAGAAACTCTCCAAAAGAGGACTGTCTGTTTTCTTAACTGTTTACTACCAGTGTTCTTCTATTCCGTATGGATGTCATGGGGACACAATTTAATTATGTGTACATGGAAGAGAACCGCTATTGAACCGCTACAGACAATGTCAGACAAAGAGGTCATACAGTTATTATAAATATGGACTATATTGCACATCTTTTGGTGATATCAATCAGCTTTTAGCCTCTCACAAGAAAGGAATATATTGCATATTCTCACAACTCGTGTTGCAATGTTACCAGCTCCCTTCGAAAATCCAGTTATAACAACATGAAGTTCAGGCTAATGAGGTCTCTGTGATCTCAAAATTGACAACGCCACTTCAAGAGAAGAAACATTAATGTCCGTTTGCTGGCGATATCACATAGCGATAGCACATACTTTCCGTGGAAAATGCCATTCTTTGATAGTTTTCGTATCTGGAACCCTGTGAGAAGAATACGCGGATAGTGATACTTGTTTTAGTGGTCGTAGAAGACTGGCAGTGAATACCAAATTCGCTAAGAGAGAGAGTGTCCTCATCCCAATTTAATCCTGTGGGGAACTGGCATTTCTACAAGGATCAGCATTAAAACAAAGCTACAAAACATACTGTATATTTTATTTGTTGTCGTGATCAAGTATTTTTGCAATGACCCCTTGCATTTTTAATTATTCTTTCAGTTTTTGAGAAAACCGCTTATTTTATAAAGATGACCCCCTTAATATCTAAACTATCCCCTTAAATTATTGTGACATTCAGGTACGTATTTTAAAAATAATATCTAACCTTTTGAGAAATGAACCATTATTTACAAATTAAAATACCTCAACAATTTTGTTTTAACATGCATCCTTGTTAGTTTAGATGACCCCACATGTATTATAGTTCATATGTTTTTTTAGTGAAGGTTATTACTTAAATGACCCCTTACTTTCTTTTTGCTAGCCATCCTACTGATTCAGAACAATCGTTTGTCCACATGGAGGTAATATGAACAGAATTCCGTATTTCCCAAAAAAACAAGCGGCTGATGCTTTATGGGAATCCTATGTTAATCATACATTTGTGGGGTAGATGTCATCAGGTAGATGTCACCACAACTTAGTCCACATCCTTTATGGCCAACATATGGTTATATTGGAATGCATTGCAACGGAAGCAAATGTTGAAGGCAGGAATATGTCCTAGATAACATATCAAAAGTATACAGCTCTAAAATTTGGAGAACAATATCAAAATTACGCAAATGTTGGGGCCTCTCAGTAGTTTTCCTGCACGATTTCCCATTTGGGACAACATAAATTATTAGCAAGATAATGTTTCTTTAAACACCAGTCAACCCAAAATGCATAAACATTAAAACATTTTAAATATTAACTTTTTAAAATAAAATACGTATTGGTATCAACCATGCACTAACAGCTTCAATTACATATCCAACTCGGCTCCCGTATAACATGATTATTCTTCGTATTTACGTATGCTAACTGCCATGGGCATAAATCGTATACATAACATAATACAAATAAATTTAATATGTGAACATTTTATATAGTAATTATAATGAACCCTTGATATATGGTGAGAACATAAATGCATGAATTTAGTAACTTAACTTTGTAAAATCGCCATTTTCCCTCCCATATAACATGATTATACACTGCATATATAAGTATGATACGGCTATGAACATCAATCACATACGTAACGCAAACACATTTAGATGGGGAGCACTGTATGTAATCGTTATAATGTACCCTTGATGTTAGGTCAAAACATACACAATTCTGACTACATGGCTTTGATGAAACCAGAACCAGCATAAGAATGTCATGAAATCATGAATTAAGACCACCACTACATAATCAAGATTAGTTTTGATATGTCTCTCTCCATCAACAAACGCACGACTACCCACCGTCCTCGTCATCACCGACGCCACCCAAGATTGAGTTTCAGCTCACTGTGTACCGGCATTCGCCACATGCAGAGAACGCTCACAGTTTGTTCCTGCTGCACGTGCACCTAGTCATACTGCAATCTATGGAACAGTTACATCGTATTACATGGAACAGGGCATCATGTGCTGGAGGCAGGCTTGTCACGGAGGGCACAAGATAATGGGCGATCGTCTTCCATCCCCAATCTACTGATATCGAGTGCCTTACACCAAACCACTCCTGCACTTGCAAGCTCGCCACCATGCTGCGATGGCGTGCAGCTGCATATGTCGGAGGTAATATATAAGGCATGCGGCTGAATGTGCGAACTCTTGACTGACACCTTCTCACAAAACCTTCCGTACCTCATGGAATCCTGATTGTCTTCTGGTGTTTCCAATGTAAAGGCATATACAAACGTTCTCTCTCCTGCAACTATATTCTGTTCTGTTGAAGCAACACGCTTCGTTAATTGGTCAGCTTGTCTCTGGAAGTACTGGCTAGAACCAGGTTTCTTCATTGAATATCTTTTTCCAAGGCCGTACATCCGGGGAATGGTGCCACATCTTAACACAGCTTTCACATACATCTTTACCTAGATGGTCAAGTACGGATTGTATGTTCCACACACAGTTCTTCTTTGTGGTTGATGGTACCTCACTGTGCACGAAAAATCATTCGCATTTTGGTCAGCACAGAACCAGACGACGACAGCCAGATCTGAGATCAGCTGAGATCATTAGAACATTGTTCTCTATCACTGCAGATTGTAGGCCTATTGCTCTCTTTGCACAGTCAACATATCTGCATCACTCTACTTTTGTTTGACATCCACTATGCCACCGGTATTTGCTTAGCAAGTTGATGGAATGATGCTTGTTGTTTACAATTGAAGACGTCCTTCATTGCCGTTATCCTCATATCATCACTGACCAAAAAATGTCTGCTCCAGCTTTTCCTCCCGCTCGTCTAAGATGATGGAGAGATTGTGTTATCCATCAAAGACAACAATGTCTTGAACGAACTTCCGTGTCATGTGACGTTACACTTACAGCATGCATAGCTCTCGATGTGTGAGGAACCAACGTGGCTAAGGGATGGGATGCAATCGAGCAAAATGCCCATCATTCAAGACATACTGAACCCCACCGATTGGCCATGCATTGTCGGATGTTAGCATACACCAGGCGGCAGCAGCAAGTGTAGCTTTATACGGTTCTCGCAGCATACGTGAATCGTCAAACAGAGGCGGTGGGTGACTGCGTAGCTCAAAACAGAACATTGTATGCGTGTCATTAGTCGATTTTGCAGCGACAATTAGACGCTGGAAGAGGAGCTGTGGGTCCACCGGAACCTGGCCACTGCCAACAAGCACAGTTGATTTTGACTGAAGTGTGATACTTTGGTGACAGCCTTTGAATGAATATTGCATGACAGATGTGTGTGTCGTGGATGTTAGAATCGTCTGGCCAATGGCTTTGGCGCAATCCACACCGAGAGTGGAGCAGACGTGCACCCCCGGTCATGATCTCCTACAGGGCTGAATTGTTTCAAAACAATATTCCGTCTGGTCAATACCATGGGAATACTAATATGATCAGTCAATAGTATATTATATAAATTGTGTTATGGTTTTATATATATATACCCATAAATAGCATGTAAAGTACACATAACGACGGAACGTATGTGACGAAAATATGATAGTTGAACAAATTATCCCTATAAAACTATTTGATTCAGTAAGACGCAATTTGATACAAAAAAGAAGTAAGCATATGGAATACTTAGGAAAAACAGCTCATTGTTTTAGACCCCGTCTGTGAATGTGTTCTTTGAAAAGAAAAGTTTACTTGCTGAAGAATGTGCCATATGTCATTAAACCAAAAAAACGTTACAATAAACAATAGTGTTTGTTCATTTAGGTTATGGATATTACATGTGTTTCAAATTTAATAGACAAGAAAACGTGAACTGAAAGGTTTATTTGTAAAGGCTCGTTTTACCCATTTGTTGCCCAGATCTGAAAATCACCCTAATACGTCTTCACCCTGATTATATGTCTTGTCTCTCTTTCTTAGTATATGGACACCACCGCTTTCCTCTTTATTCCCTCTATCACTGCCTAGAATAGCTCCTTCGCTGGTTTCTGAATGTTTCTTTGTTGTCATTTCCCTATGACAACGTCCCTCCTGCCACCTTCTCTCTTGTCATCTTCTTTCCTCCTGTCACCCCCCAGTCGACTGTTCTCCTGTCTCCTGCACACATGTTACTTTCACTCCTGTTCGTTCTCTCCTTTAATTGTCCCTCCTCTCAGCCTCCTTCCGTCCGTCTTCCTTACTTCGTTGTTTGTTCTCTCCTCATTTTCTTTACCCGGCAGTCTCACCACCTGGCAATTACTCTCCACTGATCCGATTACCTTTCCCGTGTTGTACACGTCAGCTATGTCCGTCTGTCTTCTCACTCTTACTTCTGTGTCACAGTCTTGCTAGCTGTCTCCTTAGCCGTCTCTAATAAAGGCCGATGGGAACTGCCGTAAAGTAACTGAAGAAAAACTGTCAATTTGACAGGACAAAAAAACTAAAGATTATTCGAGCCACCAGTCTAGTGTCAATATTGACACTTAATTTTTTGTATATTACGAAAACATACAAACTGTTAACCGTAAAGGCAAATAATTGGCTCAATTTACTTTCTTAATGATTGCCACCTGTTTCAGTCAAAAACAAAAACATACTTGGGATAGTTGTTATCGTATGGAATCTTAGTATAACGAGTTAGAGCTGGTGTTCATTATGTCGCTCTGCATTTGGATTTCTTCCCGCTGTAGTTCATCAGAGCCGCCTCGTTCGATGATCAAATGGAAGATTGATTAATATTGCGAAACATATGGTAGCAATTAACATCTACACATGATATCGTCCTAGGGTAAAATAAATGTTATACAATATTACAACAATGTCATGTCAGTATAGAACACATATAGGGCCCTACTGATTTGTGATCATAGCATTTTACTTCCTGTTCTGCATAGGCATGCTCGCCAATACGATAGCAATATTTATTTATTGCTAAGTGCGATAACGGCAAGCAAAAGACAGTTTGCTGAGAAGAGATGCGCACAATAGAACGTAAAACTACACATTGCATCATCGGCTCCAATTAGCCGTTTATCATTAAACTGCATATTTTTGAAAATATATAATGTGGTGTCTCTGAACGTTTCTTCTCTTAGCCAAGGTTTGTGGGTAAGGCCATATTATAAATACCTATTTTTCTCGACGATATGTCTCCATCAATCTCGACCTTCAGCTATATTTTTCCATGTGCTAATGTCGACACTCTCCGTCCACCTCGATTGGTCTCCTTTTATTTGACTCATTTTTTAAATACAAAAAAAACCTCAAATGTGAATAAATTTAAGGAGCAAACATGCTAATGTGGATGCCGGCATCACGAATATAGTGAGCACGCATGCATTTGTATAAATCCAGTATGTGCGTCTACAACCACCAGAAGGCATGCCGCCGTCTCTAGGGACATATATCTTCCCACAGATCTTCGCAAGCGAAGCAGCTGCCATCATGTATATATATATATATATATATGCATGCATGTATGAATGTATCTATGTACACATAATACGTTTTTGTTTTTACTGGTAGCTAACATCCGTGTTGTCTTGTCTTTGTAGAATGTATTAATTTCACGACGGCTTCCCCTTGGACCTTCATCCATTTGTACCACAAGGACAATTACTCGCTGCCTACGTTACACTTAGATAGATGTTTAAACAGATGTTTTAGCTTTCCGTGGTGTAAGCGGGTACATTTCATGTGGTGGACCTGCAGAATGTTTGACAAACAGGATCCTGCCATCTTGAAGCATCTACCAGTAGGCCATCAATTCACCTATGTTTACGACCGCTTTCAATGCCCAAAGAAGCTAAGTATGTGTACCTATGTTCACTCTATAGACTGTACGTTCACATTGTAATTTATAAACACACGCACGTTAGTACGCACGAACGCACGCTCTTTTGTACACGCGCTCATGAGTACTCACGCACGCACGCGTGCACGCATATCTTAGCAGTAGGAGAATGCAGGTAAGATCACGCTCTTTACATCCAACTGCGCATGGAAAGGAAACAATATAGCTAAAACTGTCCATATTTGCATGATTTGAAGAACATATGGTCGATTCTCACGAAAGGTCGGCACATAGTTGAATAAGTGACTTCAATGTATCTCTTCTAACCTTTGTCTCAAGAAAATAGACATATCGAACATTAGAAAAACCAAAATGGGACACCTCAATAGCTATGCATGTGGCCAAAGCAGCACGTCAGATTTGGATTACATAATGAAATGTATCCACACAAATGCACGCTGATTTGCATGAGATAACACCGACGTGTCGTGTAACTTATTCTATATCGTATCTTGTTTTGGTTGGTAAGTATGCCCGATATCTTAAAGCACGAGAAGCATTCAAGGTTTTTGGTCTAACTTGCTGTGTTTATTGTATTTGTCACACTTACAAAGTTATTACGTTTTCTTTTTTCACGTTTTATTTATACATGATAGCACATCAATAAGTGCAGTGAAAAAGACGAAGACGTCATTAACTAAATATTGAGCTCATGTTTTAGTTGAGATGTTGTATATCCCAGTGGCACACTGCTACAATTTACTAATGACTGACTGTGTGTGTTATCTCACTAGATAGACGTATGTTGTATGGATACTCAACATCTGCTTTGGTTGAATGAACGTCATAGTTAAGAACAGGGCCTGATTAACTAACAAAACTTGATAGGAACATTTGGTATGGATAATCTACAGTTAATTACTCATTTCTGTATAATAAACATCATATATCGTTTTAAAACAGCAATTTATTTTGTTTGTCAGTTGACAGTTACAAAGAAAGTACACTTTACTGTCCAATGTTACGTCATTGTTAAAGCAAACACATTTGATGTAAGCCATACATAAATCTATGACTTGGCACACCAAATATCGTCATATGTACCGAAACAAAAAACGTCAACAAGTTGCGAAAATGCCCAAATACTTATGAGAACAGTGAATGTTGTATGGATACTATGGTTTTGTATGGATACTGTAAACCCGCACATTGGATACCCGACGTCCTACTGCATCAATATTCGTATAACTAGCTTAACCCATAACGAAATCAACGTAAATGTATCAAGGCTTCATAGTGAGCATACGGATCAGTATTATTCTTTAAGTTTATGCCAAACTTGAATTATTCAAGGTCACACAGATCTCACAGCAGCGACTCCTTATCAAACATATATTTGTGCGTAATAAACAAACAGCACCACTAATGTAACGTAATGTAATTGAAGACATTGTGCAAGCGGCTGTATTAATGGACTAGTCCAATAAGAGGCGTTTGTTGTATGGATACACAATGTTGTATGGATACCACGTCACCCTACTGAAGCTAATGTATGGGCTAATCCCACCAGCAAACTTGCCTAGAGCACCTAGAACATGTCAACATATCACTAGGCATGTCAGTACATGTAACTGAAGTTAAAACCAACAATTACACAGTAATCAATAAGTAACACAAACTAGTAAGTAATGGAAGATTACACTTTGGAATTAACAATTGCTGTTGTACAGTTCATCAATTATATGATGTCACCAAAACATGAATACCTAAGAAACAATCGACATCATCGATAAAGCATTAGACTGCACTAAAACGTTCAAATACACGTCCAACCTTTGCCCGATCAATTGAGCAAATGTCCATGAATGTCTTGTTGACATACACGGGTTCAGACACTTTACAGAGGATGTCCTCCTTGCCAATGTACATCTCATCGGTCTTCCCCCAGCGCCACTTGCCACGTGTTTGGGTAAGACTGGTGATGACGAATTCGTCATCCTCTTTCTTAATGACCTTGGACACGTACCATATCTTGCGGTACACAATGGCTATGTAGTCCCCGGGTGATGGCATAATAAGGGGGACTTCGTCATCACCATTCTCGTGGTCATCACAGGGTAGTGACTCAGCGGGTGTGTCGTCATTATTTGCTGTTGTTGACTGATGACCAGTTGCAGTGACGGACACCTTTGTGTACTCATCCTGGACACGTAGCGGGGAACTGGTCATCTTTAAAACGGCAATCCTTGACGCAGGATGTCTCCCTCGTCCATAACTGACGACCAGTAACGCCCATCGCGTGTGCTTGCATGAGCACATCTACTGGTGTTATTTTCCATGAGCCGATGATGTCCAACACTCTGTGACATGCGCTGACATCACACGGGTGAATTCCATTTTGCATTCAGCCATCCGAAAGTATTCACAGAAGGAATCTGCTCCCGATATTACGGCATCTTTCTTCATTGCGTTTTCTGCCACCTTTTTTATGGTACAACCGACGCCATCACAGGGTCATTTTCCGTGGCCCGCCTCCAGCAACTGATCTCGCTTCTCTTGGGTCTGTTTAAGCTTACGTTTGAGGCTGCGCACAATACTTGGTACAGCAACGACCAATCGGTGGCTTGGATTGATTAGTTGTCTTCAACGCCTGGGACTGAGGGCAATGTTTGGTGCAGGGATGTTGGCCAGGCGGTCTGACGATCTCTATGTTTGTCGTATATCTGACTCCAGCTTCTCCTTCTAAGCCTGCTCTCGACGTTTCTGGGCCGTTATTGCCTTACGAAAGCGTTGGTGCGCGATTGCCTCCTTCGACATCTCTGAGACTCTCTTTCTGTGTTTCTGTGAAAAAAGGAAAAACCCATAAATGTTTCAATAGATAGCTAACCATAGGACTACACTACACATTTATAATTACACTTAAATGGCTGAAATAAATGCAAAACATACACTAATTAAAATCAACTGTAGAATATACACATATGAATAATTATCATAATTAATGTGATGTTAATTTTTTGTCACCACTTCTGATTACACATTATAAAACAAAATTACAAGCACAGCTGTTCGCTCCGTCTGCTTCTTTCCATATTCCGGGTTCACCGCTTCTTTTCCCGGCACCGTTTTGATGCAGCCGCACCCTTCTTTCTCAGCAGTGGACACTCGTTTCGGTGGCATTCTTTAAGTGCATGGTGAAAATAAGCAATATGTATCAGAAAGGCAGTACCCTTGCAATATACTACACACAAATAGCTAGCGTACATTCAAAGCATAGACACAAGGAAATATGTATTTTCTTCTTCACCTAAACACACTGTTTCTTCTTAATTTTGCACCAATACAGAAACAATTGTGGGAAATGCTTAACAATATGAACTATAGCAGCGGAGCAACTACGTTGACCAACTTGACTTCTATCCGACCAGAGATACAGGAACAAACACAACTCCAGAAAATTAGTTTGCATCCATACGACAAGATGTGATATCGAGCCTCCATTCAAAAAGAGTCAATAATGTACACTATTTCACACACAAATTAATAATTCTAGCCACACGTATTATGTATAACTTGAGAATGTAGAATGCATGCAATAATACATGCAAACAACTGTCATAGACAAGACAACAAGTTAGAGTAACTCAAAATAACACGTAACGTTTGCGTTGTATACGCAAAATTCCCAAATTCAAATAAATTATAATTGAACATATATCACTAAATATAAACCATACGTAATTACCATTAATATAAAACCTTTACATGTTACACAAAGTCATTATGAAGCACACAGTTGCAACTTTTTGCACAACCGAGTATCCATACAACAAACAGATCGCTCCGTATCCATACAACAATCATCTTCAGATCGGCATTAACGCAAGTATTGGTAAAGGTAGACTGGCTGTATTTATCGCTCACGCGAAGCATATTTGTTTCAAAACAAGCTTGCATGCGATTAACGCGTAAACGCTTAGTATTTTATAAACCCGCATTATCTATAAGTAATACCTGTACAGCAAAATTACAAATTCATCTAAGCACAAACGTTGTCAGAAAAGTATAAAAACTCACTTCGTACTGGTCGATTTCGTTCGATTCGCAGGGCATCGCTAACCACGCTACCAGTGTAGTACAAGTGAACAACACCACATGGCATCACTATTCCTCATTCCCATTTTAACACCGTGCATGTTGTATGGATACTATTCGTATGGGTATGGGAACACTTTCGAGTGGTTATACTTCGCCCGAACCACACAATAACCATGAAAAAACAATACATGTCCATCTACCTTAGACCTTATGCTATATGTCTACTGAATATGTTTCTCTAATCTACGTAACTGTTGACAGTGTTGACATTTTAAGAGTAGTAGTATGGATATGCGTTTTTTATGACTTTATAAAATATGATATGTTACCCATTCGAGGAATTATTTTCCCAACAATAAGGTTTTCCATTGTCAATGGTCTTTCATAAGATCAAGTGGAATGTGGAATCAAGTCTACTTTTATATATATGTATTGTATGAAATCCTAGCTTACAAATTGCAGGCTGTGTGGATATTGTTTAATTTTACATTACAAAAAAAACAAATATGAACATACTGCTTCTGAGCCTAGCCAAACAACGTTTACGGTCATTGTAGCTAAAATATCGTACTCCGTAATCAGTTTTGAGAAGGTTTGCCAGTTTATCA
The DNA here is from genome assembly GCA_963995525.1 of Escarpia spicata. Classification (NCBI taxonomy): domain Eukaryota; kingdom Metazoa; phylum Annelida; class Polychaeta; order Sabellida; family Siboglinidae; genus Escarpia; species Escarpia spicata. The sequence continues at coordinate 32,136,473 of OZ023209.1, forward strand.
TTAAACATACTACTCACGTTTAAAAAAATAATACGAATATGCCGATCTTTCGTGAGAATCGACCATATACCTGCGCATATTATAACCGGTTTAGTATAAGGCTGTTAGTTAATAGTAGAGGTACTTACAGGTTGCAGGTAATCATCTTTTCAAATTCGTATTATCTGTATTAATAGTCGTGCATGACATTCCCAAAGTCATGTGCGAAATTATTATGATTGTTGTTTTTACTGGCATATTCCTTATGTGGGCCACTCCACCAGAAGCACGATGTATTTCTCCCATACGAGAAATACCTAGCTACGTGGAGCCTCCACTTTGCCATACGTTCTCTAGCCTGCCATTATAACGATCAACTCCGAGCTCCAACTGTCCCCTGCTCAGTCTACCAGTCACTGCTGGCAAACTCTGTCTATTTCTAGCAAACGCCACCATACCTGGCTTGTTACATAATATAATAGGATGTATTAAGCTGACCATTACATGCCGTCCACTTGGTCTACCTTTTAACTAACGAAATTAAACCCTATATATATATATATATATATATATATATACACACACACATATATATATATATATGTATATATATATATATACATATATATATATACATGCATACATTCATACACACTCAAACACATATACACATACGCACGTACACGCACACATAAATACATACATATATACATACGTAACTACATGCATGCATACATACATACGCACACACGCACGCACGCGCACACGCACACACTCACTTCATACATACACACAGACGACCTAGCTATAGGCATATTCTTAACAATGAAGCGTGAGTCCAACCGCAAAGCTTTATATTTACAATTGTGTTCGTTTAATCAATTCTTAATGCAACAGAGGATCCATGCAAACCGAACAAATGTCTACGCGGTGCTTCGTGTGAGGTTATGTACGATTCGGAGCGGCGCCGGTGGACATGGGCCAAGTGTTTTTGCCCGAAAGGATATGCTGGTAGCAAATGCCAAGGTGGGGGAAAGCAACCGAGCTGTGAATAAACAATGTGTCATACGTGTCGTTCCCCCGACCGCTGCCGTCTTCCTCCGCCAACACTTGACGCGTCATTCCATCCGTCCCGACGTCACGCGATACGTCTTACTAAAATGCCGATTTAGGACAATTTTGTGTTTTTTTGGCTAAATTTCCATATTTTTTAGTGGGTTATGATGTGGCATCTCCAAATCTTTTATATTATGTTAATTGACATTTGGTTCTGTGTGCAGCAATAAGAATAAGACGATCGTCATTGTTTTATTTGGTGCAGTCTGCAACGTTGACAAATTGGCTAGGACACGTTGTATTTTTGCAATATTCACTTAATTGTGGAGTTGTCACAGCTCAAAAATAAAGTTTTAACTGTAACGTTAGTTGTTTTAAATTATGTATGACATAACAAAGCGTGAAGATTCTGGTGATATTTCGTCATATTTTAAACGTAAAAATAACAAAATATGCGTGGACAATGAAGCCTTGGTTTTGAGTAATCGAGAGTCCAACAATTTACTATTTTCTTACAACAAACCCTTATCAGATATATGTCAGTTCTATTTGTATATAAAAAATATATATATAACGTTATAACGTCACCACAATCATTAGTTAATTTGAGAATGAACACTTTCTCATATCCAACCTTTATCGTTCCTTACCTAATGGTGCACCGTTCTCTCTCTGGTTCTACTGCCTTCATTAAGTATGAAACCTGTTTATCAGTGTCTTAAGGACCATTCAATAACTTAAAAGACATATGTCCTCTTAGCATACTGCGCTCTAATTTTGTCAAACCACATTCTATTCGGATGATTTCCTAATTAAGGTGTCTCAGTTCATTACATCTTAACGAAGAGTGGACGAGAATCGTTGGCAAATTTCCATTTTATTATATTAGTTATGAATCGTTATAACAAATATCTTACTGAGCGTTACTATACACTTGTTGCTTCACTCGAACATTTCCAATATACATATTTTGAAGCAACTCTTGCACAATCACACCAACGTTCAATATGTTTACGTAATACACTGGTGCTTAGTGTATGTTTTCTTGGCTCGACCCTTGCGCTGTTGTCCCACTCTATTTATTACGATTGTTCTTTTTCAGTTGAAAGTGCATGTAATTCTAACCCATGCCAACATAACGGAACCTGCAGAGAAGTTGGATTTTATGCAAGCCGTTTCACGTGCGAATGCCCTGTTGGTTCAGAAGGAGTTTTCTGTGAAAGTAGGCAATGTTTGTCACGTCAGCAATGATTGTAAATATTTCAGGCAATTTACCAACCGTCATCACCTGGCAAGATTAGTGTGATTCGTAGCAAATAATCCTCTCCCTTCTTGCCAAAGTCATGCTATTCTCTTTAAAATTATTGCAGAAGCGCAGAATTCAGCAAACACCTCCCTGAAATATCAACCAAACATGTACTTAAATTGTTTATGCACAAAAAAGAAAATAGATGCCATGCAAAATCAGCACCAAATTAATTGTGTAGAGATGTGTTGTCTTGTACCAATTGTTATTTATGCCACATTGGCCAACTATTGTGCATTCTGTGATAAAGCATTCTCACAACTGCTTACCCTAAAGAGCATCGGTATGTGTATCTCATTTTAGATACCGTCTTGTATATCATTCAAGCTGCTGTTAACACAACCGACTTTTTATGGCGTTGTTTGATTTGCGTAAAACTAGAATTGGTTCTGAGTATCTGTGTTGGTCCAAATACCAACTGAGATATGAACAAAATAAAGAAATATTGTGTTAATGACGGCACATAATGTGTGTCGGAAACACTTTGAGCAAAGTGCTCAACACGAAACACTCAAGAGACCCAATTCATTTGTACGAAATAGTTTTATGAAATAAGAGCGTCGGTTAATACCAAGAGCCACAGACCCACGCTAAACCAACAAACGATCTAATTATAAGAATATTGATCTTCGCTAATGCGGTTTGGGCGCCTAGTATCGCGGGAATATCCCAACGTCGGCTTATTGTCAAACACGTCTCAATATGGCTGTGGTGGCCTGCTCTAAAATGTTGCTTACTTTCATTGAGTAATCGACGTGAATCATATTGGTAAAACAAAGGGAATATTAAATTCCGATCGTTATATAACGAATCTACGTACAAATGCCCTGGTGGAAGTTGACATCTACATTGGTTTCATATCAGGACGTTGTTTTATTGAATTTCCACTGCGGGCCATATTTCAAAAGAGCACTGTCGATGTTAAAAAAAACACTATTTATGAAGACAACCATATGCACGCATGCATGCACGCTCGCACCCACAGCAACATACTTTTTTCCGCTTCGCTTGTTAACCCTCTCCTTCTCAGTCTGTCCTGTGCAATGATCTTCCATTTTTTTACTCTTTCCATCTGCTCTCCTAAGGTTCCGGTTGACGCTGTCGTTCCATCTGAGCTTTGGTCTTCTACTTCTGCCACCCCCTCTGCTTTCCATGCTCTTTCTACAGGCTGTCCGCGCTCATTCTTTGCATTTGCACTACCAACTCATTCTGCTTCCAATTACTTTCATTTTAGGTGTTTTTGCATGTGTTATTTTTCTCCCAATTCTTTCGTCTTCCTTCTATCTTCTCGAGTTACTTTGCAATATTTTCTGACCCAGTTGTTTTCTGCTACCTGTATCTCCTCCTCCTGTCTCTCTATCAGTGCCAGTGTTCCCAACCTGTATACAGAGGCTGATAACACGCATATATTCAACAGTGTTCCTTTTTGTTGTTTCTTCAGTTTTCTGTCCCACGTAATGCCTTCCACCCAGCCACTCCTGCTTGCTCCCTCCCGTTGTTTCCTTACTAATTCCTCCATTCCACCATCACACTCTGTATTGACCAAGTATACAACGCTATTCACTAGATAGATGGTACTTCCGTCAACAACTACATACAGATCCACGTCCTGTTCACCTATCCACATCACGTCAGTCTTCTCCAGATTCATTCGGAAGCCAAGTTTTCTAAACGTAGCAGACAACTGTGTGATTATCATACGAAATCTGTTCAGGAATATATGATCCTTGTGGCAAAAGAAGTACAACATTAAACATTAAATTAAATGTTAACGGCAAGATTGGATTCCATAACCCACGAAATGTAGGACGAAACATTAAAATCAACTTTCTATGTGGGAAAGCTTATAAATCGTAGAATATGTTTACTGTGGCGGCCAAACAAATGGTTATTTCGTGGTGGACGAATATCAAAATCGTATTTGCAAGTTAGCACTTATAACTGCCAAATTCCAGACATTTATCATAATATTACATGTATCTGTTGGATATACCGATCCATGTTTCTAGTTCAATATGGCCTATAACAACTACAATTTTTTATTACTTCAGCAAAAATAATTCCAAAAGTGTACATTTACAAAAATCTGTATGAAATTGTGTCGAAATGACACAAGGGCATAGATTATATAGTCTACTTGCTGTTGCGCCAAGTTCCACGGAACTTCATGGTTTGTTGAATCGTCATTGCCGACGATGCACGCGATTAGGTAGACTATTTATATACTGCCTGCGCATGAATCGAAAGTCCACGTCTTCTGCTAATAATATGCATAGGTCCGTAGCGTGTTTAATTCGTGGAAGTGTGGAATTCATAGGGGATTTACCCCGATCCGCCTTCTCTTTCCTTCCCACTCATTGGGTGTGTTTAGAATATACATGGAAAAGTTGAATTTATTTAACCTTAGAACTCTGGCTTTAAGCCAATTGATATATGCGTTGTACTGATCTGATTTGTAACGCAAGTGCAACAGTTACTTAAATTAGGAATATAGGATTCAGTTACTAATATAAGCAGGGCATAGAACTATGCTTGTATTGTTAGTAAAGATATGTAACTTAAATGGAAGAATAAAATAATGATTATAAATAAAGTTTGCTTTGCTTTTGATTTGAATTGAAGAATACAACAATTAATTTTCCCAGTACTGGATTCGAACTCGTCAACAGAATGACAGATTCCAGACAGTCGACTACAAAAACCTCTCGGCTTCACAGTTTTCTTAACGTCCAGATCGAACAAAGTATTTCAAAAATAAGATTATATGAGCCGAGCCCCTGCAGATCTGTGCCAGCACATATTTAAAAAATTGAAACTCGAAATGATTAAACGTTCAAGAGAATATTTGCGAGAAAACAATAACACACAACAAAAACACACTTTTGTCATCACATCACATTTGTTGGATAAGGATCATGTCATTTGTTAAATTGGCAGGTCATGTTTTTCACTGGGCTTATGCGCCTACGCGCAGGGTACTTGGTATACTTAATTGGTTGCTTAGTCCCCTTTAGTTGATGGTCAGATACCACAAATTGTTCTTAAATGTTCTTTACGAGGCTGCTGCTACTTCTTCGGGAAGCTTATTGCAGGAGTCGATGGTACGACTAGTAAAGAATGTTTGCGCATGTCGGTGCGTAAATAGTTCTTCTGTAGTTTTAGACAGTGGCCTCTCACTTGCAGATCGATTAAAGAATTTATCTGGGATATTTATGTTGAGGCCACCGAGATAATATGTGTAAACTTCGCATAGGTCTGCCTAATGTCGTCTCTGTTCCAAAGAAACAGACCCATCTGGTTGTCTGCTGGGTTTCAGCGCTCTTATTTGAGTGTTCTCTACTTCGCTTATATCCTTTTAGTAAAGGGGGTTTCTGGCAACCCTGAAAGACCGACTCTTTGCCGGGACTACACTCGGCACACTACACCTGTTTCAAAAGCAGGATTATGACAATGATTTGCGTTTTATTAATAACATATCTTAGCACCTTAATTGTTTATATAAATATACATTTTTAATCAAAATGATTTGTAGTGGTCTGATCAAGCGCACATTATATGACAATATATGTTATAACATAACTAACAATTATATCAGATAGTATATCTTACAATAGTTATTCTAGCCTACATCAATTATGATATCAGACATTAGTTATTGTAATATAATATACAATATTTGCTTTATCTTATCATATGCCGGCAGTTTGCTGTTGGCTGGTTGCTTATACCCGTGCCATCTTCAATTTGTAGATTGTACTGCTATCTTCGCCGCGCATGTTGACAGGAAACTTAGCAATATAGCGTGGGAAAGCCGAATACTGGATCTAAGAACTCCGAGAGATTGTACAAACTACTGCATTGGCTTTCGCGATTACAAAGGGAATTGTACATGGGCAACGTTAATAAACAAAGGCCCGTGTTATATATATTCCGACCAGCGAGTGTATATTCATCAGTCTCATACTAGAGAAAAGGCTGTTTCGTACGAATTGAAGAACTATTGTACAGAGCCCCAAGGTACGTTGGTCTGTGTTCTTTATGAAAATGAAAAGGCAGACATTTTGTTCACGTAGCACATGTAGTACGGGCATTCTATGACAAAACGGGGTATACCTCAAACTTGACTGGTCCTTACACGAACACGTACACGCACGCACACAGGCACACACACGCACAAAGTAAGAACTGTATGCCGGAAAGGTTGACTTAGCAAACGTCATGCCACTAGATAACTTATCACCCTCGACGTGCTGGCCGAATCCCTGTCTGAACGGCGGCGTGTGCATCATAAATGGCTCAGACTCCAAGTGTCGGTGCAGGATGGGTTACACAGGGGACATATGCCAAGGTGAGTGAAAGCACCTTGCTCTGAAGAAGTCGTGAGGCGTCGTTCCACATCCACCTACAGTTGCCGCGTCGTCATGCATCCGGGCTCATGATACAGTTACACTCCCTGTTTCGTTACAAAAAAGTGCAGTGCATTTTTTAGAAATGATTTTTTTAACAAAATTCATCTGCTCTGACATAAGTGCATTTGAGTAGTCAGATTTCCAGGTATGATTGTAGAAGGTGTTGACTATAAAATGGTGGATTTCTAGATGATTTGAATAAGTGGAAGAATATTTGGCAACAATTTATCTGTTTGACCCTTTGGTGGAGTAATGCTTGCCGGCATTTGTCAATATTGACGGGTGTCACACATACAGGCATTTTACGAGAGCTAGAAATATTAGATTTTGACTAAACTCGACCAGCATGTCAATGAGATGATGATAACAGCAGGTGAGAGGTTTAAGAGTTTGTGTAGGTCATGTTTTCTTATAATCAGACAAAACATTAACATGGTCGCCAATGGGAAAACTAACTGTATCATAAGCCCATCCAACCCGGCCACACGCCATATTTTATCTTGTGTCACAGGCTAATAGTGTTTGTAATACGTGTGCATGTGGTGTGGTCCTATTTGTTCATTATATATGTATATATATATATTATATATATATACACATAAATAATTATATATATATATACACACACACACACACACACACACACACACACACACACACACACACACACACACACACACACACACACACACACACACACACACACACACACACACACACACACACACACACACACACACACACACACACACACAGACACACACACACACACACACACACACACACACACACACACACACACACACACACACACACACACACACACACACACACACACACTCACACACACACACACACACACACACACACACACACACACACACATACATGTATATATATATATAATGAACAAATAGGACCACACCATATATAATATATATATATATATATACTGTATATATATATATGTATATATATATATAAATGTGTGTGTGTGTGGCTACACACAAACCCAATACACATTATGTGTGTGTGTACATGTACGAATGACCGAATGTAAGAACGTAAGCATGTATAGGCCTGTGCACGCCTGTGCGTATGTGGTCAGCTGTGGTCATGTAGTTAGAACGCCCGACTGTCGATCGATCGAGATAACGTTAGTTCGATTCCACCTGCCGCCGCTTTTTAAACTTGAGCCATTTCGTTCACCTCACGTTGCGTGTGTCTTTTCGAGAAACACGAAATTCTCTTACTATTTCGACCTGTTGTCCTTGACAGTTTGTATTGAGTGTCACATACTGACCACGCTGAAGGCCCTTGCACACATGTCGGCAGTAACGGTAAACCGCGGGGTAATAAAGCAAAAGTGTGACAGTTTCTTGCCGCCTTTAATAAATGCTTGTTTGTATGTTAACTAGATAAAAGTCAATGTAAAACATTGCATAATGGTAAACAAAAATATTCAACCAACACCTTATCAGATAACATAAAACTGAGTTTATCGTGCTGCAGTCACCGCACAATCTACGTGTTTACGGCAGCCCCAGCTTGGAACTACCTGGACTTACCTTGCAATCAACAGATGCAGCGAGAAATCTAGGCTGTTACTTCGACCGACACATGTAGTTAGACCGCCTCGTCTCCAGCTACTGTTCTTCGGCCTACTACCATCTACGCCTGATCGGCAGAATTCGTCACCTGCTGACGCGAGACGCGTGCCATGCTGCAGTACGCTGTCTTGTGCTAAGTCGCCTCGACTACTGCAATGCTCTACTCGGTGGATTGAACAATGGACAGACCAACCGACTTCAACGAGCACAGAACTCAGCCGCTCGCCTCATCAACCGCGTCAGACGGCGAGATCACATCACACCAATTCTGCAATCACTGCATAATGAGAATTACTTTCAAGATATGTACTTACATATTTAAGATCCTGCATGGCTTAGCCCCGAACTACCTCAACTGTGCGATAGTTCGCAACGCGCCCACACGTGCATTGCGATCGGCGAGTGACGCAACTTTTCTCGCGGTGACGGTGTCTAAGAGAACTATCGGACAGGGCAGCTTGGCAGTGACAGGCTCACATATGGGGAATAGCTTGCCAAAGTGTGTGCGATCAGTTGGAACATTGGCGGCTTTCCGGAAACAACTTAAAACCCATCTATTTCGCATGCACTACATGCCTTGATGCAAGCATTGCTGCAACATCTAAATTACACTGGTTTATATTGTATAGTATTGATTGGTTTTTAATTTAATTGTTTGAAATTTTATTTTTACACTCTAATTTATTTATTTTTATTTATGTATTTTTTTTATCTTAGCTTATTTATTTAATTAATTTATATTTTAACATTTAGCCAACACGTCATTTTAGTATGTGAAGCGCTTTGATTAGTATTTACCTACTTAAAAAGCGCTATATTAAAAAACGGAATTATTATTATTATTATAATAACAAATCCTGTTGGGTAAATTCATTATGTTGTACCCGTACTGAAGTCCGGCGACTGGTTGGTCTATTGCCATGCCGTGCAATTCATGACACATTCAAACAACTGCAATCGATGGAGTACATTTTCTGATCTCCTTCCTTCATATCTAAGATTTTAAGTTAATTTTCTTTTGACCGGGTAAATGCAAGCATTGCAAAGTTGAGACACAAATATGTGTTATTATCTCCGTGCTGCCTTTGATACCGTCGACCACCATTTACCGACCAATCGATTACCCATAATTCGCGTGCCCTGCAAAGCTGTCTGCCAGTTCAAGTCGTACCTATTTTTCACAGTAAACCCAGTTAAAGTTGACAACATCGCTTCACGAAATGCCGGTCTAACTTGCGGTGTGCCAGGGTAGTGTGCTCGAACCTCTACTGTTCACAATCTATTGCCTTGGACTTAACCGTGTTTTGGAACACCATCAGCTGCTCTGATCATAAGCAACTGTATATAGACTTCCCCTGTGAACAGCCACTTGCAATGGCCACTGACCGAATATCGCATTGCACCGTTGATGTGAAGGCATGGATTTCATATAATTATCTTCTGCTTAACGAAAACAAAACAGACGTGATAGTCATATCCGCAGTGAACAATCGAAAACGTGTTCATCCTTCTGTTTATCAAGTCATTGATGCATGTGGCTGCGCAGTTACGCCGAAACCGTTCGTCCTCGATAGCTACGTTCTACCATAGATTAAAAAATAAACTTTTTTAAAATCTATGGTTCTACTCGACAACGCTATGTCAATTATTAATCAACTGCGTCGTGTTCGCCAGCTAGCTTATTGTCACATCCGAACTATCGCGTTGATTAGGAAATGTCTTACCACTAATGCCTGCAAAACCACAGTAAAAGCCTTAATCATGTTACGTGCCGATTACGGAGTGCATGGTCTGCCTGAGACGCACTTGCGAAAGTTGTAGATGGCATAGCATTCAACAGCACGTCTCTTTACCTTGACAAGGAGACGAGAACAAGTAACACTTGTTGTGTACCTTCTACACTGGTTGCCTGTATGTAAACGGGTTGAACTCAAACTGTTGGTATATCATGCTGTGCACCGGCCTTGCTTATATTAATCGCTCTTGATGCCCTACACGCCGACTAGATCACTGCGGTCGGCCGAACAAGATCTTCTGACAGTTCCAAGACATCACCTGGAACATGATGGCCGTCGCTCCTTTTCGGTGGCTGGTCCGACCCCATGGAATGTCCCACGCCGTCAGGCATGCAGACTGTGTAGCCACATTCAAGGCACAGTTAAAGACATACTTATGCTGGCAGGCCTTCAAGGTACTTTGCACTCAGCACCAGTGACGTTTCAGCAATCTGGACCCACGACATATGTATTCATGGTGCATTTTATTTTAGTTATTCAATTTATTTATTTAATTTAGCACATTATTTAGTTTACGTATTGAACCTGTTAATGTATGGGGATTTTAAAATCGGTTTCGTAGTTATTATTATTGGAATGCAAATGATAGATGCAAGGTTACGTTGATTTGTTTAGTAGCTATTCAGAGAGGCCATCACTACCATAGCTGGATTTTGAATTAAAAATATCAAGTTTCTGGTACATATGTCTAATCTAAGAGTGTTAGTCTATAGGGATTTTAAATAGTGTGTGTGTGAGTGTAATTATTATTATTTGAAATATTAATAATAGACGTAAACTTGTTTCCAATATTAGCAAATAAAAGATTGAATTGGTTAGCTATTCTGGGTTTATCATTTATAGGTTTTCCATTAAATTGAAAATAAAAGATCGAGACTACTGGCTTTGTGTGTTCACGAGTTGTTTTCTTCACATTTCTCTGTATAAAAACTTATATTTCCCCTGATGTAGACACCATACACAAGGGATTAATTACTATGTGTCTCTTACGAAGCACATATCAAATGGCGTGAACAAAATTGCCCAAGTTACAAAGCCGCAATAGGTGGTCTCGACTCTCGAATCCTGGTCGGTTCGATCAACAGTCCAGCGCAACTACCTGCCGTGCTGTCGTGCCCTTTATAAGTACACGTAACATTAGGGGAAAGTCCCTAAAGCGCACCGAAATGTATTTGTCAAAAAATCGATTTATTTGCACTATTCGACGCGGGTACATTAATTCTTCATTATATATACAGTAAACGTCATAACTGTTATAAAAGAAAACAATATTGCATAAAGTAATTTTTTTTATGGAGCGCTTTAGGGACGCGTGCCCCAAAAGCGCCCCACCGCCTCTCCCCAAAGCGCACCTCCTGTGTCATGGTCACCAAATGCTATCAATCGCATAGGCAATCCCACTAAAATGTAGACTAGGCTAAACGTTTATTGTTGCATGCTGGTGAAAACAATTACAGATGACATTACAGAGTGGTAATTACTAATTACTATTAGGCCTATAGTCTAGCCACCATTGACTCATTGTTGATTGTTAACCTACACCGATAGTCTACAGTCAACCATTCTGCGACTACTGCATGCAAAGGTCGCATGCGGATTTCTCGTTTCCACACTTTTCATGATACCATTGGCGGCACAATGGACATTGCAGTCAATCTTCTGTTGGTGGCGTGGTATAGAGCTCACTGCAACAGATGCACCTGTATTCTTCATTCGTAGGGGTCGCACCATCTTTACGCACGTGCTTGACAGTGGTTCGTTCTTTGCCCGTTTGCAGTTCGCGCTTATTGAATTTCTTGCATGTCTGCTTATTGGCTTGCCTCTCAAGCTTCTCGTTCAGTTGCTGATGCATTTCTCGAAGATTATCCTTGTATGGCGATGACGTGAGATGTTCTGCAGACTGGGAGCGTCGTTTACCCAGCCAGGGCCCAGGCTTTGGAGAGTGGTGATATGCCGTGAATGAACGTGTTGATATGCGTCATTGGTGTAGTGCGGCCAGTCAATGTGGAGGCAACTGCGTCAGGCAGCGTCGCGCGTTCGGAGAGGTTAGTCGCTTCAACATGGGCGCTGCTCGGAAGAGGCTCAGACGCGACAATTTCATTAGGAGCAGTTACCGCCGGCGGGGCGCTGCTTGCTGGGGCTGCCTGTTCGCTGTCCGTCATCAACGATGGCGCAACATCTACATCTCTAAACACTGCAGGGTTGAATGGCCACAGTCCACAACTGGAGAACCCTGACACGGCTTTGTCGATCGTGCAAGTCATTGTGTACGCTGCTCCAAAGAGGGCCGCGATGTTATAGAAGGTAATTCGTTTTCCAGCGTTGCTAGTCATCCAAAAGTCGCATGCCTGACTGTAGTACTCCTTTAGCGGTCCGAAGTAGCACTTGTCGAGCGGCTGGAGTCGATGGCTGATGTGTCCGTCAACAAAGAGTACGACCTTTTTGGCAGGCATCGGTTTGACCGCATCGACAAAGTGATTCAACCACCGCACGAAGACTTTGCTGTCTGTCCAGCCACTATCTGTCACCACTCCCGCTGTACCAGGTGGACAGCCAACGAGCAAGTGCTCTTTCATTTTCTTCCTCGGGTAGATCATAAATGGTGCGAGATAACGCCCACTTGCACTCATGCTGCATATGATATTGACCGTTTTCCCCTTTTTGCCACTCGTCACTTTTCCAACCTGTTTCTGACCCTTTTTCGCGACGATTCTCCCAGGTTTGTGCACAACCGTTAAGCCGCTCTCGTCCATGTTCCAGATTCTGTCACCATCTATTGGCCCAAAGCTCTCAAGAAGCGACCTCCATATCTCGAAAACAAATTATCGACTTGTGCCTTATTGAATCACACTGCCCGATTTATACTCGTCGCTTCCGGTTCCCTAATAGAGAGTGTTCCGTTTCTGGCAAGAAATCCAGCTAGCTAGTGTCGACCAGCCATTGTTTTGGTTTGATCAAAGGGGTGTGCGACGCCTTTGTACTCAGCCACTCGGAAGGCCATTTGTCGGAGTTCAGTAGTTGTTAACCCGTAGAACCTTTGCTGCATGTCCATTGCATGGTTGGCGATAATATCTTCAATGTTGGTGTCTAGGATCTGGCGAAATCTCCCTAGAAGTTGCCGACCTGGCGCTCGAACCTGTAGGACAGAGCCGAATTTGTATGGATAACTTTTTTTTAAACAACACAGTAATACGGTAGTACCACACCATGGCAATTGAAATTAAGCTGTGTGGTGTTTTGTTTAAATAAATTACTTGTAATATTATTCGAACGCATAAAACATTGACCGAGTTGCAACCCATTTGATTGCAATGGTAATAATTATTATAATTATGGCTACTGAATTATGAAAATCAAATTTTCAGAATTTTTTATCAATTACATAAAATTACCTGGCCCTTATGGTGTCGTTGAAGAGTTCGCCTGGGGATTCCGTATTGCCGTTCAACGCTTCAATATGATTCGCTATGTTGAAGAGCAAAGAGGGTCTCCTGTAAATCTGCCTCTCCATATTTCCGCTGTTTTTGATCACGTCCCATCTGAAATAAACAGTGGTTGCGTAGTTTCAATTTCCGGGAAATTACAATAAATCATCGCAATATGCTATCTGAATCCGCAAGAAAATTGTAAGTAAACTGGTTTAACATACGAAAATTAATTAAAGTAGTCTATCCTAAATTGTGTCACATTTGCGGGTCCCCAAAACGCACCGGCTGTGAACCGTGACTGTGTAGACGTAGTACAGTGCGTATTAGTCCAATTTGTTTCTAGTACGCGAGAAATACATTTTATTTTCATAATAAATAAATTAATGTATGATATACACGAACGTTTAATGTCCCCAAACCGCACCTCCAATTGTATGAGTTTTGCTGCGGTGGGCTTTGGGAACATGGGGAGGTGCACTTTGTGGAAAACTGTTAGTGACACTAAATCTAGGCACTTCAACGAATCTTGCTACCGCGATGTTTTTACGTGCGCGCAACGCCGTTGCAGCAGCGCCGTCTCGTTTACTAGGCACCTGGGTAGCGCTTTACTTCAACCTCTGTTTTCGCGGACTTTTCCCGGTCATTTACGTCATTCGCAGCGGGATTCCTTTTGCGGGTAAGTCGAACTTTCTGTACGTCCTTTTCTTTTTCAAATTTGACCCAAATTATAATAAATTTAATCGATTTGATGACATAGCTGTGTTTCAGTTGCAATTTTTATAGTCTAGTAATGATTTGTATCGAACGATTATGTTTGTAGGTAGATCTATAGGATTAAATTAGTATGTGTTGAACATTTCGTTGGCGTACTCGCTCGTGCAATGTGGTTTTTACGCCATTCAAAACATGTGACATTTGAGCGATCTGTGTCAGTAATGACAGTATGACTGAGAGCGCGTCACTAGAGGCGTGGAGCGAGATCGTGGAGCTTGATCCTGACTTATTTAATTAATTTATGTGCCTTTTGATGACAACAGAAACAACAGTATCTTATTTAACTTTACTAGGGCCTATAATTTATAGCATAGCCATGGCATAGGTCCTACGGGCCAGGCCATATATGAATCTTAGCCTTAGGCCATGGCTGGTTACCGCTTACCCTTGCCTGGGTTTAGCCTTAGGCTTGGTATGGCATAGCCATATGCCATTATTTACGGTTATGTTTATATTTAGACTTAAAAATAATATAAATGTCATTATGCAGTAATTTTAATTAATTCTTGTTAGTTACCTATTAAATCAACAATTAATTTTGTTAGAAAAGTTGTTTGAGGTAAAATACGTAAATAATTTGACTTAATTTGTTTTTTTTAATGTTTCATGACAAGCAGTCACTGCAAAAAATTGCTAAAGCATGTTGTAAATGTAATACAAACCATAAATGCCTTGATCAGTTGTACCATCGTTCATTTCATTGTATGACAACATGCAATACATTAAACACCACAGTTATACCTCTCAAGTATCACAATTATTATGAATTTATGTGTGACATAATGCATTATTATAGAATTTCACACTGCTCTATTGAGTAACAGAGGCAGGGATATGAAAATTATTTCACAAGATTTGCATGTAGAATCAAAACAGTCATCATTATATGATATACAATGACCTTTTTATTTTAGATATTGTTCGCAGTTACATGCAGTGACACTGATCTTACGCTGATATGTGTCTGACAGTTAACTGTGAAGGCACCAAGCCACAGAGTCATCTGAATATGACACCCATCACCTGCCTCCATACGTATACATTTAATGTGGCTGATTATATATCTGATATCTACATTGAACATCTGATATCTCTACATCTGATATCTCCACTCAACATGAAACGAACATTACTTCGAGACATCATGTTGAAGAACACAGCGTTATTGTGCAAGATACTGAAATATGAACCTTGCTGCACAGATCTTGCAGCCTACTGGCATTACATTATGAGACAATCAACTTTCAGTATTACAAAAAGACTTATGAGCAGAGCAGATTTCTTCATGACTTGACTCCCATGGGCCATGGGGAGTAATGCAGAAAGCAATCTTGCATTTGGCGCATTTGGATTCAGCGACAGAATACTGTGAACAATTTATAAACATTAGTTCATCAAGTTCATGTTAAAATGCAGAACATTACATTATGAAGCAGTGACAACTGATTACTGGTGTGTACAGAGCCGGCAACAGTCATCCAACCTGTCATGACACAGTCACACATAGACACAGTCAACTAGGAGTATGACTGTTGTATTTCATTGTCATGTATTGATATGTTGAGTTTGTGTGATATTTAGCCAATATTTACTTATTAATAAAGTTACTGTTAATGCTATATGACTGGTTAATGTATATTTATTATAATGTTTAATGTGGTTGTAAACATTGCATAAATTATATAACTGTCTTCATAATTATGGACATTCCAGCCTTTCATCGAAATGTAGTGGTCAGTCATTAGCGTGCTAATATTAGCCAATATTAACTTATTAATTAAGTTACTGTTAATGTGAAATGACTGGTTAATGTATATATTTATTACCATAATTAATGTGGTTTACTGCATGCATAAATTATACAAATATTTTCATAATCATGGACAATATGGCCTTTTACTGAAATGTGTCGGTCTGTCGAGATCGCGTGCTAATTACCCAATATTGACTAATTAAATTATTATTAATTGATTTGTTAATGAATATTTATTACCATCATTAATGTGGTTATACACATTGTATAATATGTATAGATATCTTCATAATCATAGGCATTATGGCCTTTAATTGGAACGTATCGGTCTGTTGAGTTTGCATGCTACATTACTAAAATTAACTAATCAGTTGCATTAATTTGGTTATAATTATTACTAAGAAATATTAAATATTGTAAATTTATTACTCTGGTCAATGTGTTTGAAAACCCTGAAAACAGTATTTAAATATCTGTATAAATAAAGAAGTTATGACATTTTAAAGCAAATATTTATCCACAGAAAACACAAAAATGAGTCCATTTTACCATTGTAAGAGATACACAAAAATTACACAGTTTTTCCGTCTTAAAATCGCAATATCTTTTGATCTATTAAAGGTATCTTAATAAAATAAACAGTTATGTGATCCTTAACCTATTACCTTTAATTTAAGCCCATTCTCAATGTTCTAGCATGATATTTTTTTTAAGTGCCTACTAAATCGGACATTTGTAAAATTGTATTTATAAATGAAATTCATAGTATTCGCGTATGGTTCGGTCGTACAACTTAACTACTGCTAGTGTCATCGTAAGCAGTAATCATTATTATTTGGCGCGCTGACAAGCCTTCCACTAAATGCACAAAATAAAGTAAAAAGTGTCAGAAAACTAATTGAACGTCGTGTTGTGTTAAGGGGTCAGCACACTGTCAGGTTTCCCATTGGCGACCATGTTA
Source organism: Escarpia spicata (assembly GCA_963995525.1). Classification (NCBI taxonomy): domain Eukaryota; kingdom Metazoa; phylum Annelida; class Polychaeta; order Sabellida; family Siboglinidae; genus Escarpia; species Escarpia spicata. The sequence goes on from OZ023209.1 coordinate 32,153,545, forward strand.
ATGTTTTGTGTGATTATAAGAAAACGTGACCTATAAAGTTTCTTAAACTTCTCACCTGCTGTTATTATCATCTCATTGACATGCTGGTCGAGTTTAGTCAAAATCTCATATCTCTAGCTCTTGCAAAATGCCTGTATGTATGACACCCGTCAATATTTACAACTGGATGCAGGCAGTAATCCAGCTAAAGTGTCAACTAGCCAAATTGCTGCCAGATACCCTTCCGCTTAGTAAAATCAGCTAAAAAGACACCATTTTACTGTCAACAGCTTCAACAATCACATCTAGAAATCTGACTACTCAAGTGCACTTATGTCAGAGCAAGTGAATATTATAAAAAGTCATTTCTCAAAAATATACTGCACTTTGTTTCGTCTGTAATCAAGCAGGAAGTCCAACAGTGTGCTGACCCCTTAAGGCGATCGCGAATGTGCTAATTTTTTCTGCGCATGCGTCAAATAGCGACATCTATCGAATGTAACAAGCATTGTGCTGGTTCAATCCGCTAGGGTGGGGGATGGGGCGCTTTGGGGAGGGTGTGCGTTAGGGACTTTCCCCTACACACGTTAAACCTGGACATTTCATATGTTATTGCTTATTACTAGACATACACGCCTAAACTGTATTATATATGTGAGAGTGGCATGAGTCGATACAAATATGAACATAATATAATAATATTATATGTAACAGAGGTGGTCTCTTTCAAAACAAACATCATAATTTTATTGGGGCTGTGCAGGCCAGCGTTACGAAGCGTTACATACCCACGTTTATGTGTAACACCATCAATGCATCCATTTTTACAATGTGTTTGTTATCGCTGCAGACTGCGTTGGGTACTTCTTCGAAGTTGCTAATCGCCAGTTGGGAAGATCAAAATCTGCGGTTCATCGGCAAGTAAACACGACAGAAGACTGCATGGCCGCTTGCATGGAAACGCCTCGCACTTGTGCGGCAATTGACACCGGTTTCAATGTTTGCATCATACACCACAAGAGCAAGAGATTCGATAAGAATAAGTTCAAGCTGAAAAGGAAAACCGGCGCATATTACTATTATATATCGGCTTGTGACGGTAACAAATTGCGTCCAAAACCACATGAATCGAAGTAAGCGTAACTATGTTTACAGGACATACTTCATGCACGCTTCGCTGTTCTCAGGGGAACACGGAACGCACTTTGTTAATAGATCTGAAATAAACTGTTTCGTCCCGAACATAGAGTCCAATAGTTGTCCGTCTTCTGCTATGGTATCCATGCATGTGTTCAACGTTCCAAAATAGGATAACACAAATTAATTAATACTCGCTTATCTTTTGTTGATAATACTGACGTGTGGTTCGGTCGTTATGCTTAAATTCTCACGCAGTTAACCATACCATTCGATGTCCTCAAATGCTTTGATACGTTCATGTCAATTACTAGTTAACGTGCCCAATATCATTCGATGTCTTAGAGTGGTTTAATACGTTCACTTCAATACTCACGTTTACTCCTATGTGATGTGTTGAATGTGTTTACAAGTCCTTAGAATAGAAAAACCAAGTGTAGATTTTACAGAACCCGTTACCAGTTTATTACACCGAGCCTTTTTTGTAGTTTGAAACTAGTGACCAATAGCAGACCTGTGTCTAACAGCGTCCAGCTTAATGTTCTTACTTTCGTGATCGCTTGGCTCACATTTTGAAACCGCGCATTATTAGACCATTCCCTTGGTTTGTCCGTGGTTTCATCAGTTGGTGCTATTTTGACCTTCAATAAATGAATCTTACATTATTGATTTTCACGTATCAATAAACGTTTCTCCTTTGTTTTATCTTATATTAATTAACTTGTTTTACTTTTCTATGATAAAAGGTCCAGTTATGGTAGCCGTTGTTTTTGTACGTCGACACTGCCAACGATATTATTGTTAGAATAAAATGATACAAATGTGACCCATCGTGGGTTGACTCGAGTGTGTAAGTTAATCCCGGATTCAGTTAAGTCATATTTGATAAGGTGGTCGAATTACCTGTGTGAATAACTGTTTGGCGGAACTTTCGCCACCTTCACGGTGTCTATATCGGCGTCGTTGCGTCAGCAGTTGTAGGATGATAAAAGCACGAGGACCCATTCAAAGCCGCAGACGAACTGCGAGGCAACGAGGGCCACAACGGCACGGCAAAAGACGAAGGCACCGTGAATATGCCGAAAGCTGCGCCAAACAAGGATTCCGACAGATAATTGAACAACTTTATCAACTACGTATATCTTGTTTAAAACAATAAACTAAATTGGCCAACATCCCGCGATCACATCATTAGTTGTGCGTCGTTGTCCTACGTCCGTCGTGTTCGTTTGACGCATTATATCTCATCCTACCTTTACTTTTATTGGATTATAGAAATCAAACCTTACCGTTAATATTGTGTTCTAAGTAACGCCACTTTCACCGATTGATCATCTCAGAACGTCGATGTCCGATATCAGACGGAAGTACTTTCATCTGGCCTCAGCCCTCCACCCCTCGAAACAAGTTTTAAAACATTTATATGATGATATAAATATAGTAACAGTATCGGTCCGAAGCATAAACTATCGACGTCCGACGATATACAAAACTGCTTCTGATCTCCTCCCCAAACGAAAGTAATTTCGTTTGATATCGGACATCGACGTTTCTTATCCATTGATAGACGCTGTCATTGCGTTTCCACTTCAGACAGTCTTCTTTACCAAAATCCTTTGTTCATTTCAGCGGAATGAAAAATTTAATGCAGACATTGTTATTCCATCAATATATTTATTATGGACACATAAATCACATTCTATACATAAATGTCTTCCTGCAAATCAACACGTCTCTCCGACAGAGGAAATCATTAGCGTCCTGCAACAATAAAAGCACACCTTTTGTGCTCGGTTTATTAACGTAATCAGTGGTACACAGATTACCCACAATTCACCTCTCTGTGAATCACTATGCGATCGAGACCCCAAGCTGTTCATCATTTGGCAGGTGCTCAGCTGCTATCGAGGACTTCGTCAAGTTCGTGTCAAGTTCTGGTTTTACTCGATATGTGTAGGTATGTCTAGTCACCAGCCGTGACATCGCGGAGTCTTGCGCCGACACAGAGGATGCAACTCGGTCAATCCAGCCTCCGTGCTACTCGCGTCATTCCGTAAATCTCTTCAAGGCTACGTATTCATTTGGCACATACAGATCTATGACGGACACTGTCACATTACCAGACGGAGCCAGCTCATTGGTGCACTCACCACACAAACCCACAAAGTAATTATAACGTATTTACAAGTTAATTTGCCGTCACAAATCAAATACCTTTATGACAAATTTACATCTCCCACCATCTGCGATCGGACTACCGCGATACATGACTACAAGGGCAACACGATAATACAGATAACTTAAGTACATGACGTAATTTTTTGTGTAATTTGCACAATTAACACGTGGTAAACTGCACGAATTGCTATGCGCAAACCAGGGCAGAACTTATTTGGCCTGATTTACATTGATTTCTGATACAATGTTTTGTGATTTGGCATTGATAACATTGCTATGTAATACAATTAACAATAGTTAACATGTATGATTGACCAGAAATGAAGAATAGACAGTATCATTGGCATATGCAGTCCGTTGACTGCCAGTACCTCCATACATAAATATATAGCATTGAATAAACACACTCGCAACATTCGATGTAGAGTTAAGAATCATTCACAGTATTTCTACATATCAACATGTAACAAGGAATAAATACTACGACAGACAATAATATATAATTATAGTGTGTAGAGGTATACAGCAATATGTTTGTGTTTCATTGTCTATCATAATCAACAAGATAATTCCTCTAATACTTGGCATGTTGCTTGCTATCAAATTCTCTCACATTTCTAAATTAGCAACACGTAGATATCTTATAGGGTCAGCTGCATTGTACAACCCGAAATATGAAAACCCTTTGGCCTCTGCACGACTAAATGTCAACAGCATCATGACGTCATCACACAAGTCAACAATTTAGTTGATGCTGAAGGGCAGATGAAAGGTTAGTTAACCAAAGAATTCTACTTTATAATACTGTTGTACAATCATTGGTGAGACTAGGAGAATATTATAAATCATCAACAATATCTAGGTTAGGAAAAGCCACGCGCGGCAAATCATAATGATTAATTGTCTTGTATCACCCCGTTTGGTTTGACTCTGTCCTTCAGTGTCATAGAAATAGCAAGCTGTTACAAATGACAACTTGGGCACAGGTAGAATGAAACAAACAAACAAACAAACCATTGATGGATTGGCACCAATACTTCATGGAATCTTTAGGATATTCAATTTTGGCACCCAAAGACACAATGCTTCATTGTAAAGCATGCCTTTTCTGTTTGTGTATTTGGAAACATGGTTTGTGATGACGCAGCTCGTTTCTGCACAACTGTATCACTAGAAAACGGCACATTTGTTTATAAATAGGACTCGTGTTGTCACCAATACTATAGTTATTGGGTAACACATTCTGAACTTTATAGCATCATTTCCAAATGAAGATTTCTCAAAACATCTTACAAAAACAACGGCATTATAAGTGTGTGAGTATGTTAATTGTAGTAGAGTAATTGGTAAAAAATAGGATTTGGTAATGCAGACATAATATTCCATACAGACGGCCTATTTTGTTTTCATGTAAAAATTATTTAGTAGTTCATTTGAAGACAAACTTCACATTTTAGTCTTTCTAAAACTGTACCCTTGCAGTAGTTATTGCTATTTACAGGCGCATGCATTGCTGCTAACAAACCTGATGTATTGTTGAGGCCACCTAAGTTGAGATCGGCTCATGTTGAGATTGGCTCTGACTGAACCAGAACAGGGAGAGAATGAGAAAGACTAATGAGACACGTACAGTCTCTAATGGGGGCACGTCAGTAAACACAGCACCAATGTAGACAATGTTGTTTCACATGCGTCAACAACCGTTTATGTACATGACAGACATAAACGTGCCACAGTTGCACACAGCTGAATATAAACACCCACAGATGAACTGACAGGGGTACCATTGTACCCGGGGGGTGCCGTCGCGCCCTGCACAGAAGTGTGGAGTCAGAGTGGTGGATTGGCACCAACCAATGATATGTCTCCGGCAAGAACAATAAGCACCACTGCGGTACTGCCAGTGCGTCACCAGAAAAGCTACGAGTGCCACCAGGTGGCAGCACTAGTGAATACCCATGCCACATACTTCGGTCGTTATCCTACAACATAGGCAACAAACATCGGTGTGACACTTGGCGCCGCAGTGTACCAACGGCTCGTCCTCGACGGCAAGGGCGAACGCCAAAGATGAGATCTATTTGCTTAGACATCCCTATGTCTAGAATCCTGCGCATTATTTGCTTACGACAATGTCCATATTGCACAACACCCCACCATACCACCCGCCCGCAGATATTGCACAACAATCCCCTATGTCATAGATACACAATACAGATCACATCACTGTTAGCTATGTACAGGAATGTTAAATCCTGATGATAATATTATGCGTCATTGGTTACATATAAAGTAGTGACTCGCTATGCTATTACCGATGTAGCAGTAAGACGCACGTCACCGACGCGTGAATACCTTCCTGCAGTTTATATACCCTACAGTCGGCTAAACATAAACACGCTAACAACCAACTTGTAACATCTCTCAACATTCGCGAGCAACGACTAATGCTCGCTCGGCACTAGTACGAACCAACTACACACACAACACACGCACACTTCACACGCACATTAACATCTGTAATCTGGCTCGAACTCCACGCGGGAACCAGTAAGCGATTCCCGCAACAGCACCAGTTCGTCCCACGTACCAAACGCACAACACGTCAGGTTATACTCAAAACTAAACGACACAGAGTCATATCTCTGTCGACTTGCTGTGTGTGCGCCAACTTTGGACTGTCGCATGCATTAGTTTAGCTTTCGCGGCAGTACAAGTGTCCAATTTGTTTCCTCATTTGTATGTCCATCTCCAATCCTCAGGAGTGTGACAAGTTCTGCATCGACGATCCCGGCACGGGGTCACGACCCTGCCCCTCGCCGCCGCAACCCACCTAGTAGGGTGCAAATTTGTTCACCCCTCCGTGCATTCCTGTGGCCGCTGCCTGCATCACTAGTCCACCCTTTATTTTGGTCGTCAACCCGCGGTGTTGCCCCAACATGCTGTCAAACGTGCTGAGGCCCACCCCCATCAACGGAGAGGGTGCCATCAGCTTCGGCAGCTGGATGGCCATAGCTGGAGTAGAGGTCAAGGTCGTTGTGGAAGTGGGGGTCGAGGTCGGGTCAAGGGTCAAGTTCTTATGCATCTCGAGGCTGTGGAGAGATAACGGGGAAGAGAGTGTGAGTGGTGAGGTTAATAGCATCAAGCACGGCCTGTGGCAGTCGAAGTTTCTTGCAAACTCGTCTACAGAAAATAGTTCTACAATCGTTGAACAGAACCGAATCAAAACAAAAGCCGTCTTCTCAAAAGTGAAGACTACACATCACAACTACTGTAGAAGAATTATTCAGTCATATTTTTATTAATATAATTAAGTAAGCCAAACTAATAATTTTTATTAAGTAGGTGGACAGACAAAAATCACACCTGCAGATGTGGTATCAAAATGTTTCGACCACAAGCGTTGTTTTTTATTTTTGTAACAATGAAATGGACAGCTGAATGATCTGGGAAAGGCAGCAATGACTGCTTTGAAGAATTTCAAAATTATTATCTCAGACGTACGTTTGCTTATGACTTCTGACGGCCACAGGCACAACACAACACTTCAAAAATTCTCAACCTCAGGTACGGTTCTAAAGTTCATAACAAATTCACCTGTGCAACATGCCCTGGGGCTTGTAGCTCAGACGTTGAATAGTTCACACATTTGTAAGAAGGCATCTCACTCTACAAGAAGCTAATCACAGACTGTTAGACAAAAATCACTGACAAATGACAATGTGAGCATTGTCTCGTCTCTAAAATTACTACCAGCTAAATGCTGTATTGCCATTTTTTCCCAATAAACAAAGCTTTCAGATGTGGTTAACAAAAAGTTGTTAAATTTGATTCCACAATTTGTAGATGAACATGCATTTTCACAATAAAACCGGAAAACAGGGAGAGAACTGCCAACAATATAAAACAGCTTCTGGCACATGGACATGTGAGTGAGATTTCCTTCTTGTCACAGTTATAACACCAAAGATCCAAAATAAGTAGAATTAACAATGATCATGCGTTTGGCAAGTGCAAGATGGCGTTATCTGGTGGGAGAAACGAGCGCTGCAGCAACGAGGAAATAGAACATCGCTTGCAGCCAGCATACTGCGCACTGTCGTCAGATTACTGCTAACTGAAGCTGGGAAATCAAGCCAAAACATTCTGCCTAAAAGTGAACATAACAGCAAACCTGGGGGGATGGAAAGCTGCAGGAACAAGGATACAGGAACAGTGGAGGAGAACAACATCCGTGCAACCAAAGGGAGAGAATCAGGGTCAGTTTGGTTGGGTTGGATTTGTTGTTAGTAATATTAAGCAGTCAACTGAGGACTGGTGGGGACTGCCCTGGTGGTGGGATTAGTACCGCTGGTGTGGAGTTCGACAGTTGTCAAGACCCAGGCGACCCCAAGCGGCTAGCATTGACACTACCCGGAGGACTGAGGCCACAGCAGATTGGCAGCCTGCCAAATGTATGATCACTGCACGGCTGGTTTATCCCAGAATGCACTTTGACTGCAGCATCACTGACTGAAGAACGTCTCTGAATTGATATACATTCTGATACACTGCATATCTGAGTACACACCACTGCACCTGTCAAATTAAACTCAGTGCAATCTTTGTCTCTTTATACAACAGTTTGACAGTCAGAGGATACCATGGATCTCTGTAATGACCACTGCCAGAACATTGCAAGTCTTCCACATTTTTGGCTGTGAGATTTTTCATAGACAAATTACATATCAGCATGTTTGTAGTAATGGTTGCCTGTAATGAGGGTGATGTTTTGTTAAAATTAAAATCAGTGATGCAGAAACATGTTTTTGAACCATGTTTTTCAAGTTGGCACTTTCATTTGATTGGACAAACTGTTGTATAGAGACAATAGATTACGAATGTCATCAGATTCACGTATAAATGGTAGAGGTAAACTGGCAGGTCCCCAGCTGTTTCTGAGAGCTTCGCAGTTATTTGATAATTGTGTGACAAACTCAACAGGCACCATCCAAAATACATTAGCCACACCTATAAGCAATTGAAACAGTGCATCACCCTGCTTATCTGTCCCGTGTTAATGATTGGAGTTAAATTCACAAGCAGCAAAAATTTGCAGGATTTCGCATTATATACATAAATAGTTGGAAACATCAGTAAGTGGGAGTTAAACACAACATATTTAATACTTTCTGATGAAATAGATTTAATATTTTGCTGATGAAACATATTTAATACTTTCTGATGAGAAAAAGATTTGTGAAAGCAATTGTTGTTGTATTTTTTAATGGCACAAGTTGTATATTTTGTGTCATTCCATTATCAGTCAAAAATAACTTCTCAAACAATCTGTTTACGGTATCAGTTAATAATGTTCACGTTTGTAACATCAGTCCATTTCAGGTGTTGTGTGGCCCACAATTGTAAATGATGCTGCTTAGGTTATATGCCAACACAGAGAGCAGCCCTAATGCACACAAATGCATGCTCTGCTACCGCATCATGCGTTGCTTATGTAATGGCTTGTGGGTGTGGCTGTCGTATCTCGGATGATGCCTATTCTGAAGTAAACTGAATATATTCTTACAATTACTCTAATTAATTCAATTCATCCACCAAACCATCAGCATTCTTTGGACTTTCAGACTCAATAGATGAAGAAGCATTAATCATCATTACAAATAATGTTGTGACAATCGCACTGTTAGCAAGAATGCGGTGAACAACAAATACTGTGCCCCATTTTGGGTTCTTGCCATATTGACCTCTGACATATATATGTGACACACTGCTGACACGACATTGCGACATGTCATAGTGACATGTCACTGTAACTGTCGATGTCTTACCTGGCATTAATGAGGTACTGTGCTGTGCTGATTGTCTCTGGTGTGCCTGTGATTGTCACCTTTCTGTCTGAGCAGCCTTCTTCAACGTTTGCAATCTTGATCATGGCCCCTGAGAACTGCCTGCAGGAAGGGACAGTCGCAGTGAGACATGGCTACATTGTGCCAAATTCAAGGATGCTAGTTGCATGTTGGGTAATATACATACTGGCAACCATGTCGCATCTGTTCAACTCAGCAGAATCCAGTTTTGGTATTAGCTGTGGTTTTGGGTGCCATTTTGTTTCATTGAAGTCCCATGCCATATGCCCGTATGTATCCGGACATCTAAAATAATACAATTCTTAGCTGTCCCAAAATACAAAACTAATTATTTTTGGTGTCTGAAAACACACCAATTGTGTGTAGTGTATATATTCAGACATGTAAAGATAATAGGTTTTCGAAAACACACAGTACACAAAATATTTTTGGGGTAGATTTTTAGGGTATCCAAAAACATAGTGTTCAAGTATATACAGTGTACAATCATTTTGGCATTTATTACTGACAGGGCAGGTGGTGGTCTGATCCGATGCAAAACTACATTTCAGTGGACTTTGCAAATGTACGAGACGGCCCCTTACCTGATTTCGTTGATCTTTGACCCTCCACGCCCAATGATGCAGCCAATGAGATCGTTGGGGATGATGATCTCGTGAGTGTGTGCATTGTTTGTGGGCACAGGTGGACTCGGTCGCGTCACGTAGTTTGGCACCATTCCTCCTCCCATCCCTACAACGACCACACAACCTCAATACAACGTACAGCCTCTATTAATCGACCACTCATCTTTGTACATCGACCACTACCAAAGTGATACACACATCATATGAGAATATCGATGTCTGATATCAGACAAAATTACTTTCATCTGGCCTCAGTCCCCCATCCCTCTCCTCGGACGAAAGTGTGTAAACATTGATGACACCAATATATTAACAATATCGGTCATAAACATAAAATATCGATGCCCAATGAAACTGCCTCAGATCCCCCTCCCCAAATGAAAGTAATTTTCTCCGCATTTTAATGGTTATGTTGTATAATCGAACCTCACTTTAAGGTTACCTTATTTATACAGCCAGCTCGCAATTAAGGTCACCCTTAGACAGTTCAGTTATTTCTGTAAAGTAAGGTATAGGAAATTAATTAGTTGCACTAATTTGGTTAGCTTTCTATTCAGGTGTCTTTGGTCCAGTATAAGGAAGACCTTAATAGTGAGGTTTCAAAGTAAGTCAGATGTATTCTCACTGTATGTGGAGACCACTAATTAATAATGTTTTACAGCATCGTATATTATTAACATCAACTATTAAGTTTCATTAAAATAATACACATAGCTAACTGGCCATGGATAAGTAACTACAAATTAAAAATGCTCTAAATAAGTCAGTGGATTCCTTTCTCATGTGGGGTTTTGTTCCTGTTTTGTCCAATTTGTTTAAATAAAAATATAATTTCAGTATACAACTGAACTGCTGTGTTTCTTTTAAATACGGCACAATAACATATACATATTTATGCCTGAAATGTATTAATCGTTGTTATAATTTAAATAAAATGTTATTACCACTTTCAGAGAAAAACAACATACTGTATTCGTTCTATTAAATGTACATGCCCTAATTAGCCTACACCCTCCTTTTTAGCAGCATCTGACAGTGAGCTCAATGCCAACCGTCACTGTTGAATCCATCAATGATCTTTGTAATTTAATTTCTACAAATGTCACACTACATTCAAGGCACAATGATGAAAAAATATTGAAACGTCCAACTAAATTATCAGACTTTACAGTGTTCTGGTGTCCTTTTGGTCATGCATGGATGCATACATTGCTTGTCAGTCACGTCTGCTGAGATGGCTGTTCCAAGGAACCCCAGGAATGAAAGAAAATGGGTGCACACCCCTGTATGCTTATTGGAATGCAAAATTTAACATACTTCTAAGTCTCAAATATTTGTTAAGCGTATCTGCCGCTTAATAGAATGAATGCGGTAAATGAAATAGAGAGACAGAATGTACCGACCTGCAATGAGACCTTGAGGCGTGCTGATCATGGGCATGCCTGGCTGCAGAAGTCCCTGGTGCATTGCCATCTTTGTCAACTGAACACAACACAATGCAAGAGCATGTCAAATCACTGCACCAAAACCTTTTTGAATTCGTTTACTCCTGTTAATTTTACTGGTGTAATAAAATGTACCCATGAAAACTAAATTGTAATGCCTGCCTATTTGTTTAGCCATATCCAAAAATTAAATACAAAGATATCTATAGATATAACGGAAACTATATTAATTAAAACAACACACATAATATATTAATTTCTTGTGTGGATTATCATGCTAAATTTTAATGTTCTATGATATTAGCTTCTTGTACAGCGCTCTGAGCATTTTATTGGAAATTGCGCTCTATAAAAATAAATATTATTATTATTAGATTTGGAGGCAAATATGAATTGCAATATGAATCATGATCTAGGCCCATATCTGTTCACTATTTTCACGTACATTATATTCACTATATACACAGGGAGGTGTTACTGTGTTTCCAATCCTAGACACTTATTACACTTGTAACAGAGCTGGCGTACCACCAGTAGAAGAACCAATACATGCAATCTTTTGACTCCATTTTACTTTACAACTGAACCCTGCACTGCAGATCAAAGTGACAATTATCAAAATATTTGTTCTGCAGAGGGCACAACTGCAACTGTTTGTGTGGCAGTGGAGCCACCTGCAGTATAAGGAGAAGACATCCAAGGAAAGTGGTTACAGGCGGAACCATGGTATACATATAGGGTAGGGTGCCAAAGGCAGATATAACACAGCACAGGGCAGACATATGATGTTTACCCTGCAGGATGGGTGGAGTGGACATACAAGGTTGAAGACGCTTGTTACAAAGGCCATATAACATCTACCTGATTGTTTTGTATTTTATTTCTGACAGTGGGCTAGAACCACTTATTTTGATCACAGGTGATCGTTGACTATTATATTTACTGTTGTATTAACCCTAATTTACTATTATATTGCCAGGACGTATTTTACTTTACCATTTCCTGTAATGTAACACTCTTATTATATATCAATGTTAATTAATAATTGTGCCCATTATCATACAAAATTTATAAGTCTGCTTATTTAAATAACAACTGTTTGTAATAGTCAATTTTTATTTAATCCAGTCCAGATGAAAATAAATGTGATTTTAAATAATAATTATAATTTAATTGCTATTATCCCATGTCTGCAATCAGAAGGTACACTAAATGACAAACATGATCGCAATGATCGCAAAATTCCCCCAAGATATAAAGCATTATAGTTGGATGGCATGTTGATTGTCACCACGCATTGTGAGGAAAGTAAATCAATATAGTGGCACCATCTATTGAGTGAAACCAATATTAAAGCACACTGAAGCAACTGTAGATGTCAGAACCAGGCAATGAGGTGGGCCAACACATCACATCATTTGAATTGCGTGGCTACTGGCTGTAGTTTGGAACCCATTTTGGGGCCTCAAAATTGCAAGTGCCACGCCACCACGTGTAAGAGGAGGTGGGCTGTGGTTTGAACCACTATGATACGCATAATTTGGTGAGAATGTTGCAAACTCAAGAAGACCTATTAATAAAGTTTCGAAATATAGAAACTGACATAAATAAACAGCATACGGATTACATCCAGGTTCATAACAGAGAGACAAATACGTCATTCTCCAAGGGGTAGAGCTTGGCCTGTTATAGGAAGCACACTGTCCAAGCCACAGGGCACATCAGGTTAGTATCGCACCCTGACACAGACACTACTGGGAGGCAGCTATACACCCCACATCGCACACCAGTCGCCCTGGGGAGGGAGGCAGTAGGACAAGGGTTAAGGGCGGCCTACCTGTGGCATAGCTGCATAGTGCACGGCTGGCACTCGTGGCTACAACATGGGTTAACTGAAGTTAGCACCTTGATACTGAACCATGCCAGGAACCCTGAAGGCATCTTCATTAAGCATGGCATGTGAGTGGGTGTAAAGATTTTGAAAATGTCTTTAAATTAAATAAAAACCTTATTATTGTTGCCGTTAAAATGGTTTTCGAAAGGAACTTAGTGAAATTATGGAACGAATAACACAAATGATTTGTAACTTGACTTCAGCGGACATTGCAATTTGGCAGGAACACATACCAGAAAGTGGATGGAGAATAAGAAATATTGGTAAGTGCCGAAGACTATTCCCTGAGAAGTCAAACATGTTAAGACTGTCTCGAAATAGGTCAAATTTAATGTTTTGTACATTTTGGAAATAATGAATTATACCTCATGCCATGATTGTTGAAACATTGCAAGTTGTGCTCTGTCTGAAGGCAACTAAATCATATACCACAACACAATAATTTCTACAATTACAAGCTATGTAAGCAGGGAAGAATAAGAAACTGTATGGTCTGACTACACAGTCCTACTGATATAGCAAATAACGCAGACAGAAATGTGTATTGCAGAAAATAATACGTGAAATTCGGCATCAGATGTGACACATTACAGAGTTAGTTGCTTGCATTTGGGTGTGAATAAATGTACGTGGCATAAGAGAAAATTGCAATGCAGATAAGGAAGTAGACAGTGTGGCAACCTGGGCTGGAACATCGCTCAACAAATACAATATCCCCACTCTCTCGCAGTAGAGGTGTAATTGTTCTATCATGACGGTGGTTGGCAAAGGAGTATGGCCCATTTGGTGAATTTCTGACAATGTCAATGAATATAGTTTATTTTGGTCAATACCTACAAGAACCAATAACAAATTAATAAAAATGGTAAAGTATATATTGAGACATAATATAATGTACATCAACGTGAATACATGTCATTTGTTAACAAATGAAAACTTCTAAATACCATAATAGCCTGAGGCATCCAACATAATCAAAAACACATTTATGTATGTGGTGATTGTATAAAATATGTAAATCTTAATTTGTTATTCCAAAATGAATTATCACAAGTCCTAACAGGAATTATAATTTTCAGTTTTGTTAAAATCAGGCTAGCGGATCAAATGCGACAAATGTCATTTGCATCAAGTTTGATAGTGACACTGTCAGATTGTTACCTCCACAAAGAAGAGTGGGTACCATTGTAATGGCATTCTGCTATTCCAGCCAGTTTGCCACAAGACACGCACTAAACAGCGATATCCTCCGTCTTCTAGAGTGTTAATGAGCAACGCAATCAACATACTATCACACAACATTTTGCAACAGAATAATATAACACACGATGTTTCAACATTAAACCCCTTTAAGATCACGCCAATTTAGTAGCAGCAATTTACGGTCGTTACAACGAAATACTTTCGCTATCGGTTTCACTTTCGTTAGTGAAAACTGAAACCACTGTCACCGAGAGAGGGGTCAAGCTGAGGCGAATGACCTTGAAGGGGTTGTGAAGAGATGCCATAGTGGCACACGCAACTGTACTCACGTCTGGCTGTGCAATGGCGTATTGACCCGGCACTGCGTACGCCTGCCCACCAGCAAAGATGACAGGCGCTATGGCGGGTTTCGGACGGTATGGGATGGTCGCTCCTTTGGGGGGGGACTAAAGGAACAAGGAAACAGGATTACAGAGGAGCAGAGGTTGACACTGATGTGGAAGACATGCAACAGAAACCACAGGGCGTCATCAGTGTCTTGGCTCGTGGCATTATGTTTCCGGCCAGGGGGGCAGCACTGATGGGTGGCAGACGGGGACGGAGGCAGCGTCTACGGAGACGGAAGAGGAGGTCGACTGTGATGGGAGATAAAGAAGGCTGGGACAACTACAAACACCAACCGAGGGCAGGGGGGTATACCTCAACAACAGCAGCAGGCGGTATGATTGTTTGTGGCATGATGAATGCCTGGAAACTGACCTTGCCTTTGAATTGGCTCCCTAACGATCGATTCTGCTGTATCGATCCGCTCGATTAGGCACACCTGTCTGATTTAATTGCAGATGTGTGATTTTACAAAGGTCTCATGACTGATGTTCCTACTTATAATATCCAGTATGTAGATACAAAGCATTTGCTAAGACTGCTTTATTTAGTCATTGCAGTGACAATAATAGACTTCCGCAGTATCTAACTATAACATTTTTGGTTGGCATCCATTGAAAGTTATTCCTAAAATTTAAATGGAAATGCAAGTCGTAAAGGATAAGTTAACTTTAAAAGACATTCCATTTTTGTTGGTCATAAGATTAATTCATCTGATTTTATTGATACAAACTGATATGGATTTACTGCAGAAATATTGGAATATTTTCATTTGAAATTGGTGGAGTCTTTTGAAGATATAAATGGTATATTTTTCAGACAGGACTGATAGTGCCTCTCTGAATTTCATTTCCTCACTCCACTCAAAGCGAAAACTGCACACATGATGGTATGGTATACATACAGTGTATACATATATATATATACATATATATATATACATGAATGTACTTAATTACATATTTCTGCTGATATATACATATATATACATGCACACACAAACTAATTACAAAAACATGTATGACAATGTGCTTTATTTTAAATGACACATCAAAACATTTTGCATTCAAGATTCAAGTGTGCTGGATAGGATAGGTGTTGGTTGACAAATGAAAACAATGTAATTAATTTGTACATGACATAAGCCAACAAGTTCTATGCTCATAATCTGTTCTTACAGTGGCTAGTGCTGGCTTAAAAATGTAAAATTAATTTGTCCGTGATATCATCAAACATGTGCAGTGTACGGTGGTGAAGATATACAGTTCATTCTCGTAAGACATAGTATAACACGTTTCTTGTTGTTGTAGTTTTTGTTGAACAATGATGTAACTGTGTGTGTCATTTGTGTGATTGTGACTGGGTTATTGTTTGAATGTGACTGAATGGTTGTGACTATGTGGTTGTATGATTGTAACTGTGTGGTTTTGTGATTGTGACTGTGTGGGTGTATAGTTGTATGACCGACTGTGTGGTTGTGTGATTGTGACTGTGTGGTTGTATAGTTGTATAACTGACTGTGTGGTTGTGTGATTGTGACTGTGTGGGTGTATAGTTGTATGACCGACTGTGTGGTTGTGTGATTGTGACTGTGTGGTTGTATAGTTGTATAGTTGTATGACTGACTGTGTGGTTGTGTGATTGTGACTGTGTGGTTATATAGTTGTATGACTGACTGTGTGGTTGTGTGATTGTGACTGTGTGGTTGTATAGTTGTATAGTTGTATGACTGACTGTGTGGTTGTGTGATTGTGACTGTGTGGTTATATAGTTGTATGACTGACTGTGTGGTTGTGTGATTGTGACTGTGTGGTTGTATAGTTGTATAACTGACTGTGTGGCTGTGATTGTGACTGTGTGGGTGTATAGTTGTATAACTGACTGTGTGGTTGTGTGATTGTGACTGTGTGGGTGTATAGTTGTATAACTGACTGTGTGGCTGTGATTGTGACTGTGTGGGTGTATAGTTGTATAACTGACTGTGTGGTTGTGTGATTGTGACTGTGTGGGTGTATAGTTGTATGACTGACTATGTGGTTGTGTGATTGTGACTGTGTGGGTGTATAGTTGTATGACTGACTGTGTGGTTGTGTGATTGTGACTGTGTGGTTGTATAGTTATATGACTGACTGTGTGGTTGTGTAATTGTGACTGTGTGGTTGTATAGTTGTATGACTGACTGTGTGGTTGTGTGATTGTGACTGTGTGGTTGTATAGTTATATGACTGACTGTGTGGTTGTGTAATTGTGACTGTGTGGTTGTATAGTTGTATGACTGACTGTGTGGCTGTGATTGTGACTGTGTGGTTGTATAGTTGTATAACTGACTGTGTGGCTGTGATTGTGACTGTGTGGGTGTATAGTTGTATAACTGACTGTGTGGTTGTGTGATTGTGACTGTGTGGGTGTATAGTTGTATGACTGACTGTGTGGTTGTGTGATTGTGACTGTGTGGGTGTATAACTGACTGTGTGGTTGTGATTGTGACTGTGTGGGTGTATAGTTGTATGACTGACTATGTGGTTGTGTGATTGTGACTGTGTGGGTGTATAGTTGTATGACTGACTGTGTGGTTGTGTGATTGTGACTGTGTGGTTGTATAGTTATATGACTGACTGTGTGGTTGTGTAATTGTGACTGTGTGGGTGTATAGTTGTATAACTGACTGTGTGGCTGTGATTGTGACTGTGTGGGTGTATAGTTGTATAACTGACTGTGTGGTTGTGTGATTGTGACTGTGTGGGTGTATAGTTGTATAACTGACTGTGTGGTTGTGTGATTGTGACTGTGTGGGTGTGTGATTGTGCCCTTGTGATTATGACTGTATGACTGTGGAATAGTGTGTGTGCCAAAGACATAGCATGACGTACCTCGAGCATGACACAGCAGATGTGATAGATGCACTGCGTGACACAGTCGGCCGTGCCAGACACAGTGACTGCTCGCTCTGTAGAGTTGGGCAGCATCTCACTGGCCACTTGTATTGACGCTCCGGTCACCTGCACATACACACACGTCACCAAGTAGGACACAGCAAGGACACACACGTCACCAAGTAAGACACAGCAAGGACACACATGTCACTAAGTAAAACACTGCAAGGACACACACATCACTAAGTAGGACACAGCAAGGACACACACGTCACCAAGTAGGACACAGCAAGGACACACATGTCACCAAGTAAAACACTGCAAGGACACACACGTTACCAAGTAGGACACAGCAAGGACACACACTTCACCAAGTAGGACACAGCAAGGACACACATGTCACCAAGTAAGACACTGCAAGGACACACGTCACCAAGTAAGACAATGCAAGGACACATACGTCACCAAGTAGGACACAGCAAGGACACACACGTCATTAAGTAGGACTCAGCAAGGACACACACGTCACCAAGTAGGACACTGCAAGGACACACGTCACCAGGTAGGACAGAGAAAGGTCACACGTGTCACCAAGTAGGACACAGCAAGCACACACATGTCACCAAGTAGGACACAGCAAGGAGACACTCATCACCAAGTAGGACACTGCAAAGACACA
Organism: Escarpia spicata; assembly: GCA_963995525.1. Lineage (NCBI taxonomy): Eukaryota > Metazoa > Annelida > Polychaeta > Sabellida > Siboglinidae > Escarpia > Escarpia spicata. The sequence goes on from OZ023209.1 coordinate 32,171,810, forward strand.
CACACGTCACCAAGTAGGACACAACTGCGGACATTTAACTGAGGATGTGTCTCCATGGCTACACTACATCATCAATATTATGTTATATATCGTCACATAACATGATATAATGTTATGTAACGTTAACTAATAAATATGCTGACTTTGGAGCATTCTAAGTGTATCTCCTCTTAGACGTGGAAGTCCACTTGCTTCTTTCTGTATTCATTCAGTTACTTGGGCCATTGTCTTCTCATCTACCAATTGGCGATGCATTTAAAGAAACACAAAGGTAGTTATTTTGAGTTTTTCTTTTCTCAGCGAGTGTTCAGTTATTTCCCAGGTGGCGCCACTGGAATTGCACAAAACTTCTTTGCCTACTGCATGCACTGCCATAACTGGTGATGGCAGAAATTGATGTCATGGGAAGTTCAAAATAGTGTAACAGTTACAACTGTCGCCCTTGGTTCGTTACTCTACTGGTGGGTGTAAACCAGTTACGTTAATAATAAAGTTAACTAACATTGCAACATTCAACTAAGTACTGACAGTGTCATTTCTTAACCAAACCAGACCACCATTACAGGATGACATTTACTTAAAACTACACCTCACCTCTCTGATTTCCTTGATCTTTGCGCCCCCCTTGCCTATGAGAGAGCCACACTGACTGGCGGGAACGATGAGCCGTACTGTGACTGGTGGCTTTGGCAGGCCGCCGTTGTGAAGGTTGTTGAGATCCTGCGAACAGAGACATAAACCTCACTTTACACACTGACACAAACCTCATTCTATGCACCCACAAACAAGTCTGAAGTGACACTGCAACCGGAGACTAACATGAAGGAAGTAACCAGTAGTGTGGATGGTAGATTAAATCTATATTTTTAGAATTTAAATATGTATTTACAAGTAACATACTTACCTGGCTCCATCACCTCACAATGTGCAATATACTTGGCTGCACCCAAATTGCTTGCCAAAAATAATACTAAAAATGATACGATTAAAGCTAGGATTCCATATGGTATGCAGATGCAGTAAAACAAAGAATATAGTGCTCTGTGGAAATTAATATAAGTAGTTCCATATGTACGTAGATGGATGAGTTTTTTTCACATGAATGCAAATGGAATCGCTCCATGTAGCGATTCGATTCGTATTCGCACAAGAATTGGATAGGAAATTCCCAGAACTGACGTCACTACAATGGTATTCCCCATTCCAAATGCTTTCTCTACATATGGAATCTTAGATTTAGCTATTGATAGGTGTTGTCAAAATTAAACTGATCTAAGGATAGTTGGCAAAATTAATCAGCACTGCTATTTGTGACACTGTAGTACTGTTTGCATACAGGCTTTTTAAGGTTTACTTTGTAATTATACTTATTTATCGATATATAACATCGACAATCATCAACCACAGCAGCGTCACTCAAGTATTCACCGTTCTGAATCAACTGCCGCATTCAACGTCACACAATGGTGCCATCCAGAATCTATGCTTTGGGACTGCTTTCTTTGTCACGCGATATTCCATGATACTATTGCAATAATCATGTCACTATCGCAATAGTAATACTGGTACTATTACTAGTAACACTACTAGAGTTATCACAATATTATCGCAACAGTAAAACTATCGCCAATAGTTGCCTCTATCAAAGTTTCTGCAGAGAACTTTCTGCCACTGAATTATATTTTTGGTACACTTTCATGCCATCAAGGAGCCGAGACAAAATTAAACAGTAAGTTCTTATCAAGTGCAACATCCAGTTTGTAGCACTATGCATATCTTTCCATGTGAGGTTTACTCAAATACGCTTTCGTATTCGTAGGAGTATGAGATCTTGCAGTCAGCTGCGGCTCTGGGCATCACTGCCAGCCGATGGATGTTTTACCTATCCTATTGTTTCTCTGGTTACAGTTAGTGAGTCTAAGACACTTACACATTCTCCTTCTGTGTGGGATATTTTACTCCCTATAGCATAGACATCATGTTTGGTGTATCTTCCAAAAGACACACAAAGGGAGGCAAATAAATTGTTTTTTAAAACAGGGATTGGTAAGGTGGATATGAACCATGGACCTCTCATCCGATAGTTTATCATTGATATATTGTACTCTGTTCAAAACTCTGCACAATACACCCACGACAGACCTGTTTCGATCAAAAATAACACAACTTCTATGGGAAGCATTCAGCCATTCTGCAATTATTGTATAAAGATTATTGCCCAAAGTTGCCCAAAGTTTGAAACTGCAGCAGGTGGGTCTGATCCCTGGTTCTTTCAAACAACAGTACGGTGGTCAAACCATTTCAAATGTCTAAAGATGTCAAATGAGATGGTTATGTGTGGTATCAAACAAAGAAATTCAGACTGAAACAAGGAAAGAGAAGATCAGTGCAGAAGTCAAGGAGAGAAGATCGAGAATGTGCTCGGGAAAAAATGAAGACAGCCCTAACATTAGTCCTACAAAGGAAACGGAAATTGCTCGCCTGAAGACGACGTGGCGAACAACTGTTGAGAAACAGAAAAAAATGGTATGGAAAATATGGAAAGAACCAAACGGGAGGCCACAGACAGGACAAAGTGGAGAAGATGGACAATTGTCTTATGAGCCATGGGGTGCAAAGAGGATTGAGATAAAGTCTAACCAGCACATTATTTTCGATTAATTATAATAATAACAATAATATTACTTCTGTAGCTCGAACATTCCCGGAACATCCAATGTTAAGTGGCACAACCAAAGGATTAGACATTCTCCTAATCGTGTACAGTGCAAACATTATCAACAGATAAGCAGATGCAGACTATTGAATAAACAAGATATTTTCAACAACAATTACCACTAAAATCTTACACCTGTTGTAACAAATAATACCAACACATTTGGTTAAAATTAAACATCCCGTTTTTGTAGTTATGTGTGTAAAACTACAAAACTTCCTACCTCTTCAAACTTATTGCAGATCATTGTGAACGCTTTAAAGATCTGGTCAGTTGTACCCGTAACTGTGACAATTCTCTCTGGACACGATGAGTCAGAAATATTTATTTTGGCACCGCTCTGAAAATATGCAAACATGGCATTGGCATTGATACAACAACATTTTTACATTTTCTACGTCTCGGCATTGGAAGTGCTTCCACATTTAAATCATTGTAAGAAGATATGGTGTTTAATCAAGTAGAAACCACAGGAAATGAGTGGTCTGATGTTATATTCAAATCTGGCTGGTTTAATTTAATTTAATGACTTCCAGCATGCAGACATTTCAAGTTACCAAAATACACAAGTTTGTATATCTGACTTTCCACTGTCTAACAGACATTGGCCAAATGAAGACCACATCTTCTTTAAACAAAAGTAAAACAGTTTTTTTTAAGAAAAATCATGTTTTATATTATAAACTATTTTATATTTTAACATCCTCACTGGTTAAATGTGTTAATTAACCAAGTTTAAAAACAATGTACTTCATCTATTACCTGCTTAATCTGAATGTATCATGGCGACCACCATGTTTAATTTGCCTGTCCCTAGTAAACTCTATGTACAGGTATGGGATACATATTTTATATAAAAACTATCATGTATCTTTAAACACCTGACAATAGTTTTATGCCAATCAATCATGGTTAATTTGCTAGATACAAACACATACCTCTTCCCTGAATTTCTTCACATTGTCACCCTTCTGCAAATAGACAAGAAGACACTGTCATTATTCCTTAGGTCAGAGCAATGCCAACCTTTGAAAAGCAAGCAATCAATTCGCACACATAAAGTGTAAAACTAAAGGCAATATGCTGTACTAATATGGAAATGTATTGGTGATTTCATCTGCCAAAACATGATGCAGAAACCAAGATAAACGTTCCAAATATGTGGTCGTAATATCATAATTTTTATCAATTTGTTCTTGTTTACGTAAAATTAATTTATGTGAACGATTCTTAATTATTCATTTTAACTACATATTGTTAACATTTGCCCAGAATGGGCAGTTAGAGAATGCTCAGGAACCACCTCAAAGGTGCACAGATAATCAACTTTATGTGTTGGGGATGGTCCCTAAGGCAGATTACTCCATCCCTACAGCGTACTGACTGCCTCATTGTGCCCCTGCTGACATCTTAGCAGGCCTAAAGCAGGGACAGGGTGGATATTTTTCTGGGAGTGCTACTTAGGAAATCAATGTGGCCCAATCAGACTCATTATTCCCGCAGAACTGGCTCTGAGCATTAGTACTTAGCTGCCGACCATGGAAACGAACCACAAATTGTCAACAATGTCCAATTTACTAATGTCGATGAAATGGTCAAGACTTTGTGTGTCGTATTGATTGGCGGTCATTGTTGGGAGCAACTGTTCATTTGGCAAGCGATGACCACTCTTAAGAATGCCAGAAACAGATTGCCACAGAGGCCTGCCTTCCAGATACATCTGTCCATGGACAGCTGAAGATTGCACCTCCAAATTATACAATGTATCAATTGGGCATTATGTTGATGCTAGCTTACAAATAATTACATGGAGCTATAAACCTTGCCCAGTAGATAACACCACAGTATTGTTTGTTATTAAATTCATATAAGCTCACCATTTAACTCATGCTAACGCAATGCTGGTCTTAAAAAAATGCATTGCCAATTGGTAGATCTCTCAGAAGCCAATGGTCCAAGAAAGGGAACAGACATAGACAAAGACAACTGGACTGGCAACTGGGAGGAGATACTGCCAGACTGACCACAAAGTTAGCATATTAATGTATAGATGATGAGAAATTACATTGTATACTCATACAACTTTATGATATTATTTTATAAGTCAGCACACAATTTAACATAAAGATGGCTTCAATAGGATTTAAGCCAACAAAAGGCAAAATCACACAGATTGGACGAGATCCTGACTGATTGAACTTGACAGTGGGAACAAGTGCTTACCTTGCCTATTATGCTGCCTGCCTCCTACAAAAGAACAAATCACATCAGGCATCATCACACAAAGTACTGCATATATGATATGATTATATACGAAGTAGGTACATTCTCAAAAAATTCCTTTAAAATTTACAAGGATACTGTTTTAGTTTGGAAACAGTCTATGTGACACATGTATATCTATATACTTATGCTAATCAATGTCAATGTTAGCATTTCAGGGTTTTTGCTAAATATATGTATATATATATATATATATCTGTAACTTTAAATCTTAAGCAAATGTCAGTAAATATATAAAATAAATAAAAAATGCGAATAGCATATTTAACTTATCTTTATTTAACTTAATCGCTTAACTTATGCTTACCTAACTAATGTATCAACTTAGCAATGTTGACAGATTTAGGCTCAATTTGTATATGTATTCAATATGTTGCCTCTATCAGCATTAACCTAACTTAAAAAAAACTACTGCAGATATCGGTGTATTATTTAGATGTTTTCACTGTGATGACATTAAAGTGAGATGTTCTAATGGGTGAGATAAAATTATATCGACTGCCAGGCCATGTCTTTGACTCTGGATGTAAGCAACAGAGATGACCCGTGATCTCCTTGTCACAAAAAAATGAAAGTGCTACGCTGATGAAGTCAAATTTAATCAGCATTTTGCAAGTCGTTACTCAAGTAGAATCTGCTACCACCTGTGTGATTTCAGCGCCTTTGAACAGATTTTTTTATCCAGACATATGGCGTCTATAAATGCTTGTTATTATTTAATATCTCAAGTAATCACAAACAGTGTTGCTATCACACTTTAACCAAATTGCTTTGAAATATAGCATGGAACATCAGCTACTTATTGTTATCGAGTGTCTTGTGAATATTGTGTGAATATCTACTTATTTTCATTAAGTGTTTTGTGAATACCGTGTGAATATCAGTACTGTGCTTTGATAAATATCTGAGACATGTTGTATGAAGCTATATCCAGTTTAAGAAGAAAACAAAAACAACTCTTAGTTAGAAACATTGTTAATTTGAGCACCAAGAAAACAATGGAAACACATTTTGCACTAGCTAACTCTGCACCACGAGTTCCCTGCTATAGACATGCAGTGGTGGATCTTACTATATAATCGAGCTAGTGTATACACGTATGTTTCTTATGCTACTCTTAGATGCTTTACATCTCATCTGCCAAACTTTCATGGATTCACGTGGTCCAAAGACTAGATACTGTGCTATATATAAGAACTACCTATCAATAAATATACCTCAGAAGAGCAGGATTCACATAAATAAAAAAAGGTTGGACTCGTGATATAAGCTGGAACAAATTATCTGGATGTCAATCTTGTCAAACTTTTTAAAACTTGTTAATGTCTTTCATTATGCACCTTAGGACATTCTCTCATAATGACGTCACACAGGGGCTTTTCCCTGTCAAAAGAAAATGTCAAAATTCCATTGGCCCTTAATGCAATTGGCAGTGGTTTCCCCCACTTAAGAAACGAACTGTGCCTTGCGTGCTTCAACTGACACAGGATTGTTCTGTCTACAACACCTGTTACAGCCATCAACACTGGTGCGTTCCACCCCGGCTGCAGCTAACCACAAATGCCGCTTGGTTTATCCAGTACATTCGTAGTCCAGTTCTGCAGCTAAGCTGTTGTTTTCTTTCTCACTGCTTAGGTTTGTTTAGTTCAGTTTTGTTTAATCAAGTCCGCAACTTTAGTCACTGTTTTAGTGGCTACATTATATCTGAGCTTGGTTTCCAAGGATTTAGCCGCATTAGAAGTTACCTTATTATTATTAATAATAATACCTGGTAATACTTATTTGTGTTTGCATTTTAAATTAATTGTAAACAGCCCAAACAGAGTTTTACTCTGGAAATGATGGTCTAATTAAAGTGTATTATTGTTATTGTTTTCGTACATGCACTGAATTATTCAAGTTCAAAAGAGGCTTTCAAGAGTTATGGCGATATGATTTATCAAACTTGCATAGCTGGTTATTATGGTGATATTAGTTAACATTGCCAAAGTAAAATTTGTCTGCACTACGAACATTATGAACACAATCAGTCAGTTGGGTATATAGCAGTTTTACTTCAGTTGCTGACGTTTTCCATTCAGGTAACACCATCTTCGTTATACCACTTTGGTTTTACCAGCAAGGAGGGGAGCAGAAACTACTTATAATATAAATTATATTATACAAACTAAGTGGTACACGGGATGGAATTATGTCAACCAATGTATATGACCATTAGCTGACCTGGAGTAAGACGGAGTGGAACCATTCCTAGAAACGGAGGCAGGCAAAGAGTTTGTGAGACGGAGCTGGTATGGTGTGGTTTATGAACATCTTGTTACCAAGGCACCTGTTGCCTGCTGGGGGTGACAGGTACGGGCAGCTTAGACTGGACCCAGCTGTCTTACCTCTCCACCCCATAAGAAGGGTCACACCTTATAAGTCTACCTACCTACCTACCTACCCCCCAAGACACACGAACACTACAACCCCTCAACTGACGCAAATTGAAAAAAGTTGGTTGATGTTTCATCAATTGGATATTTATTGGATTAAGACAGATTCACCCGACAGGAAACGACTAACAATCGATCTAGGTGTGTGGGATGCATTTAAACTTTGGTCCAGTTATTCTTTTTAATGCCAGCTCAGAGAGAACCCAGCTGTATGGTATTAGGGGAACTAGACACGTAAAATTATACATTTCAAATGTGCACTGAGTCTGTGGTGTGCCTTCCTTTCAGCTGCCAAGAACACTTGTTATAATTTGGACTGGTAACAACAAATCTAAAAGTCTGACTTTCTTTTGTCATTTTTGTAGTGGTACTGTTCCATTTGAGAGGTGTTTTGCTGTAGCAATGTACCAAAATACTACCAGTCTCAAAATAGTAGTGGTTCTACTATTTATTTGTTTAACACAATGTTTTGCAATATACACATGCATATATACACTTTTGATGCTTTGCTTTCTATTACAATTGTCTTCATGGCAGTATATATTGATAACAGATGTAGGTAACTGTACTGAAATAAATCATTCAGTACTGATGGCATTAATATAATGTAACTTGTTAATTTCTCTAGTATAATAAAGGCACAAATTATTCATTTTTATCAGGAAATATTGTTGTATAATCTAGATCAATATAAAGACTGACTTTCTGACTTTCAATAAATGTGTCTTCATGAAGCAAACTTTCTAACGTAACTTGACAATGATTTGTTTATGAACGTCTACTTTCTATTCAACATATCTAAGTGAACAGTCAAAGTATATTTAAAAAAAACATTTGGGTGGTGAAGATGTTAGATCAGGTACAGTTTATAGTATGCCAGAAGTCACACGTGCTCACCCATCTAATTGACGTAACTAGTAACAACGCAGAGGGATAACATGTTTTATGATAAAATAGATCAGCCTTTGTACCTGTAAAACTGTTTAATCAGAGTAACAACTGCCTATACAACTGTGTTTAATCAGAGTAACAACTATCTATAAAACTGTGTTTAATCAGAGTAACAACTATCTATAAAACTGTGTTTAATCATAGTAACAAATGCCTATAAAACTGTGTTTAATCAGAGTAACAACTGCCTATAAAACTGTTTAATCAGAGTAACAACTGCCTATAAAACTGTGTTTAATCAGAGTAACAACTGCCTATAAAACTGTGTTTAATCAGAGTAACAACTGCCTATAAAACGGTGTTTAATCAGAGTAACAACTACCTATAAAACTGAGTTTAATCATAGTAACAAATGCCTTTGGAAGTTTACACAGGCAAATTCTTAAAGTATGACAGCACTGAAAGAATTAGAAATTGCCATTTTACAATGCAGTGACTTACCTTGCCTTGCATGATGACACGCAGTGTGACAGTCGGCGATGCCGGCGGCGACGAGTCACCATTGTTTGTGTTTGCTAAGCAGTCATTATCGTCAGAAGCCATCATCGTCATCCACAGATTTCCGTTAGTATTGTTGGTCACTGCAACAGGACAAGGGGCTAGTATAGCGGTCATGGTGGCTACACTCCCTGGCTCAGTATGACAGTCTGTGCTCTCTCTCTCTGCCTCACTGGCTGGCTAATGAAGGCAGTGGCTACTGACTGAGGCAGTGTAATGGAAACCACCGGCTGCTGGGGGAGGTAATCACCCCTTGCTGGGGGGAGGGAGGAAGGAATCCTACACAGGTGCTGCTGGGAGGGGGAGATGGATCATCCTCTGTCAACAGTGGCAACTGAGAGAAGACATCAGCTGCCACTGATGGACTTCCCCTGGACCCCCCAACCCCTCTGATCTTTGTCTGGGTTCTCCCTGTAGATCAGAATCACCAGATGTAAATGAAGTGACCAGTTATGTAAATATCCACTCCTCCACTGTTCCTTCTCTCTATCCTTGTCTGTTCCTCTTCAATGTTTTCCGTGATGTAATTCCTATTATAATTTAGTTATTTCATGCATTTGGTGTACAGCACATCAGATATTTAGAAAAATTGGATAGGAAGAATATATATATATATATATCACATGTTTTCTACAGATGATTTTAATTGGTTTTATTTGATTCATTAAAAATTTAATAAAAATGTAACTTGCACATATAAAAACGTGAAAACAAAGTATTCATATTTGACGAAAGTACACAAAATATTAGGATTACACCACAAAAGTGCAAATACTTTTCTTTCTATTGCTGTTAGCGTAAACTAAAAAATAATTAATACTGTATGTATACATATAATGTAATGGTTAAATGAGGTCTGACTATATTAGTTTAAAAACAGAAATGTCTTCAATAAATCTGTGCCGAGATCAGATGTTGAAGTAATAGGTGTCCTCTAAAGCAAGGGATAATATAGGGACACACCCTGACTTAGACATTGTCACAGGCAATATACAGCCTCCTGCCTGAATACTACAAAGCAATTAATGCAGATAGTCACAGAACACCTAGCATTAAGCTTCTTGTCAGGCATGACTGAGCACTCACTCATGCATGGTAATCCCACAGTTGATTTGAATGCATGCAGCTCAAGTACTGATTGAAGTTGGCTACTCTAGGCTCAAAGGCAGGAGACTGATTACTCAACTGATTATCAGCAATGCACAGGACCTTACAGAGGAGCAGTGGTTTCATATCAATGACAAGGTTCTGTATTGGTTCCCCACAGTTACATACAGACGATATATATTATGTATCCTACATAAAAAGAGAGATCTATGTTCTATTCTGCATTACCAGTTTTGACAGATATAGGAAAGTCTGGTCTAAAGACGATACACATTATAAGACCTTCTGCTTTCCAGGTTTAAGACATCTAGATTTTCTTGACTTAGCCTATAATCACAGTAAAACTTCAGAATAAATAATTCTATATAATTATATGCATAACAAATAAACACACACATAAAACATAATACAGCCTGTATGGAAAAGTAACACATGTCAAGTCTTTCCTTGAGTGAAATCACAGGACCAGACAATGTTATCTCTTTGACTTATATTTTCTCGAATCCACAGTGAGTTCATACAACTGTCCAGACTTTTGTTGTGCATATTATTGTGTCACAGACATTCTGAATTACCGACCTGGCTACTCTTCATAGTCTCCATAGCCATTCTGAATTACCGACCTGGCTACTCTTCATAGTCTCCACAGCCATTCTGAATTACCGACCTGGCTACTCTTCATAGTCTCCATAGCCATTCTGAATTACCGACCTCGCTACTCTTCATAGTCTCCATAGCCATTCTGAATTACCGACCTCGCTACTCTTCATAGTCTCCTTAGCCATTCTGAATTACCGACCTGGCTACTCTTCATAGTCTCCATAGCCATTCTGAATTACCGACCTGGCTACTCTTCATAGTCTCCACAGCCATTCTGAATTACCGACCTGGCTACTCTTCATAGTCTCCTTAGCCATTCTGAATTACCGACCTGGCTACTCTTCATAGTCTCCATAGCCATTCTGAATTACCGACCTGGCTACTCTTCATAGTCTCCTTAGCCATTCTGAATTACCGACCTGGCTACTCTTCATAGTCTCCTTAGCCATTCTGAATTACCGACCTGGCTACTCTTCATAGTCTCCACAGCCATTCTGAATTACCGACCTGGCTACTCTTCATAGTCTCCTTAGCCATTCTGAATTACTGACCTGGCTACTCTTCATAGTCTCCACAGCCATTCTGAATTACCGACCTGGCTACTCTTCATAGTCTCCTTAGCCATTCTGAATTACCAACCTGGCTACTCTTCATAGTCTCCTTAGCCATTCTGAATTACCGACATGGCTACTCTTCATAGTCTCCTTACGCCGTACAATGCAACAATACGTTCCATCACCTCAAAAACCATCAGCAGGAAAACACATAAGTGTACGCATGCAATTCTTCTGCATATATACATGCATATTTATATCCCACATCGAGCCTTTCTTGTTCCATTTCATCCCATTCTCTCTCATAAGACCTCTAACTCTAGCCGAATACACCATCAATACACTGCCTAAACAGTACTATCTGATGACCAGTTTCACACCTGTACCACAAGGGTGCCTGTCTCCCTGTCTCCCCATCACCTACCTGTGACAGAGCCTCTCCCACACCCGTCTACTCTGTGGCAAGGATTGATCGGCGTGGCCTAGTGCAGCCCGTCTTGTCAGAAAACATAAAGCCCAGCTTCACTCCATGCTAATCCCATTACGCCCAGCCAATCAATATGATTTCATCATCACAATATCGCCATATTAGTTGGCATTACGATTTAATTACTCAATTTGTCAATGTCACTACGATGAGGATGTGGGTTGGAGGAGGACATCTTGTGTGGTCAATGCGGACAGTGGTCAATACGCAGTGGACAATTGTTAATATGTGTGTGACACAAGGCACTCCCAATCAAACAATATGTTTGGACAGTGGTCAATATGTAGCGGACAGTGGTTAATAAGTGTGGTCAATACATAGTGGGCAGTGGTCAATGTGTGGTCAGTTTGTCGTGGACACTGGTCACTATGTGTGGTCAATAAGCACAGCATCATCCACTGTCTTGAACACGGGCCGCCACCTATAAATTATAATTTGGGACTGTGGTTACTCTGTAGTATTCACTATTCCATTCTTATACAAGACATTGCACTGGTACTGCGATAGTGATACAGTGATCACAAGACATTGCACTGGTACTGCGATAGTGATACAGTGATCACAAGACATTGCACTGGTACTGTGATAGTGATACAGTGATCACAAGACATTGCACTGGTACTGTGATAGTGATACAGTGATCACAAGACATTGCACTGGTACTGCGATAGTGATACAGTGATCACAAGACATTGCACTGGTACTGTGATAGTGATACAGTGATCACAAGACATTGCACTGGTACTGCGATAGTGATACAGTGATCACAAGACATTGCACTGGTACTGCGATAGTGATACAGTGATCACAAGACATTGCACTGGTACTGCGATAGTGATACAGTGATCACAAGACATTGCACTGGTACTGCGATAGTGATACAGTGATCACAAGAACACCACAACAGTAAACTATCCCCAACATAGCTTTATCTAGACACCCATCCACCAATCATTTGGATGGGTTAAGTTTGTTCTTGGATGGGCTGAAATTTGAATACGGATGGGTGGAAATTTGAGGAGCAATCAAAACTTATTAATTTATGACTGTTACTGTTATTCATATCTCCATTATGCGATACAAAAGCTTGTCACACTTATACATATAATGTATTTAAGTACATATATTTGTACATTTACACTACAATGTATTGGCTCACAGACGAGTCCATCTACAAGTACATTTTTGGACTGGTACAAATGTTATCCTGCATAAAGCCTGATCCCCCCAATATTCATCCCCACTAACAACCCACAAAATGAATGACATGAACTGCTCTCACTGCATACCTAAGACAGGTAAGAAGGGTCAGGGTGAGTGTGGGACCCCACACTGCCTGGCAATGTCCCTATTTTTGGGCAGCCTCCCATCGGCAGTGCTATTGGCAAACATAGTATCTACACCTTCCCTCTATCCCCTTCTGCCAAGCCTTATCCCTCACCTTGCACTCTCATTCTGGTTTTTTAACATGCTCCCATTTTCATGTACATTAGATGGAGTGGCACTCCCAACTATACAAACTCCCACTTCCATGTATGTTAGATGGAGTGGCACTCCCAACTATACAAACTCCCACTTCCATTTATGTTAGATGGAGTGGCACTCCCAACCATACAATCACCAAGTTCACATCCTATACACAGGACTTCCCATCCTATTCCACAATTCACAGCCTATTCTACATTTCATATCCAGCCAGAATGCTAATTTAATTCACAGTGCACATTTCAAATATCAGTCCACTTTCTCATATCACTTTTTATTTTCCAATGGCAACAATGCCAATGTTTTAACGCTGTTTATAAATCTGAATTTTGATTTCTTTTATAAAAAATAATACAATATACTGTTTCATCAACTCACAGTAAACAAATGGAGCTAAATGATATCATAATTTTCACTCCAGACAATCAATATATACAATCCTCCCTTTCAAAAAGCATAAAAAGCAAGTACGTGTCACGTACTTGCCAGAGATACTAGTCGCTGAGATGTACATGTTTCAAGACATGTTAATCAGGGAATGGCATGAAAGTTGTCATTTTCAAATGTGAATCAAAACCACTGAAACTTCATTGATATGTCATGAATCACTGATCTGTTCGTAATTTACACCTCAAGACCGCATCAAAATAGTTGGAGAGTGGGGGCGCTTCCTCCAGCCCTTGTGTTAGTTCAGAGTGTAGGATAAATGAGAACTTGGCTCACTTATTTGGGGGGATGCATTCACAATGTAAGCAAGGATGGAAATTCCCACTTGTGCCAAGAAATCCTAATTTAAGCATCCCATGACTCAACAGTGACTTGGAACGATCACCTGAGAGCAGTTAATTAGACTTTGTTTACGTCACTGGAAACTACATTTTCATCTGTGGGTAATGAAACCAGGTGAAGAAACCAGAACTCCTACACTCTCAAGGTTAATTACACTTGCACCTTTGATAAAAACAGTATATGTCCAGTCCATAGGACTGCTCAAAGCACTTTACGCTTTACTCCCTTCAATAGAACACCATTTCTACTTCCCTGGGAAACATTTAGCCATGCTGCAATCACTGTGCGGAGATTATTCATACACAAATATCTACCACTGCATATATCCAGGGGCTTATTCATATAGCAAAGTGAACTGAAGCAATACACATTTATTGAAAAGTATACCTTTAGGGAATTATATTAAACAGTAATGCGTTTTAAGGACAAAGACCTTTTTACTTATAAAATATTAACTGGTTTTAACTCATCTTATTTTAATATATTTAATTGATGTAACTTGATCTTAATTTATCTTACATACTTTAACTCTTATTAATGCCTTTGATTGGGTTTAACCCGGATATACTGCACATTATCAATGCCTAATCTATTATTAATTTACTGCTGCACTTACACAATTATTAAACATAGAGATTTACTACTCTGGGAGTTTCACCTACTGGTGAAGTGAACAACCCAGAGTGCCCCTCAGTGGCTATCGGAGGAGATCACAGCTGTCTAGTGATGCCACAGACTATGTAAATAGGAAGACATGGCTAGGCAGATGCTTCTCCACAATATCTCTGTGTCCTGTCCTCTGCTTGCATGGTTCACATTGCTACATATCATCTCCCAGATTCCCAACTGTTGTACTCCCAGTACTGTAGCCACGCAAAAGTAGCACGACAGCTGAAAACTGACTTTCACTTTTTTGCTGGTTAAAAACCAGATGTATTTATAGAATTGATTCCCTTTATAAGACTCCGGAGTATGTGGTGTTGTCATCTGGAGTAACCGTTAAGAAGCTGAAGAGGTGTGACATGCAGGTGGTTTGTGTTATTGTATATAATCTATAACTATGAGAAACTTCACATTCTTATAAACTGTTGTGCTAACGTCCATAAACAAGAACATCTGACCGACTTTTGAAAATGTTTATGAAGAAATTCGTCAGATAAGGTTTAAAATATTTTATCTTTTTCATGTCAAATTTAACTGTTTTCTACAGTAGTGTTTTGGCGGCTATCAGTGTTTTTGTCAGTCTGCACTAGATGAAAAATGGTAAATTTTACTGAGATTTCTTGAAAAACAAGAAATTGCTAGAAAATTCATGCACAGAAAAAAAATTGACAAAATGGCAGGTACACTTGACTGTAACAACACTTCTGTAATTACATTGTGCACCTGCTTAACACTAATTAAGTAACTGCGCATTTTGCCTAATACCCACTAAACACACAGTGACAAAACAAATATAGCAATATTCATCAATGACACAACCCACATCCATTATCAACACCTGCTGTGTATAAATCACAAACCCACTGTCAAAATGGCACCAGGGTGAAACCACAATGTTGTATTTGCATCTTCTGTACTTTACAGACATTTCAATCAGGCATTATGATAAGCTAAGATGAGGGCTTGTGTGTATAGCAAATGCAATTAAAGTTTGGCTAAAGGTTATTTGATGGCAGACAGAGAGTTAATCTGCAGCAGATGCCCCTGTATCTGTCTACAGCTGTTAGCAGGGAGGGGAGTGTAAATACAGGCAATCCCCACTGCACCATTAGCTGCTCTCAGGATGCCTTAATCCTTGCTGCCTATCCCAAGGGCTGGGGGAAGACATCAACTTCTAAAGACAACTTCTGCCCTCAAACCACCATTAACTGCTATCACTAACAAACCTTGTAATGGTTTATGTAATTGCATACTGAGTGTGTAATATAAATTAAGCTGTAAATTGCAAGTTTAATTACTGGTGACGTAAAATCTGTGATATCACTGGAAAAAATGTAATTGGTGCTTAGATAACTAGTGCAAATTCACAATGTAAACATCACATGGAAATGCAGGGGTACTTGGGAATGTCTGTGTGCAGTAGGTGGCAAACATTTCAGTCACAAGGAATTTACAATAAAAACATTTGTAAGCATGTGCGTGAAAGATGTGGAAAGAAGAAAGGACTACAACTCAGTGGCTCTGGGAACAGCAGTGTACGTGGACAACTATTTGGTTGCAAGACATTTGTTCACAAGCCATTTGTTCACAATACCATTGTTCACAAGACATTGGTCCTTGGTCTTAGTACAAATACAAGATTTTGTTAGAAGTCTACAACATGTTGTTCCATGAGCATGACAGGGCATTTCATTACATAATGCAGTGTGATGTGTCACCATGATTCTACATTTGGACATATGACATTTAGTCACACTTTCTTTATATTCAAATCGCAAACAAAACTTGATGAAATAATGTCAGGCATAAACCATAAGCCTTAAATAACAAGTAACTCACTCACTTAGCCACTAGGTATCTGTATCGACTTTTCATAGTTTTTGCTCTGCATAACCCCCAAATATACCAGAACATCCATAGCTGACAGCAAGAGGGGAATAATACAGAAGCTATATATAGACCTTCACAACCCAAGCTAGTTTAAAGCACACAGCAGACTATGTCACTACCTTGGTCAGTCATTGTTTGGCAAAAGCAAAATCAATGGTGCACTGGCTCACTGTAGATGAAGCCATTTTATATTTGCAAATCAGACAGACAGTGTTGTAAGATTTGTCTTCCGTTACTAGCAGGTTGAGGATGAAGACATTCCTTTGAAAAAATAACAAGATTTAACAAGATTGCCACACAGAGAATTAACTCTAGATGGCAGGTGGACAAGAAAGCCTTCTGGCTTATCGAGAGTCCAACCCTTTTTATCTACGTGTATCCCGCCCTTCTGAGGTATGTGTAAATTTATTTATTTTTAAACATATTCACTCTACTAGGACCCACACAATCAGCAGATAATCTGTTACATTCATTTACAATCCTTTATGAAAATGAGAACTTTCTTATATCTTATCTTATATCTACATATCCAACACCCCACGCACTGAAAGGTGAATCCCTCTTCCTTAGTATCTGCCCATGACTTCCCACAGTCTGACAAGGCAAAATCCACTCAACTGTGGCAGTCATCACACACCAAGTGTCGCTTTGCCTTGACTTGCCGCTTGCAAGGTGCCATTTCAGAATTTATTTAATAATAATGATAATAATCTAATTAGCTATTCAAAATAATTTATGTCTTTCTATGTAGTCTTTAGAAAGACTGTTTCCTCTGTATACAGTATACCAGAATGACTAAGTCTAATTAGGTGGCCTTCTACAACATAACTATATATTTACATGTGTGTTCTCTCAGTCGAGAGTCCAGGGCTGCACCTGCATCCATCATAAATGACATTACATTGTAACTAAATAACCTGCAGACACTGTCACAGGGAGGAATAATGTCCTCTATAAAGATACAACTTTTTCATAGATTAATACACTACTACTTTACAAGTACAAAACACATTTTTATCAAGAAAAATATGAAATATCACATTGGTACAATGTGCAGGATGTACAATGTATCTGGGCAAAATGGGCACTTACACAAACCAAGTTTCGCTGGGTTCTCGGTGACTAGTTGAAGTATCTCTGTGTGCCTTTACATGTTTTGTGAATCGATCCATTTGCACAAGTTTTGCCTCAGGAGTACTGAAAAACATGACCTGTTTGGAAAAGATTTTTTAGCTTCACATATGTATCCCATTAACTCAGTGTCATGGTGCGTCAATATCAGCTGCTCGTTATAAACTTTTCACATCATCGGTTTTTTGTGCGATTCTAGTCTGTCTAATGTGAAGGTATTGGGATTAGTCTTCTTTACATAGCAGTTATGATTAGTAAACATGAGAACATTTGAAGAAAACATATTATTCAAAGTTTGCTTCTTCTTCCTTTTAGAGGGCTAGGCTCTTGCGAGTATATTTAGCCCTGAGATGCACATATTGTGATTTGATGGTCTGTATGCCAAATATTTAGAATCAGGTTAAAACCTTGGTGGATTAAAACAGTTACCAGGCACTTGTCTTTCAATGGGTTGCTGGTGGTGGCCGCATGTGGTGTAAACTATGAGTCTTTTAAAGAAGTATTTAAGTGAGGACACAGGTGATGGGAGAAGAAAGAATGATAAAGAACTGGGGGTGGTTTTTAGTCTCTGAGTGACTCTTGTTCTTGGGTCAGGAGTAATTGCTTGGCTTTTCAATTCCACTGGTTAATCACATGGAGTGCTAAGTGCAGAGAAGCCACAACCTCTAATCTATGTTGTAATGCCATAAAGGAAGGGAGACCAACCAAGGTGCACCTTGTCCCAGTAATGAAGCGATCAAGGGAAAGAATTTCCTGCAGTTTCAACCAGTGGACAATATGGGCATCTTCCAAATGGCTGACCCCCCAGGTATATCTGGTTAGACCCGGTCAAGGGCGATCAGGGTAAGGCCAATGCAGCTGTCCTGCAGTGGTCATGTTCTAGTTAGACTTCCTGCTTGGTTACAGACGAAGAAAAGTGTAATGAATTTTTGAGAAATGATTTTTACAAAATTCACATGCTGTGATATAAGTGCAGAATTTCATGTGTGACAACAGTAGGTGAGAAGTTTAAGACATTTTATAGGTCACGTTTTCTTATAATCAGACAAAATGTTAACATGGTCGCCTATGGGAAAACCAACTCTGTACTGACCCTTGCACCCACCACATAGCCAGGGAATCAACTCCTACAACCCCTTCCTCCCTCCCTTGACTCTTATTCCCAGTAACATACCTCCCCGACCTGCAAGGTCACGGGTCACACCCGTTGATTCGATCGGGTTCAAGGTCGCCCACCTGAATGTACTTTGATAACAATCCACCACAGATACTGACTAAGTAATTGTCGACCTGTGTGCTTTTATTCCACTTGATTGCCTTCACCTGATCCAGCATCCAGCCTCTCTTCCATTGTATCTTGGCCAGTGTCACAGTGGTTGTTTGTCCTTGTTAAGTTATATTGAACTTTTGTATGTTTAGTTTGTGTCGGTATAAAGTAGAGTTGGCAATAATTAACTAACATGGTAAAAACATTATTTTGATGATTAGATATTCTCAAAAACTTGACTATATTGAAGGAGAAATTTACACTAACATAGGCAATGAAGCATAAAGTCGAACAAACAAAACAGTAAATCTATCAACCCTAAAACTAAAAAAAGTCAAATTTTACATAAACAATAGTGGGTACCATACAGACAAATACAACAAATTATGATGAAAATTACTTCCTGAAAACATAATTTTCTATAAATTCACACAGAGTTAAGAAATATGTGACTTTCTCTTGGAGTTAACTATGGCAGTGAAATGAGTCTCCCATAGGCAAAGTGGTGTTGGGGGTCATCTCAACATCTTGGAGAAATTTTTGGCATACTAAATATTACATTCACATAATTCTCTGCTTACTCGAGACACAATGTACTTGCAAAAATGTATTGGCTACAGCACTGTAACAACATTACACTTTAGTCAAAAATGAAAAAAGAAACCGCAGATACGTATCGAGCCCAGCCTCACCCCGGGTGTACAGGGAAAGACCAGAAGAACCAAACAGCAACCACATGCTAAAACCGCAGCTCGCAGCCTTCTGGTATCAGGACAAATGGGTGTAATCAGATATTACCAGATACTTTTCACAATCAAACAACTGATACACTCAAGCCAAGGTTATCACAACTGCAACAAACTACCACTACCTGGCAAATAATGACATAATAGTAAGCAACAAACATGTATTGAAACAAGTAAAACTACGTTACTGTAAACACATTTACCGTTATAATTTGGCAACACCTGGCAATTCCAGGAAACAGATGTGAACATTTTAGCAATGGTAAATACTAAATACAACCAATAAACTGTTATATTCATTGATATTATCCAACACAAGTGCTTGTAAAACACAGAAACGAAACAACCGCCTGTATATCCGCAATATCAGGAAATTTCTAGGAAACAGAGACAAGCAATAAACATAAGTGCACAAAGATGACACAAGTTAAGGACGTGTGGTAATACAACGTCTACTCACACTCTCGTGTCTTTCACTTCCTCCTTCCTCCAGTGTCTTGCCTCTACTCCCAACTACCTGCGTGCACCTGCGTGATACCAGTCTGACCTCCCCCTGTGGTCCCGCCCACGTGTCTTTCACGCACACCTGGCCTGACCACCAAAAGGCACCCACGAATATACCCACCAATCCACCTGACAGTTTCCGGCTGTCACTCACTGACACACACACACACATACCTGTATGTCCTACGCAGGTACGCGCAGGGACCAATCATCTACAATCTGCCCATCTCAGCCCGACTGTTTATTCTGGGCAAGTTCGCCCAGGTTAAGTTAAGTCGTATTATTTTCTGGCAGCTGCCATAGGCAAATAGATGACACCATGCCCTAACCCTGGCCTCGCTTTTAGCAGACAGGTGTACCAAAACATTAATCGGTGAGTGTCGAGAGCACGTAAATGGCCTCGAGATGATGGTGGGGGGCAAGGCAAGGTTGGTAGCGCGCAAAGAAGTCACTGGCAAACTTACTCTAATCGGGTTGTCATTGCTAAATATGTTGGGCCGATACAGGGTTAAGAGTATCTGATTTCTGTCATGTAATTTACTTTGTACCTCTGGGCTCTCACAACTATGCTATCTGTAATTGGCCCCTACAGATAGGTTTATTTTCACCAAACTATCTTGGAGTAATCCTGATGGTTTACAGAAAAACACTGCAATGTGGTTGTAATTTGCATTCTTATATATAAATAATCTTTAGAATATTTCCTACAATACTATCACTATTATTTTGTCAAAAAACACTCGATAATAATGACGCCCAATCACAATGTTTGAACCCTATGATGTGGTGTTTTTTCTTTGTGCCATTCTCTGATGTATGCACAACTTTATTTGTGAAAAACTTGTATTTTGCACCTTTCCATCACAGATCATCACTACCAAAGATTCTTCAGCGTGCCACAGAGCAGAATAACAAATACAGCACACATTATGTGCCAAATGTTCCTGACCATTGACAGATCATAACAAACCTAAAACTATTGTTTTTAACATTTCAACTTATTTTCAATTAACCTATTATTGCCATTATCGTGTTAGCACCTTTGCGCAGGTTTTTAAACTCAATACCTGGCACATTACAAATGTATAATATTATATAATGATGGGGAAAAGACATGTTCCCTTTTTATTTGATTTATGCAACTGTAAATGTGGCATTATCTTTACTGGTGAAAGTGGATGATACAGCAAGTCTTAACAATACACTGCTGTATTACTAACAATAATTTGAACTGATAAAACTGACAATCATTGTTACACTTTTATAGAATGAAAACGTTCCATGCCAATAATTCAACTAATCGTTAAAATATAACTTCTGATATACATTTAATTGCAATTCTTTTCCCCTTACTTCTGCTGCAAAAGAACTATCTACCACGACTCGCACACACCTAAGCACTGTATATTTGATGTTTCACAGAGTTCACACTCTTTGGTAAAATGTTCTTCATAACATACAGCCATCAGCACTGAAATGACACATAGGCCAGAATATAAAAGAAAATAACATTTCAGTACAACCAGCACAATATAAACTCATGTACAATGTACACTTATACTGTGTTGGTGGGGTAAAAGAACCCCCAATATTAGCCTTTTTTTGGTATCAATTCTTGCTGGTTGCAAAAATAGAGTATTGAAGTCAATTAATTTTGGTTCAATATTTCCCGCAATGCAATAAACAAAGGGAAACAATTTGCTAGGATTGGCCCTACACATGCATGGTGGAGTCTTGGACAACTCCCTGCTGGTACAGACCACTGTTCTGTCAGTGTGGTGGTGATACCCGGGCCTTCAGTGTACATTAGTGATCTTGGCAGACAGGGGTCAGAAACCCGCAAGGTGATACCCGGCGACTCTATTACTTAATCTGACTGTAAGTCCTTTTTGCAGTTTGTCTTGAAAAGACAATAATATAAACTGGCAACTTCAGTAAACAAACAAGGCCATGTATCCAAATATAACAATACTAATGTATTTTATAATTATGTATAAATTTTTGTAAAATTTAATATACCCAGGTATGTATCATTGCCAAATGCTTGTCTACAGCATGTTAATCCTACTGGAGTGCAGTGCACTTACGTCAAATGTTCACATTTGGTCAAAGCAAAAAAAAAAATATACATGCCTGTATATATGTACAAAACACACACACACACACACACACACACACACACACACACACACGCAAATGCACGCACACACACCCACATGCACACACAAATGCATACACGCACACACACAATAGTAGATTCAAACCCATACAAACTTTAAATTTGGCTGTAGGCAAATCCATGTGGCCCTCAAACATTCCAATTTTGAGGCTGGCACAAACATTCATATACGCACGTACGTATGCACACATGCACGCACACATGCACGCACACACAATAACATCTTCTAGGACTCTAAGGCTACTACCAGTAGCTTGAGATTAGACCAGGAACATGTTCTCCAATCTGCTTCTATCAACGTACTCAGACATCAGCTAGACCTGACACACTCCACCATCAGAGCGCACTGAAGCACTGACGGCAACAGATCACAGCACGGCTGACTGAGAGCTAAACGGTGCATTATACCTATGACATGAAGACGCGTAAACATTTGGCAGATACTCCCTAAAAACACCCCGCACTGACATTGATATGCATGAGGTGTATGTATACGCTGAATGCATTAACGGCTGATCTTACAAAAAACCTTGAATGTTTGCGATTAAAAAACGTGCACAGATGATAACGTCTATGGAATCATGGGATTATCAGATGACTGGTCCTGTGGAACTGGAACACTTGTTCTGCAGTGCAGCATAGTAGTGGGGGGGGGATCAACTGTGAGACTGTAAATACAATTTATCTCTTTCTGCATTCAACAAATTAACAGCAGCTTGTGTCTCACAGAAAAAAATTATGCGAAAACGTAGTGGTCATTTGTGGAGGGGTAGTTGCTGCCAGAATGCACCAATGAATGAAATATGACAATTATAAACAAAAAGGAATGATATAAAATGACATAAATTAGATATATATATATCTTTACTAGAAACAAATCTTCCACAGACCAGCTGGAATCTCTCTAACAGAATTTTTTTAGCCGCTTGGCTAAGTGGTTGATTTTTCTTAGCAACCTTATTTTTTCTGGGCCAAAATAGAAAATGTTTTCCGTTTTATTTAGCCATGTCTAGATATTATTAGCATGCATGTTGTCAGCATGCATGCATCATGTGTTTAAATGGAAATGCACACATTGTATACAATCTCGTTAGTAGGCTAGTTTCTGGAAGTAATCTAAAAATATCTCATGTTGGCGGACGCTCATTGTGACTGTTAATTTTGCAAATGACAAATTTCTCAAATAACAAAAAATCCCAAAATAACATATATGGTAGAAAGTATAATCTAATAAGTAAATATAATTTGTAGTGCACATGTTTTCTTAAAATTAATTTTAAATGGTACTTTAAGTCAGAATGCGGAGGTCTCATTCTAAAAAAAATCAGTGACAGAATCATCAACAAAATGATATTGGTTGTGTGTACTGGAAGAAGGAGCAGCTAGCCTACATTGGCCAAGACACAGGCTTAAGTCCTGCTTCAGCGCCCTTGTTGAAGATTCAGGTGTTGCTTCAAGGAGACTCAAGGACTGTCAGAAGGGAAGAACTTGGGATATTGGAGGCAAGCACCACGGAAAGATTTGGACCACCTGTTTACATGGCTGTTAGCTGGTGGAGTCGGTCCATCATTACCTTTTGGCTCATAGCTATTTCTGTGAGCAGCCGGAAGCTCTATGAGTTCAACCTTCTTCATCGGGTTTATTTACGACTGATTCACTTGGACAAAAACTCGACTCTGGCTCACAAAACAGTTGGTGGCGTTCACTCAATGACAACGTATTGTCAGGAGAATCTCACCTGAACAATATATTACCTGTGCAGGTTTGGTGGCCTGTCTAAAGATGTCAGAACACAGGATTGTATAAAGATGATGAATGCTTGTACGGTGCACTTGCATCTGCCTCGATACATAAACATCATGATGTCAGTACATTATGTGTGTACAGACATGTGTCAGATAAACTCACGGAAAAAGGATTGCTAATGAAAAATGACAGTCTGACAAGAAAGCTGATGAGCAAGGTTTCAGGATGAATAGTAATAAATGTAATCATTGAGCCATCATCTGCGTGTCATTTTGCTGTTATAGAAGACATTGGATCTAGCACCAGCTGCGTAATTTCTTCCTCAAAATAAATTCAACATCATTCCCTAGATTACCTGAAATGCCGCCTTCTTCTCTTCTCTGAGACACAAGGAAAATTCCCTTCGAAGGTTAAAAAAACCCATATCAAATCAAACGAAAAGAATGTGTGTTTGCGGCAACATTCTTTGAAAAGTAAAAGTGCGTGAAGTTTGCATTATACTGACGTTTATAGCAGTTTAACAGGAGAGAGAAACCTGCAAGTGACTGAACGAATCGGCCACCTAGAAAAGACCTTAGGAACAATGTTGCATGCCAGCAGGTAACATTTCATCAATAAATATCCTTCTTTTTGTTCAAAATCAAAGATATTTCTACAAATGCAAGGATCCAATTAATTTTAAAAGTTCAAGCACATCATACCTAACCACTATTACATTCATGACACCAAGTAAACATCTGAATATCTTGGTAAAAGAATCATTCACCCATGTCAATGCTACTGCACAAAACAAAAATCAGGTAGACTCCACAGGTTATTGAACCTTTACAAGGAGCACCAAATAAACCTCCACAGACTTGAAATAGTACGAATCAATTTTTAAACACGTGAGTGAGCGAAGGATTAGGCTAACTATGCAGCAACCATCTCATTGCCAAGGAAATATGCCAAGAAACATGGCCTCACATACTGATGGAACGTACTAAAATTCCAACACATAATGTATGTCATCAGATTCTTATTTACATTTTTTCATGTCTTTAATTAATAAAATATACAATTTTAAGCAAACAAATAGCTTCCAGCAAAGTTGGCAATACTTGTGTCTAGTACAGGTAGTTACAACTTTGCATAACATATTATTATTTACAATATTATTATTAATGAACTTGCAAGGTTATGACAACAAATGAAGCATTTATCCACAAATGTCTTGAACACGGACCTTTTGCTAGGCAACAGGTCACGTGATGGACAGGTAAACTATGTGGCATGTAACAATTTTACTTCCATCCAGAGCTGGGACGTAACGAAGTACAAGTACAAGTACTTCGTTACTGTCCTTGAGTAGAAAAGTTTACTTTTCGTGAGTAACGAAGTACATTTTTTAGGAGTACTTTTACTTTTAACGAAGTACAAATGTGTGTACTTTTCATAAATGTAACAAAGTATCCATTATTTATGCTTTAAAAGTTTGGAGCTCCAAAAATATTAGTAACGAACGATAATGCCTGAAGCCCGGAACTGGTTCCCCCCAGCATAAATCCATCAATAGATATCAGCCGGAGCAACAAGTGGTAGTCTTTTCTGATTGGCTTATCATTGTCGTTACCAGGCATGATCACCAGGTGTCATTCGCGTTCAAAGATTTATCATAGAAGGATCAGCCGAAAACGATCATTTGCAGCATCCATGGCCATACTTATCCAGTATGTTTGAGATTAAGTCAGTTCACGGGGCTACTGTTAAGTTGATCTTTTTGTTGTGTGTGTCGATATGCCAGATCTGTTGATCACCTTCAAACCTTCCTTACACACGTGGTCGGTAAATTATTAGTGTTAGACCTACGCAGCTAAAAGGTCTTCTTGCCTCATTTTTGCTGTGCAAATATATTACACCATAACACGTCGTTATTTGTACTAAAGGTGCAAGTGCATTTAATATGAACAAAACATGTTCTTAGATTTAGGTTCGAGCTATTAGTGACCTGAATAACGTCCCGAATTGCATTAGTGATAAACGCACGTCGAAATTCACACATTATCGCCCCAAAACATTCCCTTCGCTGTGGCAATTTAAACTGCTAATGGTTACTCAGATTTATCTTAATAATAAATTAAGTATTGTTAGGGCCTATAAATGTTGTATATATGTATTCTTGGTTCATGTTTTCAATATTTTGTCTCATATAGATCCCCAGGCCTGGTCGTAGACAATATTTAGTGTTCACTGTACACACTACTGAATGTGGTATTACCATTATTTTATTTCTTTTGTCACTGTCTTGCATTGTATGTATAGTTTGTTTGAGGAGCCAGCCTGTCATTGTATCCTGCTGAGGATCCTGTCCTATTCAATAAAGTGTTTGCATTGCACACTACTGAATTCACTTGTTTGTTCGCAGTGGGTGACCATATCAAAAGTTTTTAGAGAAGTACTTTTGCATTTACTTCAAGTACATTTGGTTACTTTTTACTTGTACTTCAAGTACATTTTTCAAAAAGGACTTTTACTTTTACTTGAGTAGCTTTTTCCAAAGTTACTTGTACTTTTACTCAAGTACAAAATAAATGTACTTGTTCCAGCTCTGCTTCCATCCCTATCAACTTGATAGCACAGTAAAACTAGTCCTAACTCAATTGATGTGTTTTGGTTATATGCATGTATAATATAATTAACATGTCTTACAGATATACCCTTCAAATGTACACAAAAATATTAAATAAATCCATGAACTGCCCAACTGTGCAGTCCAGCACATGTTAATTTGTTCAAATTCTTCTTTGCGAAAGGACGCAACCACAGCATGGGAAAAGTGGAAGTCTGCAGCAATCTTTGGAATAACTGAGTAGTTAGTATGAACGACATGAATGTAGAGTATATGGAATATAGGACAGTGTTAGTATGAATGACATGAATACAGAGTATATGGAATATAGAGTAGTGTTAGTATGAATGACATGAATATAGAGTATATGGAATATAGAGTACTGTTAGTATGAACGACATGAATGTAGAATATATGGAATATAGGACAGTGTTAGTATGAACGACATGAATACACAGTATATGGAATATAGAGTAGTGTTAGTATGAACGACATGAATACACAGTATATGGAATATAGAGTAGCTATGCATATCTACAGATTGTTTTTTTTATATCCTAAAGGAAATCTGCTTTCACTACTGCCAGTGTTTTTCTTTGATCTTTCTTTGTAAGACATAAAGTTAAGTTTTCTTGCTATTTTCTCAACACTACTAGAAGTGACATAGGCATTTTGAAAATGGGGGAATCGTATTGTTAATTTGTGGGATGATGTTCTCACAGATCCTGGAGAGAGCCCATTACCAGTACTTCCATTTAATTCATATCCAATGTTTGTAACACAAATTTGGTCCACTGTCAATTTAAAAAATTGGCTAACAGAAAGAAATGGAAAGCTATTTTTGAAGCCATACCATGCAGAGCAATTGCATTGGTTAACTGCAGCCAGTCTGACATGATAAGTTCTGTAGTTGTATGGCTTGGTTGACCTTTTGTTTCAGTGTACACAGGAAATGGTTCCAACACATGCAAATACCGACAAGTAACGCAACTTGCGTGTGACAGTGAGAGTGTAGGATCCAGTGGCAGCGACATTACCAAGATCAAACAAATGAATTGATTAGTCACAGCATGCAAGGCAATGCACTGGCATGACATGTTTTCTAGGGTGAAATCTGTATATTTGACTTTAAATCTGAATATAATATATCCATATTATGTTTTTAATTGGTTAACCAGCTTAGACAGAATTTCTACTACAATCGAGTGGCACCATTTACCAGGCTACTTAAATATACCATTATCAAACAAAATCCATTGCATTTTGTTTTAAAAATCTGCCTCTAGCATCAAACCTATATATGCTCTTCAACTGCTAAAATTGTTTCCTTCAAATTCAAATTCTATGACGAACACAAGAAAAATATGTATTTTAACATTGGAAATCTTTCTAATATCAAACCTGTCTCTTCTTCAACCACAATAAGATTCTCATTAAAATTTATACTTTTATGACCAATACAAAAAATATGCTTTTTGTTATGAGTTTTACATTTGATTTTAAACTGTATTAAAACAGGACATGGAAAAAAAAATTGAGGACCCATATCAAGGCTATTCACCCTGGTCTACAGGGAGACATAGGAGAGCAATAACATAATTTCTCAAGATTAAAAAATCTGATTTGCACAGATTCAAAATCCATACAATTTGGCAGGCGTGAATACAAAAACAAACTAACTCACCTGACTCGACTGATGTCTCAACAGTTTATAGCCTCTGTCACCTGCAACTACAGTAACTAACCTTACACTACCTTATCTCCCGGAGACCGCCTTATCAACAAGGCACAGATATAATGTGTAGGTATACTGCCCCTTGACAAACACTCTTGTAGACTTTGTTCTGGATGACAGGGTCATGCCACCTTTGGCAACTCCACTATGTGTTTAATTAATCAAAGATACCAAAGTCTACAATGATAGAGTTTACATATCTATGAGATTACAACCGGCCTTGTTTAATCAATTTAATCATGTCTCTTAAGTGACCTACAATTTACTTTTCTAGATTGCATATGACAGGTAAGAGATTGGGTCTATCTGGGACATGAGCAGGCAGTGGTCTTGGCTGCACAATCGAAACTGCAGATGTGTGCGACAACTGAAGTTGTAAATAAATAACAGTCCAACCAGACAACAACTCATTAATTTAACATATTTCACAGATATATGAGTTAATTCAAAGCACAATTTGGTTTTCAGAATGGTGTAAATTGAGTATCTATATATATCTCTCTCTATATATATATGTATATAATTATTATTAATATACATATTTGGAGGAGGCACTGTAAGTAAACCTCCTGGGCTTCTGTGTTAATTCATGTCCGTCCACCTTTGACCTCTCATCTGGCTACATATAAAAAGGGTAGTTTTTAGAGTTCTTTACTTTTCCAGTGAACAAACTGAGTGATCACTGATCAGCTACTCTCCAGGTGGCACCACTGTTTGTTGCTCCATAGGTGGGTGTGAGTTAGTTGAAGTACATTCCAGTACAGCCTCACACAGGCACAATATTCCACTTCACTCCCCATTTCACAAAGATGTTTGCTGTATGAATTAAAATTAATCAACTGAACAAAACAATGTGATTCATTAGACAAATATCTTATTAGTGTTACTTAATCTTTAAAACCCTTTCCAGATTATTTTGTGAATATTTTAATTAATCTTTAAAACCTTTTCTGAAATATTTTGTGAACTGCTAATGATGAAAACAATCAAGCAAATTTATTATCACAATCAACGAAAACATCTAAGCAAGGTTTTACAGCCTTGATGATCTTGAGAAAATATCTCATCATTGTGTCAATTACGAGCATATGGGCCCACATTTATGGGTCATATTTCAGGTAGATGGCCCTAGTAAGTGGCTCATGCATACTACCAAGTGGCTTGGCCCATAACCAGTCCATCACATGACATGATAAATATACGAACAGATGTCACATAAACATTCCTGGATCCACTATTTTATGAACGACCACCTGCTAGAACAGACTGATGCTGCATACAGCAAAGCAGGTCCACCTGCTAGAACAGACTGATGCTGCATACATCTAAGCAGGTGCCTGCCACATTATTAGAGCAACTGGTCTGGTTATTGCTCACTAGGTTAATAGGTTAGTTAAGTTAAGTTAACCAAAGTAACCTTGACCAAATACCAAGTTAGAAACACACGTAAACTCCATTCAGAGAGATCAAGTTCCACAAGTGGGACAAGGTAGCCTAGTGGCAGAGCCCCCAACCATCAATCAACAGGAACGGAGTTCTTGTTAGCCGTTTGCTACTTCGAAACTTGGGCAATTTTGTCCAACCCACGTTGCCTGTGTCTTTTGGAAGACACTAAAAAAAGCTGATGATCCCTTCCACCTGGTGTCTGCCGCAGGAAGTAAATTATCCTACACAGGGGGTGAATGAGTAAATGTTGTACTCAATAACTCGAGAATGATAATGATGAACCGATAGGGCCATTGTGACCACAGCTATGGTACCAAGGGACAAATGATAATGGTGAACCGATGGGGCCATTGTGACCACAGCAATGATATCAAGGGACAAATGATAATGGTGAACCGATGGGGCCATTGTGACTGCAGTAAAGATACCAAGGGACAAATGATAATAGTAAACCGATAGGGCCATTGTGACCACAGTAATGATACCAAGGGACAAATGATAATAGTGGACCAATAGGGCCATTGTGACCACAGTAATGATACCAAGGGACAAATGATAATAGTGGACCGATAGGGCCATTGTGACCACAGTAATGATACCAAGGGACAAATGATAATAGTAAACCGATAGGGCCATTGTGACCACAGTAATGATACCAAGGGACAAATGATAATAGTGGACCAATAGGGCCATTGTGACCACAGTAATGATAACAAGGGACAAATGAAGACACCTCTACATTAGTAATAAATATTACAGTATTGCAATTTTTTTACATGTGAGCAACATTTATTTTGGTGTTACGAGCCCAAAACACAAAAGCTGAGCCTCTAACTGAAATGAAATGCCCACTGCTGCAATTAGTGTGCTCAATAATCACCTCTTTGTAGCTACTGCTGGTCCACTACGGCACTAATGAACCATCCAGTGATGCATGTATGAATCTGCTCAGGCAGCAAGACATTATCATTAGCAAATTAGTTACTTTCATCCTGTCTGTGAAACCTGCCGCTATTATGCATCTTTACATAACTGTTTGACAGGTTCTACAAAACTGGTCCCGTCGGGTCAATGTACATCCCAGATGATGAGTGAAATCCATTCTTCTGTAAAGAATCATCACAAGGTGCCCATTAACGTACAAAATGAAAAAAAATTACGTTTAAAAGACAATTATAGTCTCAATGTTTTCTTTGAATCCAGGACATACCCCATTCCGATAAACCCCCTTGGGATTGTGTAATTTAACTGTATGTTAAATGCTGTTGTCTGTGCCATGTTGGGAGAATTTTTGTTCACAGGAGTCAGTGATGGGAACTGGGTTTTTCTCCACCGAACAATTTTATATGATCTTAAATTAAATGATCTTAAATTTGTCATAGCTGTTTCTAGTATTGTTGCAGTTGGTGCTGCTATGTCATTCATATCGGTGTGTTAGCTCTGTTCAATCTGTTGTGTCACAAATTCTCATGATGCCATAATTTAAACTGTTCATAATTGTTGTCATTTGCCAAGATTCGTACAGAGTGTATTCATTCTCAGACCATATCATCCTCTGTGGTTTAGTCCGCAGGTTTTTTGTCTGGCTACTGTTTTATTTATTTATTTTATTGGCTTTGTTACTTTCCATAATACGAAACACACAATTCTGTTAAATGTCTGACTACACGCAATTGTCACACTACCGTACATTTAGTATTGTATCTGTGTCAACCGTTATGTTATTTAGAATATTGTTAAGTATTACTTTAGACCACACAGCATACAGTGATAACAGATAGCCATAATAGATTATTACACATAAATTTAATAACAGTAAATGTAACCTTTATTTTATGTGACAGCAAACCTGGTGTATACCTAGTTTTTCATTAGTACAATTAACTCATGTTAATAATGGAAAGCACTGCCTAGCCTAACAACACAAAAAAGCTCTTCTGTGCTGAGCAAACATGGATAGACATTGACGCTTATAGATTGAGTAAATTTGACGCTAACAGCGAGGCAACTGTTGCTGCCAACAAAGGCAGAAATAACAGTCTAAATGCCTACATGTACCAGTGGGACAGGTGATGGGCCACTGACACAGATATGGATAGATTGTTTGAGACAGACTAAGAGCCTCCACCTGTCGCAAGGAGCCGTCTTCCCCAGGTAGGAACCCAAGGGATGATCCCACATTGACAGGGATGAAGCCCAAAATGGGGTTTGGGAAGAAATATATCTGACACATCACAGGGAAAGCTGGATTCGATGTCCCAACTGATTATGTTTTTTAGAATGACTAAAAAAAGAAGTGGTGCCACCCTCAGACCCGTACCCACGCATGTAAATATGCACACAGCACGCACATACCATACCGCAAAGCGTTATCGCAAACCTTTACCGCAAAACATTCTAATGACTTCCATCGCTAAACTTTTATAATGCCAGTAATTTGTAAAAGAAAATGCATGCATGGATTTCCAATTCTCATTACATGAGAAATGGAAATATCCGATAAAATATGCCGTGTTCCATAATAACAAATGATGTAAGCACTTTCAGATGATGCTATTGAAAATATGTTTATGAATCGCATAAGATCGGACAAGATAAAAAGAACCTCAAAATTTGTCATCTTACGGTAACTGCCGAGTGACAGCATCGTGAGACAGTGTGACGTCACTTGTGGAACACAGCTAACAGCCTAGACTGCCCTGACTGATAGACAGTTTCTGCTGATGTTAGATTGCCTGGTGTCGGTGCAGTGCTACGTATACAGGCCGAGGCATGAACCTGTCTAGAGAGTCCAGCAACTGACGGGCCGGCTGTTGAGTTTGTTGTGGTGAAATGGCCAGTGGTGTTGTTGTGGTACTCGTTGGCATTTTGACACTTCTTTTGAGTTATTTTAATGACTGTTGATTTATTGACATCTAACTGTATTTTGAAGCCCATCTTCTACCTCCTAAGACACCCATCAACAGATCTGAACCACAAGTGATGTTATTTGTTGTAGGCGTAGCATGGATACCGTCCTTTACACATACAAGGACGTTCCATTTTCTGCCAACAAATTGCGTCTTTGGGGAAGATGTGCACCATATTTCCAGTCAAACCCCAAATTGCCCACAACACATACCTTCATCAATTATACATGTTAATGATAAAAACAGCTGAAATATCATTATAATTAAATAACATTTAGCCACGTAGACTGTGTGACCGTGTAACCGGTTCAACGAGTGACGTCACGCACCTGTGCCTTCGGTGGTTTCCGGAAAACAGACATTTCTAGGTTTACACTGTGACCGGGTACTGTTTAAGACCAATTTTATCAATGTTTGGCAAACATGTGGCTTCGGATTTGTGATAACACTGAATAACACACATGTACAAGTATATTTACATAGTTCTCTGGAAAAAACATTTGGACAAGATATGGCCTTTAAGTACTCAATTCCTGTTTATAGACAATCCACCAAAACTGCAACATCCAGAAATGGATAAGCAAATTCATCACTAATTCCTAGATGGCAGAAAGAATGGTGTGTTCCAAAATATTTTAAAATAGAATCAAAAGCCACCTTGGTATCATTGGGAAAACAGTGTAACTTTCTTTACATAAACACATAAAATTATAATGAAAAAACTGAACTAACTCACAGAACAACCCTAAAAATATATTAGACTAACTGGGAGATCACAGGTCATATTCACGTTCAGTGCATTTATACAATTATACGCATTCTCGTTACTTTGTAATACTCAACACTGAATCAGATAATAATGCCACTGTTGAAAGGATAACGCACATACAAACAATAATCAAATCATAAGTAACAAAGTTTCAAAGTGACTAATGCTGCCGCCTGGTGATCAAACAGTTCACTACATGTATGAATACAGCAAACTGCTGCTACTAGCCACCAGAGGGTACCTTTGTATTGCATTATTGCATGGCATCAGTAGTTTGGAGTTCACTCAACAGGTGACACTTGTAACAATATTTTCTCTTGGATGTTTTATGATGCAAGAAAGAGATTTTAAAGAGATATTAAGATACATCAATAAGATATCATATCAAATCACATTTAATATGACATTCTAAAGACATTGTCAACTGGATAAAACCTTCCCAAATGATAGGTCAACCTGCCCTAGCTTGGAAGAGGGTGGTGTCAAAACGCGGAATCATTTGTATTCTGCCATTTCCAAATGATCACCCTAAATGTAACTGTCACATTTCTTTAGTTGAAAGCTGCCATACAGAATTTCCCCAGGGCTTCAAGACAACCATGCACCATTTTAACAAAATTTGGGGTACAACAATAGCTTTATCTAAAGACATGTCCACCCATCTTGGACAAGGTTAATATGTTTTTGATGCATGGAAATTAGAAGATTCATAAATTGCCGACACTCGCTGTTATTTACATGTTCATTATGCTTATAAGTATGTGCCGCACTTGTGTGTGCATATATTATTGCATACAGGTGTATTTATGTATGTATATACAGTGTATATATATAATCTATATATATACACCGTATATACACACATCAATATATATATTATATATGTAGATATACAGTACATTTTAGTAAAATTGAGACCCTGCATAAAAGCCTTGGTATAACCACTACCAAGGGGGTGGTCCAAACAGTGGCACATTGGTCCTAAATAAGTGGGAGTTTGACCTCAAAAATTCAACCTGCTGACCTAGCTCCAGACATTCTACCCCTTTGATGTTTGGCCGCAGGATGAAGGGAAGTAAGACTAGAAGCATGGGGGGTTTACATGTGTAACCCACCCCATATGTCTATTTTTAACATGAAACAGAAATGTCCAGGTGGCTCATACAATTCTCCAAACAGCCTTGCAAGAAAACTGTTCCACTGTGTCCAAAGCAAGGCTGACCTTAGAGCCACAGACATAAGTACAAAGCACACCACCTCAATGCACTCTATCTGTTAATAGAAAACCCATACTCGTGTCTTATTTGGCAGTGGTGGATTTCTCTAGCTCAAATGTCACAGAAATGGCATAGGAAAAGAAAAAATAGGCATCACATTGTAGTACTGTAATAACATGGTGACAGCTATGGTTCCATAGGGTAAATGTAATAATTTAATAATAACTATTTGTATAGCGCCATGTATCCTGATATAAAACCTGTTCAGAGGCACTTAAAATACAACATTGTAACAATGTAGGCACTATGATACATTAATTATTTTAAAATATATTTACAGAATTTAAATATACATTAGCAAATAAGTGACTTACATAAAATGTACTATCAGCTAAATACTGACACTTAGTAACCATCCTCAGAGGCAGGTTGACATCAACGTAATGACATTCTGGTGACTGGAACCAAGACATATCTTAGTTGGCAGTAACTGCTGTTGTGTGTTGATATTATGAGAAACTTGTGCAAGATTCCCAGCATGGGGATGACACTAATTCTAGCTACATCAACATGTTGGAGGCCACATCAACAAGACTACTGTAGTTAGACTGCCACTAGTTGTTTAGGGAATTCATCATCCACACTCAAAGTTAATTAGTTCCTTTCACAGGGGTTGGTTCACCAGGCAGTGATAGAACCTAAGTATGTATGGGAAGTGCATAGGAGTGACTATTGGAGTAGTTGACTATTGCTATAGGATTGCGATAGGTGTATTACTATTGCACTGTTACTGCAGTAGTGTCATGACTATAAAGTATTGCGATAGGTGTATTACTATTGCACTGTTACTGCAGTAGTGTCATCACTGTAAAGTATTGCGATAGGTGTATTACTATTGCACTGTTACTGCAGTAGTGTCATGACTATAAAGTATTGCGATAGGTGTATTACTATTGCACTGTTACTACAGTAGTGTCATCACTGTAAAGTATTGCGATAGGTGTATTACTATTGCACTGTTACTGCAGTAGTGTCATCACTGTAAAGTATTGCGATAGGTTTATTACTATTGCACTGTTACTGCGGTAGTGTCATCACTGTAAAGTATTGCGATAGGTGTATTACTATTGCACTGTTACTGCAGTAGTGTCATCACTGTAAAGTATTGCGATAGGTGTATTACTATTGCACTGTTACTGCAGTAGTGTCATCACTATAAAGTACTGAGATAGTTTTGCAATAGTACCATGGAATAGCAGATACATGAGAAACGTGTTTCAACTCATAAAATGTGGCATATATGTCATAATGCTGTTGTCAATACAAAATTGTGAATCCACGACTGTTGTCAACAATTGTTGATGAATATGTAACGTTACAAAACAAAATTGTAAAAGCCTGTATACGAACAGTTTTTATGTGGTAAAATAGCCCTGCTGATCTGTTCATTAACTATCATCATTATCAACAATTCAGTGTACTAAGATGATAACTATCTATAGTTAACCTTACTACCTGTTGTACATTATCGCCACATCAACTGTCATGACACATCAACTGTCATGACACATCGACTGTCATGACACATCGACTGTCATGACACATCGACTGTCATGACACATCGACTGTCATGACACATCAACTGTCATGACACATCGAGTGTTTGATGGATCTTGATAAATGAATCACATTTGGACATTCTAATTACCATGTCAGTTGTTACATTTTCTGAATGGGAGACATTAAAATGTACATCAAAAAATTCCAACCCACACTGCAAATTGTTGTCAATTTATAAAACAGGATTCACTTGACAATAAAAAACTGTACTAAAATTATAAATTCTAAGCAATTCTTAGCGGTCGTTGGTCAGAAACTGTTGAACCGGCATTGTTTTGTATTCACTTAAAAATCTGCAGTCCCCTAGAACTTGGCACACAGTAACAGGCAGCCCATTCCACAATGTAGCACTTCGACCAAACTCCCAAAGGTATGCCACCCAATCAAATCCTTTGTCATCCGTTCACTCAGTGTCAATGTCTGTGTTTGTTATCTGTGCAGGCAGGGGAGATGTATGAGTTCTATTAGAGGATGTTTCGGTCTAATATGAATTATTACTGTTCCATTGCACTGTTTCAAAAAGAAACAAAATAAATATTTTCACTTTCAGATATAAAATCAAATCATTCTGGTTGATTGATGCATGCCCAGTGACCAGCAGTAGATGATGGAATCTGTTGCTAAAGAACATGTGTAGAATACTTCACATTTTATCATAAGGGAATGTCTCACAACATTGTCTTATGAACTCTGTAACGACACAGTACCGCCAATAACCATGTGAAAAATAGTCAACTTACATTGAAGCCTGAACTGTCTAAGATTTCAACACACCACCTGTAGCAAGTTACTAGCCATTGGCCTAAATCTGGGTTCATTTCGGCCCCTGAGACTACGGACACATGTTTAGCATAGAGAGCTTCTGGTGGGGTCTTGGACACTTTCATGCTCTTCTGACCCCTCACGGAGGGGTATGATTAACTAGATACATAATACAATTTATTTATTAATATAATTAACCTATTATTATTGTTATTATTCTTAATAGTTTGTATACATGTGTTTAATTTTATTTTATTTTCAAGATTATTAATAGTTATTTTTATTAAAACAAATGTACGGTAGTAATAATTGCACATTGTTTTGCGTACTAGTATTTTAAAATATGTATGGTTTTATATGTTACCAACACATTTGTAATATATCCACTGTACAGCACCCCTGAACAATTATTTGGATGGGGCACTATATATGTATTATTAATATTACAACCAGAGACATCTGTCTATTTCAATTTATCCTTGATCACTGGTCCTTCAAAAGACTTCCCTGAGAACCCTGGATATACCACGGGGAGAATCTAAAAACTACACAGATCTATGAAGACTTGGCAGCTGGTTGTTTGTTGTGCGAGATAAGAAGCAAGAAATCATGCATATGCATAGCTGTGAAAGACTTCTGAGATAACGGCACGCCGAACAACAGCAACAAAAGAACACTGCTTAGTAATAGCTGGAATATGATCAAAATGAGGATCAGCATAAACCACTCCATGTTGGATAGCAAGGATGGTAAACATTTAAAAGAAAAAACATCAACCGTGTACACAAAAATAGAAAAAAATTCTCCAATTAGGGTGAGACTTGGAAATCCTGCCATATTGTCAGGACCTGCAGACTTGATATAATTCTACTTGAATGAAGTACTCTAGATATATTTCTCACATAATGTGTGGCAAACATGCAGAGGCTGTTGTTAAGGAACTGGGGCGTTGGATGCAGCACGTGTCCAAGTACCTGATGTTTACAGCTTGACAAAAGAACTGTAAAGGTGACAGAACCCTTCAGGGTATGAAGTAGCACCCCATGCAGAGTGGTAGTGCTGGGTATTCATAACTGCATACACTTGCAACATTCACTGAAATGACAAACTGAGAATGGAGAAAACGAAAATCCCTGCATCGACCACCACTCAGAGACAGCAGGGTTCCTTAAGCTGGGACTTACAACATTAAACTGATAACAGCCTAACATCCCTATACCCAAAATAGCATTGATACTCTTGACAAACTCAAAGAATTTTACTTTAAATGACCACTGCCACAAATACGTAATGTACTTTCTAAAACTTGGTTGGAAGACTCTAGAAAAAAGACATTTGCAATGCCAGCTTACCTGTTTCCACTAAACAAAACAACCTCAGAGAGAGAGAGAGAGAGAGAGGGAGAGGGAAAGGGAGAGGGAGAGGGAAAGGGAGAGAGAGGAAGGGAGGGAGAGAGAAGGTTGTGAAGGAGGGAGGTAAGATGGAGGAGAGGGGATTGGGGAAGGGTGGGAAGGAGGGAGTGAGGGAGGGAGAGAGTGTGTGTAGTTTTGATGCAGTCTCTGAGAGGGGACCCCCACATTTCACATCTCTGCATGGCAACTTGACATGTCCCCAGAATGATTGTTCTGGTGTTATTTACCCCCCCCCCCCCATCAACTGCAGCACTGACTGCTCACCTGGGCGGTATATCCCCTTATGTCTGTGCACCCATTAACCTCCTTTCTCCAGCCCTACCATGTCTCCCAATCCCACGGATAACAAAACAAGACATTCCGCCCTGACCACTTTAGATTGAGAGATCTACGAAGAGAAGTGGACCGTTTGAAGTGTGATATATATATGATCTACTCCCTCCAACAGCTAATTGTGCCAGTTCTCCCAAGGTCAGCCTACCCCAGGGAGGCTGCTGGATTAAGTGGAACAAGGTCACTTACTTTAATAGACGTAAAAAGTAAGTTCTTATACAGCGCAGTATCCAGTCATTAGGACAGCTCAAAGCGCTTTACACTTTACTCCCTGGCAGACCTGTTAAATCGAATACTATCTTGACTTCTCTGAGAAGCATTCGGCCATGTTGCAATTACTGAGCGAAGAGTATTAGTATGTACAAATATATCCACCCATGTCTGTAGCCAGGTACTCGTTTACACAAATGAGTGAACTAAAGCAATGTGGAGTAAACAAAACTGCCAACATCTGCTTTTAAATGGCAGTGAAAGGATTCAAAACTAGGTTCCACAGATTGAGTCCGACATTTTAATCACAATGCTTAGGTTAAATCCACAACTCTTACGGATGTCTTGAGCAACATTCAAATTAAATGTGTGCATTTTTAACATGTATTTTGTTTCACAGGACATGGCCCACATATGTATAACGGCCCCTCAGTTGTTTA
Source organism: Escarpia spicata (assembly GCA_963995525.1). Classification (NCBI taxonomy): domain Eukaryota; kingdom Metazoa; phylum Annelida; class Polychaeta; order Sabellida; family Siboglinidae; genus Escarpia; species Escarpia spicata. The sequence continues at coordinate 32,211,302 of OZ023209.1, forward strand.
GAATTTGTTCTAAGAGTGAATCTTTGAATGTTGTGAAATCTCATGAGATCCAATCAATATATTGCAGTTTACATAGTGATTTCTTTTTGAGCTTGCACAGCAAAACGGCAGACAATTTTACAGATTTCTATTAATAGTCTTATGTGTGAACCATGTTAGCAACCATGGGTAAACATGTTGATTAAGGCCACAAATAATTTCGCCTTTGTCTGTCAACTTTGTAATCGTAAAAAAACGAAACAGTAAAAATCACTATCACCATTCGACTGACATGCCACAAAGTATTAACATAAATCACCAGTAACATAACATTATTTTTTCAAAATATATTTACCTTACAATGTCCGGAAATGTTATATTTCCAAACAACAGGAACTTTTGTTTGTTACGATGTCCAATTTGGGCTGTTCAATTTTTAGGCTGTTCAATTTCGGGCGCCCAATTATTAGGCTGTCCAGTTTGGGTCGATCAAGACTGAAAATTGAAATCAAAGTCTTTAAACCAACCTCAGAATACACCACATAACAATTATCATCCAATATGTCACACTTACTAGATTTACTACTTCAATGCGTATAAATCCCATTACTGCAATGACTGTATGTACTCAAACATTACATTACTGTAATGACTGTAAATATGCATACATTACATTACTGCAATGACTGTACATACCCATATTACTGCAATGACTGTACATACCCATATATTACATTACTGTAATGACTATGTATGCAGACATTACAGTAATGCATCAACTGCGTATATTCAGACATTACATTACTGTAATGACTGTATTCAGACATAACATTTTCGAACACATACAAAATTGACAAAAATGAATTATTTTGTGTACCTTATGTAAACTAATATTATTTGTCTTCCTATGTAATCGAATACAGATATAGAAGGTAACTGTAATGAAGTTACAAAGGTCTGTTAACACTAGGGTAACAAAACGGGGATGACATGATGTCAGGACTTGTAAATATTCAGACATGGTATCTGTGAATTGTTTTTGTGCATTATGTTTTCGGAGAGCTGATAATTTCATTATTTTTAATTGTCTGATTACAGTCAGCCTTTATGGTGAATAATTTTTTTACTTCAACATTTCGTTTTAGGCAATACAATACGTTCGACTGGGGCAGGAATTGTACCCCCAGGAGGGTGATATTAGTACCAGTCACCAAGGTCAGGCTACAACCAATCTGCTACAAAGTCTACAGTCACCTCAGAATTAGCTCACCACCAGCTCGCATGATACTGGCATTCCTTATATTTGTCCAGCCATCAAAGCCACTGGTCAGGATCATTCACTGTAGTACTAAACTATCCTGTAGGTGGAGCCACTTGTGAGATCTTCACTAAACCACAGCTTCCAACTGTTGAGTGTGTGGTTACTGGTCAGCTGTTTCAATGTTTAGAAGATTCATCCAATATACCCAGTCTGCATTGTCAGCCGAAGTTTAGTATACACTGTAAACCAGAAGGTGTTGATAATCTTAAAGATTCTTTTACGGTCTTCCACTACAAATTTGTTGCCAGTTTTACACAGATGAACCATACAGGGTACTGGGCAATTATAATTAAATACACATGCAGACAAATCATTACACAGTTAGGCACAGGTGATGGAATGTTGAACTCTCAATTGAGAACATCAAGATCTGTGATTGAAGCAATTTGAAGCTTCGGCAATTTTGTTTTGCCTCAATTCACACAACTACAATTATAAATGAATACCTCGTGACAGATGGTGGTGGATAGAAATAAATGAGTGGTCTTCATGCAGTAATGACAGTGTGGCGGAATACTTCCCAAAATGGTTTTGGAATTTACCTTTAGAAGCTTAGTACTAGACATAAGATGTCACAGTTCGTATAACAATGTTTGTTTAATATGACGCCACAACTGTCAAAACTTGTCACAGGTCATGTACTGTTGCAAGGAGGAAGAATGTGGACACTCCTTAGTCCGTCTGACAGTTCAGTTGGCCCACCATCATATGTCCCACTTCTCTCCGTAAGCACGACAGCACAAGACAGAGCTTTAAGACAGAGCAGGTAAAAACATCCACCACCACTTTGTGTTAGGCCTATTTACAGTCGGTTACTGGCTACAGATGTGGCTCATCATGTTTTGCCAGTGACCCCAGCCGTGGCTTGGCATATACCATCAGTGGCACCAGCCGTTTTATACTGCCATATACCGCCAGTGGTCAAATCTATGACCTACAATATGCCAGTTAGTGTAGCAGTCAACCTGGCATTATACCATGAGTGCCAACAGATGTTTTGAAAAATTTTGGCAATCACAAATGTGAGTTGGAGTAGTATACACAGGTGTAGCCGTACCTGTCAGTGGTTGCAGGCGGACAGCAGGCTACGAACTGTCACTGGTTGCAGGCGGACGTCAGTGGTTGCTGGCGGACATGGCATGTGTTTGCACCAGAACATTTCACCTACAATGATCCTCTTGTTTGGAACTAAATTAGTGGGTTCTTGGAAAAACTACAGCTGTGGCAGCCAACCCCAGATTCATCTCTGCCAAAGTGCACTGCTCCCGTGCCTTAGCGCGGACATCCCTGCCTTACTGCTGGCATTCTCTACCTTAGTGCCAGCATCCCTGCCTTAGTGCTGACATCCCTGCCTTAGTGCCGACATCCCTGCTTTAGAGCAGCCATCCTCTGCCTTAGTGCTGACACCTCTGTCTTAGTGCAGACATCCCCTGCCTTAGTGCTGACATCCCTGCCTTAGTGCAGTCATCCCCTGCCTTAGTGCTGATACCTTAGCATTAGTGCTGACACACCTGCCTTAGTGCAGTCGTTCCCTGCCTTAGTGTTGACATCTCCTTAGTGCTGACATCCCATGCCTTAGTGCTGACATCCCTGCCTTAGTGCAGTCATCCCCTCCCTTAGTGCTGACAGTTCAGAGCATTAGAGCTGACATCCCTGCCTTAGTGCAGTCATCCCCTGCCATAGTGGTGAGATATCCTGCATTAATGCTGACATCCTTACCGGAGTGCTGACATCCCTTGCCTTAATGCTGATACCCCGGCCTTAGTGCAGTCATCCCCTGCCTTAGTGCTGACATCCCTTGCCTTAGTGCTGACATCCCTGCCTTAGTGCCGACATCACTGCCTTAGTGCTAACATCTCCTGTCTTAGTGCTGACATCCCCGTCTTAGTGCTAATAACCCTGCCTTAGTTCAGTAAACCTGCCCTAATGCTGATAACCCTGCCTTAGTTCAGTAAACCTGACACTCCTGCCTTTGGCTAGAAAAAACTGCCTTTGTGCCGACATCCTTGCCTTTGTGCTGACATCCCTGCCCTACTGCTGACACCCTTGCCCTAGTGCTGACACTTGTCTTAGTGCTGACACCACTGTACTAGTGCCGATGTCCCCGCCTTTGACAATGTGTGATAAGTGCGGAATATCCATAATTTTTTACTGTTAAAAAATGAGCAATGTCAACATGAATTAACGCTTGCTCAATTCCCTAAATTATTAATAGGAAATAACTAATCAAATTGTCCTGTGTGCCTTTGACAAATTGCAGCACTTACTTAAAAACAGAAGACAACTACATGTGAATCCACGTTCCAAGACACCACATCTATTTCTGAACCAAAATCACAATTTATATCGACGGATTAGATAGTGAAAATGCTCATGCTGCACTGAACAGTGATTATAGACTGGCGGTCCATGCTGGCATATGTTATTGCGTGATCACAAAAAGCCCTATGTTTTCCACTTCAGCGGCAGTGTGTGCTGTGAATGATATGTGTGGACGGCTGTATAAACAACCACTACACTTGTTCTGTGGATTAGATTTACAACAGCCAACCGAGTCCAACATCTGGTACCAATGAGTAACAAAACATTGACGTCGAATCTCATTATTGTTTCCTTATTATGCCACAGCACTGGTGTCCCTGTTGTCACGTTTTTGTCACTGACAAACTGTTCTTGCAGTAATGTCATGAATGATTTGTTGTGACATTACTACTTTCGCCGTGACATAATTGTTGTCACTGTGACATGATTGCTGTCACTGTGACATCACAATTGTCCCTGTGACATCATTGTCATCGCCACATAATTGTTGTCGCTGTGACATGATTGCTGTCAGCATGACATCATTATTATCACCATGACATAACTGCTGTTGCTATAAGTATAATATCATTGTTGTCACTGTGACATCGTTGTTGTCACAAAGACATGATTGTTGTCACTGTGATGTCACTGTTGCAATATTGTTGTTCTGAAGATATTGCTGAACAGTGCAATGATGCTATTGTTGTTACTGTGACAATATAATTGTCTGTGTGCTGATTAGATGGCCTGCCTCTGTGACAACATTCTTGTTATTATCATGTTTTTGTCATGGTGGCATTGTTGTTGTTGCTGCGACAACAACGTTGTCCCGGTGACAAGATTTATGTTGTTGAGAATCTTGAGATCAAGTTGTTGCCACTGTGATGGCATTGCTTTACCTGTGCCGACACTGTTGTCACTGTCACATAATTTTTTTCATTGCGATGACATTGTTGTCACTTTGACATCATTCTTGTTGTTGTGGTGACGTTGTTGTCATTTTTACTTCACTACCGACACTGTGATACCACTCTTGTCACCTTGATGACATTGGTATCCCTATACTGTCGGCATCATATTTACATGGCAGAATATCCTGATTTGCTATAAGATGAAGATACTGTCTTTGATGAAAATGGTGTGTATAGAAATAGATAATGCAAGTGAAAAGGTCATTATTTCACTTCTGGGATGACGACATACAAATGTTGTATTAATGACTTTGTGATGGAACCAGAAAAGAATAAACTTAATCAGATATATTGGCATATTTGATGACTACAACATTTATGCTGGCCAGATTCATACATTTCTGCTGGTTGGCTGGTAGTATGTCAATGAATGATCCTCCCGGTGTGTAGACAAAATCATCTTGTTTTCAACAACATGTGACAGAGCTGATTTAGTTGAAAACAAAATTGTAAGATTTGGCAAAAACTGTATAGAAAATCATGCAATGATGTGACAGCTGTGTGATAAAATATAAATTGTCATTTTGATTAGTTACATGACTAAAATGTCAACATGGCCAGCTACAGTAAAATAATAATGATCTATGAACTGGAAGGCTAGCCACTTTACTGAGCCAGTCTCAACACTTGTGCAGCCAGACTCTACAGCTAGTTCTCTTGCAGCAAGCAGTGATGACAGAGAGTGATCAATCATTTGTCAGTGTGTCCAATTTGCCTTCCAGAAGCAGCTGAGATGGCTAGCAGTGTCTTTCACATGCCTTGGCCAATGCACCTTTTTACTTTGGTCTAGTAACACCTCCGATGTATTTATAGAACATATGCTATATATATAGTGTTACTGTACATAGCAAACGTGGGATTCATTAAAAGTAAAAATATGTGCATCGTTTAAATTGATATTACCCACAATACAGTGGAACATCGTGAATCCACCTTAGCTCCCTGGTGTATCCAACCATCTGGTGACAATTTGAATACTCCTTATCGATTTTGAGATTGACCAACCCTTTTGTCTTGATGCACCTCTGAGCTTGGTTTCTAAGGATTTAGGTGCAAAAAGAAGTTATCTAATTATTATTATTATTACTAGTATTATTATTAACATACACCCAGATAATCTGGACTTTCTCTAATGATAATATACCCCATTAAGCTGATGATTCGTTTCATTGGGAAACTCCTTAATCTCAACACATACATGGGGGTCAAAGTGTCTGCATTAATGACGTGCCAATACAGCAAAAAGATGTCAATGGCCGAACGGAATCTAAAGCAAGTTATCCAAGATACGATTTAAACAACCTCCAGAAACAATGCCTTCAGCACCAAGAGGATTTTGTGGGTGCAAATAATTATTATCATTAAATTTCTGGTTATACTACGTACACCAACTGTTAGAATTTTAAACTAAAACATAATACCAGGGTCAAAACTTACCAGGTATACAACACAATAATTATATATATATATATATGTATACATATATATATATACATGTATATATACACACATTTTAAAGGAAGTAAATATGTAGATTTCAGAATCTGAACTTGTTGCTCAGTGAAGCTTATAGTCCTATCACTACTATCTCTGCCTCCCTTCATTGGCAGTGGCTGTGGCTAATGTGCCATGCTCATCCTAAAACCTCTGCAGAGGACCAAGTTCAGATTCTGAGATGTACCCACTACATACATGCTTCCTTAAAAAATTACTTAACAGAATCCGGTATGAATGAACCTACATGCTGATATTATAGAAATGTAAGATTATTTACAACTGCTGTCCTGCCAGTGAATATTGTCACCCAAGGCTGTAACTTCAAGAAGAACTATTATAATATTATAATGGGTGACTTTCCACAGGGAGGAACACCCTATCTGAATGTCTCAGTGGCACAGTGACCTTAGCCTCTCCCAGTTCAGGTTAAAAGCTTACATGTGGCCCAGGCAGACATCTGAGCAGGGGAAGATAAGCCCCTGCCCACTTCCTACCTCCTCCCTGCTTCCCTATCTCCCTAGTGCTATCAGGAGCATTTGCGTCATTTGACAAGTGAAAGGGTTATCCTGCCAGCAACCTGCAGTTATTAACTTGTCTTTATCTCTGCATTAGTCTGCCTGAGACTCCTCACCTCTCTCTCACATGTCACTGGGTCAGAGAGCTAAACTCTCTGCACCAAAGAGTCTTCTCTCCCTGGCAAAGGAATGTGCACCCAATCCCAGGATAATGGCAGAGGGATTAACAGCTCAGTGGGACAAAGTAGGGTTCTGTTTCAATGCCAGCCTCCTTCTGATGGTTGGGTCAGTTATCACCTGCTTGTTTCTTGTCTCAAGGACGCAAGAATCTGATACCGGAATGCATTCGGCAGAATCCATCTTGTATCCTGTGCTGTAACAAGATGTTTGCTATGATGGATGGTGTCTGCTGGCATAAGACACCATCCATCTCACCAGACACCACTCCTTCTATGTGACTATTTGGAATTATTAAGATCCAACTTCTTCAAATGTGTGTTTATAAGGAAGCATGCATGCGTGCATGCGTGACTGTGACACTGCGCTGATAACATTTATGTAACTGCTCATGGATACGGAACAGTATAGATTACTCACACCCATTTTGAGGATAGCGGATTCATCAACATCCGTTCAGCTGGAAGATAATATTAACTAATTGCTCAATATAAATCCCAGCTCGTATACACGCCACCATAAATCTTCAACGGACAGATTGCCAGAGTGGACAATGGAGGAATAAAAGAAGCACTGGGAAGCTGCACACTTGAACTGCATGATCAATTTAAGTCCAGCCATGGTGCCCAGTCTACTTGGATTAGTATCAACCTTTAGAGACATGTACTAAGTAGATTATCTCCCTGTCTAATCTGCCAGTAGTGGCATTCCAACTAATCTAAGGCTAATCTGCAGCCCTGATTTGGGAGGAATCTATTTTCCCTTTGTGACTGTGGATGTGCTGGAAACCTCAGACACAGCATAATTATACTGTTCACATTTTTTTTATGGATAGAAGGTCCGGTTTCTCGATTATTGATGATGTACATGGTTACCTCTCAAGACACTGATTTGTTACTAAAATATAAAGAAAACGAAAAATAAGTTTCTTGAGAGGTAACTATGCACAATGTTCACATTTTATTGTAAATGTTTTAAATATTTCATAGAAAGGTAACAGTTTGAACACACTAGTTAACATGTAGTCTAAAACTGATACATTTTTATAAGATAAAATACAATAACATACAGTACTTCACCCTGGCAACCTTTACACCCATTTCAGATTGTTTTATTTCGAAATTGAATAATTATAATCACAGAACATAAATGAAAGAAAAACATATGACAATACGTATAATTCTTGGCTGGCGCAGCCAAGGCTGTTACCAGTGAATATACAGTAACATGTCTACTGTAATACAGCAAGATATAAAGATAAATTGTGTTACTGGTTGCTGCCAACCACTGATATTGGTAGACTGATTGTTATAACGTGACACAGTGTGTAATTAAAGTCTATAAACGCATAACTAACACACTGTCATAAATAATAAGTGACAAGTACAGTAGGCAAAGAAAGGAACATCAATTAGTGTACAATTATAAGGGGTACACAATGTCAAATACAATTCCTTTAGGCAAATATACAACAAAAATTATTCCAGACGTACCAACCCATCAATAACCATTTTAATATGCATTAGTAGTTTCATAAACTGCCTAGGACTAATAACGTAACAGCTGCCATATGCACAGCTTCCAACATTTCTGAATAAATCCTGTTTCTGATATCGACAATGCCGCCAGAAGCTTGATAAATGCCGTAACACAACATCGGAGTATGGCACTATAATACATTCTCCTACACTTGATGTTTATAACGGGAGATTCACGAGCTGGGGTCAGAGGTCACGAGCATCAGTCGCACATAGAACCAGTAAGTCACACCAGCTATGCATTTTATAGGGTGAAAATCGCAGACGATGTATTTATTGGCGGTAAATTGCAATGATGAGTTAGATCTGAAGGCCTCAGTGCACACTGGCAGTGGGCTAGATGTTGTCCATTCAAATGTCACCCACAGGCACGCGTCTAGTGTGTACACATTCACAGGATGGTAATGATTTATTATAGCGATTCTACTATTCGTTTTACATAATAATGTAAGTGAATTAATTCTACAAAACTGTACTGCGTAGTAGGACAGCTGTTTGTGCCATTGATGCGGATCAATGCCCATATAAATAGTCTTCATACGGACTGGAGATTATTACACGCAGCGGTAGTTTTATTACAACTTTTTTATAAATTATAAATAAAAATGCTGACTCGCCATAAGTGACGCAAGTATAACTGTGTTTTTTATTTATCACAACTATTTGTGTGACCTTTTCAAGCAGCGATGTTGCAAAACTCCCAAAATGTAATCGTAAATAATCACCACATTTCTGCGCAGAAAGATGTGGTTAGTTGCGGTATGTGCTTAGCATGCCTGATGTGCAGAAACCTATCAGAAATTGTATCCTTTTGCATTACAAGGGGGTCCACCCTACACCTGGATCTACTGGACCAGTTGTTACATGTAATGACCAGTATGGTCCGTCCTGGTTTATTGCAAGCATTATTCTGATTTACAACCACCAGTTCCCTGTACACAGTTCTACACAGTGTGATTACTGCTGGCCTACAGCTGGCTGGCGGGTCATTTAGTCCAGAGATGTAGTTCTTAGTGCACATTCTGCCAAGGTGGAACACCCAGTACCAAGGGAGAATACGTGACCCGTCACAGTGAACCGGATATTAAGTCGCAAAAGCCTATTCTGCACACGAACCAAAAATAGCTGCCTAGGTCATGTTCCATAGATTTAGTGAATTTTTCTTACAATGTCCCGTTGACTTTCCTCAATGAACAATCCAAAACTAACAAAATACAAGCATTTACAAACCCTCAGATTAAAAAAAGATAAACAAACGAGTCAAGGTTGCTTTGTTTCTCAAAACTTTGTTTGTTTAAAGTTTGCTTCAATTTTAACAACAAAAGAAAATTTACTAGATATTTCAATAAATAAGATACCATTTTAAAGCTTTCATATCATTCATAACTTCACCACAGAAAAAATGCCTGCAAAATAAACTTCAACCACTCACGTTATAACTCGACAAAGTTTTATTTTGGGCCTCCACCGGAATGAGTATTAATTGATCAAATGATATATATCTATAAATACATTTAACTGCATTGATTAGCCACCTAGCCAGAGACCAATGCACTGTTGCAAGGAGACTGAGAGACTTGGACATCCATAAAGATTGAGCGTAATACCCGCATCAGTGGAATAACGTCAATGCTATTGAGGAGGAGAATCAATTCCGCACGGACCTCCGTTACCATCTTGGTGGCCGATCGATACACGCACAAAAACGCTTGTTAGATGGCAGCATGACAGGAATAATCGATGCAAGTGTTGCAATGACTTCACAGCATTGCTCCTGTCAGTTACATGGTCCAGCAGCCAGCCTCTATGAGAGGAGACAAGGTCGCCCCTAGGGAGACAAGGTCACCTATAGAGACAGCCTGCTACTGGTAGTTGTAGGGGAAAGTTCTTAGCAGAACAAACAGTAGTGAACAAAAAGTTACAGTAAAAGGATACTCGGCAAAAAGTAAGAGGACAAAAAGTAGCAAACAAAAAGTACAAAGGTTATTATGATTATTATTGTATGCACTATTACAATAAACGTTCTTTTGTATTATAATATTGTTTTGAATATAATATCTGGTATATACGTGTAAAAAAAATTTAACTTTCAGATAGATAAGCATCGACTGAACCCTGAAAAACAGAAACCTGCTGGGAACAGGGAAATTAATAAATGTAAGTGACATTTTAAAAGATGTTACGAGGTGTGGGACATGATGAAAAGCAGAAGTGCTGCGAAAAAATTAAAACATGTTGAAGATGCTGCAACTGAGGAAATATATATTAAAATGTGTGACATCCCTTGCAGAATGTGTTATTTTATGCCATGTTACTTATAAATATAAACTGTGTTATTTTTTTCCATTTCAAATTTTCTTAAAAAAATCTGTTATGTTTTAGTATACTTTCCTGTTCATTTCTTTTTGCCTGATTGCATGGAATACATGTACTCCTACTGCCAACTCTTGGCACTAGACCATGACCAGGTGGAGGCTGTTCAAGGGAGGAGGGACCCAGGGAAGGGGGAGAAGGAGAGAGACAACCAACAAACCAGAACCACTGACCTCACTGAGCACAAGATGAAAGTCATCAGCTACATGCCCCTTGCCCCTGACATTTAGTGCGTCTTTAGTCCACAGGGGGGCTGAGCTCCAAGGACACACCACCCTGGTGTCTTCCCAGGGGATCTGTCTTACCACAGTTCAAGTCCTGAGTGGCTATTTTTAATGTTAGTGTGATCTAATTTTACAGTTATTTTGATTAGAAATAACTACGACAAGCTAGCCCAACATGTATATGGTTCATTTATAGCAGATATTAACACAAATAATAATTAGGACAATTCCAGGACAAGGTTTTGGGGCCACATGGTTGTGAAAATACTATCATACTCCCTATTACCTGAAAATATTAAATAAACCAAAATATAAATTCACAGATCCGTTAATTTCAGTTGGAGCAGATTAAAAATAACATAAATATCACCTCAGTGCAATATCCTAACAGGACTTTGCCAAGCGTATATACATTTTACATCCAGAACAAACTTTTACAATTTTATAGGATATGCATACTGGATTTGGCACATAAATCCATGAGTGAATAATTCACATAAAATAACAGTGATTTAATAATCCTGCATCATAACAGTTGAGTTAACGAACAAGTTAATGACCAAGTCAGCTAAGTGGTCTAGCCAACACCTAATTCTAAATTCACTGCCATCGGAACTGTTAGAAATACTTCTTAGAATGATACATCACCATTTCCTGCAGTGATGTATCATGTGCACATACATGCATGCACCTGCAGGGGTGAGCATGTGTGTGCTTAATTGGAGGAACTAGCTATGGGAGGCTGGGAAAGTAGACCTGGTGCCAGGTTTCAAGAGGTCAAGAGACAGCAGTAAAACACTTGACTAGTTGAATCAGTCAAGGGCCACAACCATGAAATGATCCAGAAACTGTACGTTTTTATCTGATAACTTGAAGGATTAGACAAGACTTTGGCTTCACACTTGAAGGAAGAATATAATTTGTGATGACTGAAAACATGAGTCAAAGAAAGAAACCACTAAGAGACCTCAGAAAGTATTGGGGGCATTTTCAAGACACCCTACTGAAATTGCTGTTGAAAATGTTTGTCCCATATTTCAAAGGTGTGGTACTAAAATGTGAAGACATATATTAACAGCAAAGACACTGGCAAGAATGGTTAAGAAGAATGGCAGTGGTAACAATGGGAGATGAGAGAACAGAGATGACAATGGTAGGAGAATGGGAATCATCATGACAATAGTACTACAGTGTACAATGGTTTTGGAAATGGTAAGAAGCACAGGTGTAAACTGAAATGGGATCGAGATAATATATTATGTAAACAAAAATTTAAAAGTGTATAAAATTATACCATTGCATCTAAAGGTTAATGTTGCATTTCCCTTCAATACTGACAAAGACAACATCTAATGGTTAGTGTTGCATTTCCCTTCAATACTGACAAAGACAACATTCTCGTTACTTCATTAGTGGCATACTTTAGTTGGTTTGGTTCTACAGCAGACAAGTAAATAGACTTGAATGAGTATGTCTGTGTACATGGGTGAAGCCACACACACACATGGCAAAGAAACAGTTTTTGTATTTTAACATTTTCCTTAACTAGATTTTTTTTTAAATTAAATTCTGCTGATCTGGAAACTACTTGATCAAATTATGTTCAGTTTATATAGCAAGGTTTCTATACTACTGTGCACCTCCTCAACGGTGCACAGTGCCAATGTATACAGAACCCACAAGCAATGTGTACACACAATACATTAACCCACTGACAACTCACATTATAAATACTACTGCCAGCAGATTGGGAAACTGTTTTTATCGTGCCCTTTGCCTGAGGATTATCACAGCTTCCACTCCAAGTGTGATCAGAGAATCTGTGGAGATTGATTGATCGTGATTCCATCAGCATGTCATGGCATTTTGTCTCTGAAGGATACCATACCAGAGAGAAGGGTTTTGGGTGTCATGTAGTGCTGACTATCATTGGTGATGCAGAAGAAACAGAACAGTTGGGTTATTCAGTGTGCATGGAGACAACAGGGAGTGGAAACAGGTACTGGCCAGAAAAAATAATTAGTAAACATATATAGCCTTGATACTTTGGTGAGAAAAACAAGGTAAATGTTTATGTCTTGAAGAATATCAAACACACAACTAGTATGATGCTACATAAAAATTACATTAGTAGAATTAATTTTTTTTCACAACGATATGACATCGTTATAATATAATAATACAAGACATGTTTGTGGGTGCTGGAAATACATATGCATGGAGTCATGTTATTGTTATGTTTGTGGGTGCTGGAAATACATATGCATGGAGTCATGTTATTGTTATGTTTGTGGGTGCTGGAAATACATATGCATGGAGTCATGTTATTGTTATGTTTGTGGGTGCTGGAAATACATATGCATGGAGTCATGTTATTGTTATGTTTGTGGGTGCTGGAAATACATATGCATGGAGTCATGTTATTGTTATGTTTGTAGAAAGTATTTAAAAATAGCAATTAAACTTCCTCTTTTCCATATGAAAATAGTTAAGTTAATTGATTATGTTATTCTATATTATATTTGTATAAAATGACTTTTGTTTGGAAATAAAGCATTGGTTGACTGGCTGACTGGAATTCTTTTGTGTTTCAAATTCAATGTGTCGGTAACATTTTGTTGAATATCATTCAGGCCACTGGTCAAACAAATAGCAGATTAGTTTAAACACATCAATGTGCCACTTCCTTATAATTAAGTAATTGCTTGTAACTGTGTCAAGCCTAAACCAAACCACTTCACCTAAACTATCTTACATAGTGTAACCTCTCAAATGAGCCTCTCCTCAGTGCAATCAAACCCTTATATTAGTGTAACCGTAGACTTTGACTAATCAGAAACCACTGGCCATCTCAAATAAACACACCCTATATCTAACAACTTCAAAGGAAATAACCTGCAACGTGAAACTATGACCACTAATTATACACGGATCAATAGTGTGGAAGGTGTAAACCATATGGTACCCTAGCACCAAAAACAACATGAACACATGGAAGAATATAGAACGACATGTAGCTGGCTACCTTTAAAACGTCAACCAGCATCAAAAACCTTCTCAACAAACTTCATTGGAAGAAACTAAAAAAAAGTTTATTTATTTACAACGATAACTTATTCTCATTCAAGAGAATCCATGTTATAGTTTTTATACAGCTGTTTTCAAGCTTGAGCAATTCTGTTCACTCGACATCACCGCATTCAATGAGCCGTATAAATGAACACCTGACAGTAGTGGGTATTTGTGAACAAATAGTCTTCACACAGTGATTGTCGTTAGTATGAATGCTTCCCAAAGAAGTGAAGATGGTGTTCAAACAAACAGGTCTGCCAGGTGAAGTGTAAAGTGATTTGAGCTTCCCAAATACTGCATACTGGGCAATATCACAAGAACTTACCATTACCTTTTGGTCCTTTTCAGTACATAAAACAAACTTCTGAACAATAGTGTGCCACCGTATCTTATAGCCCTATGCAGTCTGTACTCGAAACACTGATCCAAACAGATATATCCATACACACGCACGCACACATCAATCCATACATATGCATACTCATTTTACCCCAGAGTCAAAAGAGCCGGAAACATGCTCCCTGTGGCGGGACGCGGAAACAGATCAGTTTGCGCTTAGGTAGATGGCACCATCAACAACATTTATTTTGTTGAACTTTGTTTAAAAAATCCTGCTACGCAGTGCAACATGAAGGGGGGGTCTCCCACTGTCTGGGTGTGCCCACTTGAAAGGTTTATAGACCGGACACAGAGGCACCAAGCTGAGTAGACACATGTAACCTTTGAAGGCTGCAGATTAGCCATCCTCTAAAACCTTATTGCCTGAAGTTATAGTTATGGTATATAATACTTGAAAACAGCAAGCACATTACATAATGTCCTTTAAAAACAATAAATTCCAAATATTCTTAGCTGGTTATTTTCTCTGGATTATTAATATAACAGTGTTAAAAATTATACAGTATTTGAAGATCACAACTAAATAAAGATGACGAGAATAGCTTGAAGAGAACTCACCACATGTAGACTGCTAGACCTCAAACTTAGAGGCTGGCATTTGACATGATGTAAAGCCAAATTTATGAAAAAATAATGCCAAACAAAATATGTAGAAAATTAGGACGGTTGATTAGACAATAAAAATGCCAACTACACGGCTACAGAATTAATTTAAAAAAAACTGTTATACACACACACACACACACACACACACACACACACACACACACACACACACACTGTCAGGTGAACTAAAGTAGTCAAATGCCACTGTCAACTATCTATTCCACTCTGCTTTCAACTATCAAATTGTAACTGACGTGACGTTTAGAATCTGTCTAAAAAATTACCTTGGCAATTTTCTGAAAATTGTACTATTATGAGAGGTCATCAAGTGTGTATCTGTCTTTTTGGTATGTGCGTCTGTGCATAAAAACAATGCCTGTAGGAGTGTATGTGTCAGGTAACAGTGACACGTCAATATATATTGATGTCACGTCACTGACACGAAATGCAAGCTGCCACCAAGGACACTCTGTAAGCCGGTGACTGATCCCCCAGACTTGGGGTCAATTACATTTACATCAATGTAATTAGAATAGAAACGTCTATTCCAATTCCGCAATTGTAACTGTTTAAAATGAAGCGATATAGTTAATTACTTTTTAAAATACAAGTCCACAATTGCAATTGAAACTTGTGAAAATGTAATTGGAAGTGATCAGTTTAACTACTTTTTTAAACGACACCACATAACTTGTTGGCTTTTAGAGACTTTTAAAATCTTTTTTTTAAATGTACTCAAAACTTGGAATGAGAGATTATGTCTAAATTGACATCTGTTAAACTAAGCTGCTTTAAGACACTGTATATGCTTTTTCATGTTCACTGTGACTGTGGTTGCTCTGGTCACATATTATTTTGGCCTGGACTTGGCAACCGAAATTAGCATTATTTTGGAACTGAAAATGGTATTTTCAAGGTGGAACTGAACTGAGTATTCTGTGACAGATATGCAAGGGCTTGTTCACAATTGTGAACATTTATTTATTCATACATAAATGGATAGTGATTCAAGTCGTGTAGTAATGATTAAAATGTCAGTTACATGAATTAATAACCATATATAGTGACTGTAATAATGTACATAACACCACATGTGACCCACGTTTCAATAACCACCGGACAACATCTCAAGAAATAGACTAACTCAGTTGTTTCTGAGACGCCAACGGTTGAGGCCGCTTCTGAAATATTAGCAGAAAAACTGTTCCCAGGGCTTTCTGTGGGAGACACACAACTTGACTGCCGGGAGCCCTCTAACCTAATCACAGCAGATTTTAAATGTCTCTTTAAAGCAGTCTCCCAGTTCACCTGATTAGAGCTGCATTACCTGGAGGGCAAGCCCCAATTAGTTGTTACCACGGCAACGGATGGTTCCTTAACAACATCTTCTTGCCGTTCCCTGCTGGGAGCATGAGGGAATCTATGTGTGCATGCATAAGTATGTGCAAGCAAACATGCACTTTTAACATATTTTTAGCACCTTGTTGAAAACGATACTCGTCAGGTGGTAATGACATACTAACGGTCAAGTTCATTTGAAAGTTATATTTGGAAATCATCTGTAATGAACCGCAGGTTTTACGTTTTACGGTATCAATGCTCAACATCCATGGGTACGGTACGCACGTCAATAACCACATGTTTATTCTGGTAGCACAATACATAACCTTTCCGTTGCATAGTCAGCATATTACATTACAAGAGCTGCGTTATTTAATACAGCAAGTCTATTCCAGTTTAACTCTGTTCCACCTGCGAGCCACCTGATTTCCATTATCCTAACTGTTCTGATGGAAAACAATACCTTTCTGTGAGGTCCTGATTTCAAACTCAGTGCTCTGCCTTGCTGGTGTAGTGGACTTTGTCCAGGTTGATTGTTCTTCATGTGGACAAGGTATTTTGTTACATTAATCAGCTCTGCCTGCTGGCAGCTGTGACTTAGCAAGCAGAACATGTCTACACTCTGGGAAACAGGATTATGTGTAGTGATCACCCTAAACTTCAAGATAATATTAACCTTATAATCCTACTTGTGACGTTGCTGTGATTCAGTTCTCAGTTCCTGAATCCTATTGCCTGTTTTTTGTGGACATGTTTATCACATGACAAATAGCAGCATGTTGTTTTGACAAACTGCACTTCTAAGACGCTCTGAAGGGAGAAACTAAAAATAATGTATTATCATAATGTGCTATATCATTTGATTTATCAGTGGCTATAAACATCCTTTTTTGGGGAGGCATCATTATTTCTGGGAATAGCAAATAGTTTGCTTGCTTTCTTATGTTATAAATGAACAAATTTATTCAGACTAAAGAATCTGTAACATAAAATTAAACTGCCCTCTTGTCACCTCCTGGAATAAATGACATTTAGTTATCCATATCTATGATATACACTGGTTGGTTACTCGGCTTTGTACTTTGGTCCATAAACAAACAGACAGCCTCTTTAACTACTAAAGTACATATATCAAACTAATGTAAACATGGAAAAGTAAACAAACAGTGGAGTTTCATAAACTTTGCATTCACAAAATTATATTTATGATATGCAACGGGTAAATATTTTGACATAATTGTGTTAAATATCATGAAAAGTCAGTCATGTAAAAATTATTGACTGTGATATGGAACCACAACTTTTGCCCTCGGGAAACAAGTGTCGGTTCCGAAGTGTCAGGTGTGAGTGACAGAAACATCAACCACCCACAATAAAATGCTCAAATATCACAATTTTCTTTGACTACAAAGCTCAAAAATAAGATTTTTTTATGGGAACAGAAGATGGTTAGGGGGTAGTTAATTTATTTACAACAACATATCTTGGGTTAGAAGCCCAAAAATCTGTCTAGATGTTATAGTCTCACATGTAACAACCTAAAGTTTACTTATAGCGAGATGGTAATAAAAGGTTTATTAATTCTAGAACAAAGTAATAAATGGCAGGTATCACAAAATGGAGGTCTTTCAAGAAGGGAGTTCAGCCGTCTGACACTATTTCTGGGTTTCTAATAAACTATCAACTTTTAAGCAAAAATGAAAGCTAAATACATTGTAGCTGCGAGCAAACCAGGAATATCTCATATCAGATGCATACAATTAAAATAAAATATTTATCAAGCATAGTGCTCACTACAAAATACAGCGTCAAGTATGTTCAGTTATAATATAGCTTCAGTATTTGCATTTCTCATCGTTATCTAATCTTACACTTCACTGCTACGTGATTAACCCAAAATCCACAAAACTTAAATCCTTGCAAGAAGAAACCAATGCCTTAAAACCAATTGTCATCTGAGATTGAAGTGGAGCACACTATCTTGGAGTCAGGCACTGCACAGGATTATAATGTCAAGATTAATTTCACTGAATTGCACATTTAATTAGAGGTTAATCCCAGATTGTTGTAGCAGATGATTAGGCAATATGTTGGGGCAGAACCTGATAGATCCCAATAGCCCTGGGAGAGAGAGGGGTTTTCACAAATAAGCTGTATCATGGCAGAAATTACCCATAACACACTTGGACAAATTCTCAGTGTACCAGAGACAGACACTTTATAGAACATAGTTAAAGAGAAGAATGGAGGAGCTGAAAGAGCAGGTTGGTGTAAAAGAAGGTCTTAAAAAGAAGCTAGTGAGGAGTCAACTAAAGTGGGCTAAAAATGTGGAGAGAATGGGAGAACGGCTGACAGAAAGCACATGCGCAGAGTGGAGGGGAGAAGGAGGCGAGGAAGACCAAGACTGCGATGCGAGGATTGTACTAAGAGATTTGGAAGGATTGGGAGAGGAGTGGAGAACAAGAAAGATAGAGGGATTGGAGACGGATAGTGGAGAGTGCAAGATCAGTGAAGGGAAAAAACAAAGGTAACAGAAGTCGACGATCGGAATCGAGGCCAGCCTCACCCCTGACTACCAGGGAAACAAGACAAGAACAACAATTGTATTAATGAAATGCAGCCATGCCAAAACCATTGAGATAAATTTAATAATGACACACAATGTGTAACAACAAAGGAAAGCGGTACACTGGGAGAGAATGAATAGATACTGTCAAGTAGAGTTGGGGATGCTGATCAACACAACCTAACAGGATGATTAATTCCTAAGGCTGCTCACACAGCAGACCCTAAATCCATTGCCTTTTTTGCTACCAAAAACAAAAACAGATTGAAAAAGAAACAGTATCCATCATTGGCAATGACTGTGTGACTCGCCTCAATCACTTCTCCCCTGCTTTCAGCAGATCTACCGTCATCATCCAAGTTATTGAGAAGCTCTGATTGATTTCATTCCAGGCGTTACAGCACAGGTAGATGGATGGTAAGTTGAACTCACCCACAACACAATGTGTGGCTGCAGGTAGAGTACAGGTAGACAGAGAGTAAGTAATACTCACCAGCAGGAAGACAGAAAGTAAGTAATACTCACCAATACTAGGTACAATAACAATGTGTGATTGCAGGTAGAGTACAGGTAGATGGTAGATAGTAATACTCACCATCAGGTAAACAGAAGGTAGGTAATATCCACCAACAGGTACACAGAACATAAGTAATACACACCAACATGTAGACAGAAGGTAATATTCACCAACATGTAGACAGAAGGTAAGTAATACTCACCAACAGGTAGACAAAAGGTAAGTAAGACTTGCCAACAGGTAGACAAATGGTAAGTAAGACTCGCCAACAGGTAGACAAAAGGTAAGTAAGACTCGCCAACAGGTAGACAAAAGGTAAGTAAGACTTGCCAACAGGTAAACAAAAAGTAAGTAAGACTCGCCAACAGGTAAACAGAAGGTAAGTAAGACTCATCAACAGGTAGACAAAAGGTAAGTAAGACTCGCCAACAGGTAGACAGAAGGTAAGTAAGACACACCAATAGGTAGACAGAAGGTAAGTAATACTCACCAACAGGTAGACAGAAGGTACATAAAATTCATCATCAGGTAAACAGATGATACGTAATACTTACCAGTCACCAACAGGTAGACAGAAGGTAAGTAAGACTCATGTCAGAATGTGTGCCTGTCAGGTACACTGGTAGAGAGGTGGTAAGTAATACAACTCCTGCAGACCAGGGCCAAGTCTAGGGCAGTTGTAGACTAACTAGATATATCAGTGTAACCCAGCACTGCCAGCAGTGCTAACGTAACACCAGTCGCAGAAGAAGGAATTCTGTTGCCTGAAGGTCACATCAAAGTGAACACTGTTAATCCTAGTAGGTAATGGCTTGAACAACAGAATCTCTTCTTTTCTATACAAGTTTTGGTCACCTCAGAACAACTTTTGGCTATGGCAAATACTACAAATACTACACTTGAAGAACCAGAAGCATCTGCTATATGCAACATTCCCCATAATATCCATATACATAAATACTGTGTTCCATGTACGAACTGCTGTTTAAGTTAACATCAAGTGAGGTGTAAAGTCAACTGATGGTTAAATGTATTGGCGTTTTATAATTCAAATTTAATATTTCGTAAACATGTTAATTAGACAGATTAAGTTATTTTTTGTATATACTGATAGATTGAATAAGTCCTACCTATTATTCATGCACATGATAAAATATCAATAGTAAGTGCTGTCTATTGATCAATGCCAACAACATGTACTGGTGCGCGAGTACATAATACTTTTACCTCATGAATTATAATGTTTAAATTAGACTTAATTTCTGAGAACAAGAAAGTTTATTTTGACCCCACATAATAGTACTTAGTGATAATATTTACTAGCCGGGTACCATTAGTTACAGATCCCTACTGACAAAAGCAAACACCACTGTGGGTTTTTAAAAAGGGGTCACTGAGCCAAACTCATCAGAACTAATTTTCACCCAGCAATCCTATAAAAAGATTAACAAGATGAGATAATAGATAAGACAGGATTCTTTTGATAAAAGACAAAACTGTTGTAGTTGGCAAACCACGCTTCAGTTATAAAAACCTTTCTCCACCAAAGCTCCTACAGCAAGTGCCTGATTCCAGTTTCCTTGGCCCACGTGGATAAAAACTGGCATCCCTTGCGGGTTCCACACCAAGGTGAACCCCCAGGCAAAAACCACTACTCTGTTCCACCAGCAGGACGGGGTGATTACAGAGCGTGCAGAAGAAAACAACTTAAGTGAGGCTAAAAGTGTCTAAGTATATATACCATTAGAGCAATTTCCCTCATTTTAAAAACATCACAGTGTGTGCTCTACACACACTGCATCTTCAAAGCTGCACTGGTGCTTTGTGAAGGTAATGTCAGTGGAAAGAAGCCACTTGCTACAGCCAGAGTTCAGCCGTTAGTGATCTTCACTGAGATTACTTTTTGTCACTTACTTTTTTCTGAACATTACTTTCTTTCTGATCTTCATAGATTGACTGTCTCGTATTGTCTTGGCTGCTGGATCTTTGGTGAATTCATCGAAATGTACGACTCTCAAATGACTCATACAAAGTGCATCGCGGTTCAAATAATTTCTTGGTCAGTTATGCTCAAAGATGTATCATTTTATAAAATAATGTAAAGGCAAGAGCATTATTTCTTTGGTCCAAGTGGCCCGCTGGTGAAAAACAGCATGACAACATCAGACTCACATCAGGCAAGACATTGTAGATTGGACTTGAATGGAACCACACATATATGGTCAACATGGTGAGGTTGCTCCTTGGGGGGTGACTATGATGAATGGCAATGATTCTTGCAGAAGAATCCTGACCCTGTTTTGTAAAAAAATACCACTAATTTCTCATATTCCTTATTTTTCATTTGAATTGTGTAATTTTTTAATTTATAACTATTGATGGTTAGACTTGGGTCAGATAATTGTATTAATAGTTCTTCTTCACACTGGAAGACAGCCACTTTTACCAGTCCTAACAGCCAATGTGGTACTAAGACCACTTAATACTGATCCCTACCCAGTTGGTCTTTTTACCAAGGTTTTAGAAAATCCCATATGATACGCCCAAGACAGAAGTAGCTGGTCACCATAACTAGTGACCCTTGCTGGTCAAAGCTCAAGCTAACCAGTGCTCAGCACCAGCTTGACCACCCCACCAGGAACAACATCTCTGGCCACCAACCAGCTGGACATCAGATCACAGCTGACCTGTCTGGGTAATGACCAGTCAGCTGCTGCTTGTGGTCACTTCATGGTCCACTGACCACAAGTCAGTGGCTGGAGGCATCTCTTCTAGTGGTCACAACTGACCACTGAAATAATGACCATGTGGTGTTGTGCTCAAAGGAAATCACCTCTTGCTTGATTCCTGTTGCAGATCTCTTCAGCTGGTGCATTGGGTGACTAATCACCCTGCACTATCTAACCCATTATCTGCCCCTTTGTCAGAGTGCAGTGTTGTGGAAAATCACTTTACAATGGAGGTGTGAAAGTGGAGCTTTGAGGTGAAAAATGAACCCACCACAAGCCTGTTATCTGTGACAATCAGCCAGTTCTTGACTGCCAGACATTGCAGGAGTTAAATCATTTAGCAAGGGAATGCTTCTTTGTAAGATTGATACATCTTCCATGCCTAACAGGTGTGCATTTTTGACATCCACTTTTAGCACTGCCTACCTAGATATTCTGGTGCTGGAATCATGCGTGCTAGCAGTAACATGACAACTTATGAACACCCCCTTAAGACATTCAACATTAATGCAATGTTACAATATCAAGCCATTGTGAGCTGTGAGTTTTTTTTAAACAGCATGGTGGGCAAGGAATGATGTAAATTACAAAATAATGTAAATTCTTATGTAGCAGCTGTTTCGTTCAACTCCATTTCTCTGAGAAAAATGTACGTCTGCGTTACGTGTTATCGACTGAAATAAACATTTACTATATACTTTTTTACTGCTAGTGCATATCCACCAGTTTACAGTGTGGATATGATTTTGTGGGTATTACATATGGCTGTGTATGTTGTTACTGAAGCGTACTTGCCAGACTAAAGTATTGCCTTGTGGCATCTGTATTTTATATTCATACCCATGTAACAAAACTCTGTGTTATAATGTGGTGTAAATTAACATAGATCTACCATATTCAAGGCAGAAACTACACAAGATTATTAATAGATTTACTGGAACACTTATTTCTTGAGAACAATGGCGTAGGCCCTAGAGTATGTAGTCTGAGAATGAATTCATTCTTTGACCATGACAATGAAGATAGATGTGTTTTGCTTCAGTATTTCTACGGAATCAATAATTGGTTTAAAGATCCTCAATACAATTGTTGACATTTAAATTCAATAGACACCACTCAATAAATTTAGCACACTTTTTGGCCGAATCATGAACATGACTGGAAACATTGCAATTCCAAAATCCCTTTCACAAAATACCAGACTACACTGCTGCCAAATCTACCAATTGAATTCCCAACATAGTATAATTTCTGTGTTTTTTTAATATTGAGTTTCAACGACACTTATATCGGTTATATGACCATCACTGTCTAGTTAGAAAAAATATGAGTTAACCATAGATAGCCACTAAAACGACATAATTTATGGTACCTCTTAAAAAATGGAACACTAATGACAGACACAATAAGAACAATAAAATGATGCTGCTTCCAGGTTCAAAGATGGGGGAAGTTGCCAACTCTCTGACTCCACAAACTTTACATAACCACTGCAAATAAAGGTTTATTATTCCATTAGTGAAAACGGCAATACTACAACTTTTTCTCTCACTGCATTTAGCTACATGGGTTGTGTTTGAGGGGTTATCCGACCTGCATGACTTCTGCTGATCTACTTGACATATTTTGTATGATCTCACCGAGACCCATCCCTTCTAATAATGAGCATCTGTACTTCATCTATACTACTCACAAAAATTTCCAACTAGACATCAGAAACAAAGAGTATGGCTGCAACAAGGCTGCAAATATAGAAGCAGCAGCTTTCTTTTTACTGTTTGCACGTGTGTCTGTGGTTGTTCAAAGTTTGTGTCACCTATCACATAAGTATAATGTAATGACACACAATGAAAACAAATTAAAATAGCAAAGGCTGTTGGAATTACAAATAAAGCAAAAAAACATTGAGTTAATCATCCCTTGTGACTTTATACTATACGTTTAGTATCTGCATCTAACTTATTGCATCGTAGTGTGGGGAGGAGCCTGTTGCACACATTTTGGTTCCTTAATCAAATAACAAAAGTACGCAGGTCGTCCAATTATGTCCGCTCCGTACAGAGCGCACACAGACCAACTCTTCACAAAACATTTTTACCAATA
Organism: Escarpia spicata; assembly: GCA_963995525.1. Taxonomy (NCBI): domain Eukaryota; kingdom Metazoa; phylum Annelida; class Polychaeta; order Sabellida; family Siboglinidae; genus Escarpia; species Escarpia spicata. The sequence continues at coordinate 32,235,534 of OZ023209.1, forward strand.
AGAAATAATCTATGGTGCATGTACAGAGGGAACATCAGCCACTCATGGCTTTATACCCTCATTATAGAAACTATAATAATGTATCAAATGTGCATCAAATATCGAATGTAGTGTATCATAGTTTCTGTAATAAACCATCACCATAAGAGTTGTGTTGTTTTAAAAGATGAATTTTCTGATTATAGTGGTGGTGGCCATACTTCAATGAGCAAGACTGTTGCTTGTGCCAGAACTGTGTTGCACTTGAATTGAATCTTACAGCTAAATGTTCTGCAACAAGATCCTTTCTGAAACAGGCATTGTCAGATACTGGATTACATGGTAGAAGTGGCAAGGACTCAATCATGTTATGAGAACATTTACATTACGGCTTACTTGGCCAAGGTGAACACATGACCCATGTTCTGGTTGACAAGTCTGTTGTCCATATGCCTCAAGTTCGGTAACTTCTGGAATGTGGAATGTTGAATGGCATCCAATTGCGATTATGTAAAAAGTTCAAAGTTGATCAATGAAAGTGTTTTTACTTGAAATTTGTTGCTGATCCATTAACAAGACCCAAACTCCAGGTCTCTCACATTCCAACATGTAACCTTTTCCACAGCTGAAACTGCTACTTCACTATGCTATTTCTTGCAGACACAGTAGATACCTAGTTCCATCAATCCTGGTCATCTTCCAAATATACCAGCTATTGAATTAATCAATCTTTCATAAGTCATAGTTGACAATAGCTGGCTTTTAAGTTTCATAAGTCATTGGCTTTAACCATCTTTCATACATCATTGACATACGTTATCTTACTTTGGTTATTGACTTTAACCATCTTTCATACATCATCGACATATGTTTTCTTACTTTGGTTATTGGCTTTAGACATATTTCATAACTTGTGAAGTAGCCCCCTTTCATAACTCACTGGCTTTTGCAAACTTTTGTATGTCATTGGCCTCAGCCATATTTCATAAGTCACTGACTTAAGACATGAAAGTCACTGGTTTTAGCTGTCTTTCATAAGTAATTGGCTTTAACCATCTTTCATAAAATTTGACTTTAATATAGCTAATCCATTCTGAGATTAACTAACCTTTTGTACTGAGATGCCTCTGAGCTTGGTTTCCGAGGATTTAGGTGCAAAGTAAGTTACCTTATTATAAGTCATTCACCTTAGACATAAAAGTCACTGGTTTTAGCTATCTTTCATAAGTAATTATCTTTAACCATCTTTCATAAGTCTTCGGCTTCAGCTATCTTATACAAGCCATTAACGTCCATCACCTTCCAAGCCAGTAACTTTAATCATATTTTTTGGGAAATGTCATAAGTCACGTAAATTGTTTCTTACAAAAGCGACCAACCTCAGCCATCAATCATAAGCTGTCGGAAACTGCACTCCATAATCCTGCCTTGAACACCACCAACACAATGTGCACGTTCTCCCTTTTCCTAGCTTTCAAGCCGATATCCGTGTTTTTAATCCTCATTATATCGCAGCTGCCGTCTCACCTTTAGGAAGCTGTCAAAATCCTAGCCACAGCCAGTAAATCCGAACGAGCCACTCAAGGTAATATACACGCTAATCAAAGACAATCGTGACCACGGCTTTAAGGTAAATGACAACGATGCAATATTGGGGAAAGCAGAACACAGAATCTTGTATTTCATGGAAAGATAGAAAACTCTTTGATAGTGGGGAGCGGTACGGAAGAAAACGGGCATACATGAGGAGACATAAATATATGGATGGAGGCAAGGCAGGTGGTATACTGACAGAGCAATTACCACGATATCAGTGGCCACAGTGAAGGAGACTGGCAGATGAAAAGACTCAGCAGTGAATGGGGTAATGCTTTCAACTGAATCATATTATCTTCACTGACAGAGTAAACGCAGATAAGGCCACCAATTATGAAAGCATTTTTCCATTATCGTGCTGACTAATGTGATGGTTGGCACAGAATCTTACCAGAAATAATAATGATAGTACTTAATTTCTGTCAGGTGCAATTTTCAGTATAATGTTCAAAACTGCTTGGCAAACTACAATAACAAATAAAACATTAAAAGATGTTGATAACAGCAAATGGAATGTAAATTGAATGTAACTGCCATACAATAATTACAACAGAAGTTAATTAAGAAAACATATACAGTGTTTTTAACCATTAATTATTATTAATAAAAATAAAAATGAAATAGTTTATAAATAGAAAATAATAATTACAACAAAAGTATATAGTCTTGTGTATGTCTTAGCATGTGTATAAAGGGTAAGACAAAAATCAGTTTTTTGTAATTCCACATTAATGAAATATGAGTAGACAGATCGTCTGAGCGATTAGGAAACCAAAATGAGCCAGCAAGACGCAAACATTTGAAATTAACTTGACTATAAGACATATGGAATGAAGAGAATCTACCTGACTGACAAGACTGAACAACATTTGTGGAAACATAAAACGTTGGGATACCCAAGAACTGGCATAGAGTGGTTTGAGCGATGCAAAGACGTCACCAAAATGTTGTTGAACACTACAAACAAAGTATGCCAGCCATGTCTACAAGAGGTTGGGGGTCAAATACTTATTTGAATATTTACATTATGTGTACATTTTGTGTATTTGCATTTGATTTTTCACAGAAGCTTGTATTTATAGTTTGCATTTGAGTGATTTGATCAAATACACACCAAATACTGTACTTCGTATATGGAGTATTTCATCTGCTTGAACATGCACTTTTATGATCTTATTGGCAAAAACGTACATTATCTAACCTAATTTGCCTTTTGTTACAATACTTTCTACTGGTTCTCAACATTTTGTATACTATTTGAATGGTAGAGTATGAAATTTATTTTGACTTGAAAAATGTACCTGACATTTTAATAGAACACATTTCTACCAGTATTTGACCAAATGTATTTTGCATGACATTTAAAAATAGAGAGCATTCCAATAAAGCATCTGACCCCAATCCAGGCCTGAAAACAGCACACAATTTGACCTAGACAGATAAACCTGTCAGTTGGTTAAGTTTGCTTGGTTGCTATGGTGACAAGACTGACAATGACATCACTTCCTGTTGTCATCACCTAGGGAAGTGAATGCTGACAGGAGATGTTTGGTGTGGTCAGGAGATGAGAAGTATCCATCAGGCAAGACACATGTTGGATGTAACCCACAGGTGGCCTTCATCCCAGAAGGGCACTCACATTAGTCTAGAGGAGAGAAGTGAGAACCAAACATCCGTTCACTCTTTATTAGTTCTGGTAATTTACCAGTCTAGTCTTGAATGATGCATGTATCGTGCCATAGAAAGAGATATCTGAATGAAATCAACCAATGAACCTGGGTGTCTTCTATGAACCGTTGCTAAAAATGTGTTGTAGAAAGGTGTCGTACTTGTTACAACAATTTTCAATTCTTCATATATATGATGTCTGCCACTGTAGTAAATGTTCCCAAGTTATCGTATATTTCACGGTCTGAGATATCATCGGGCAACTGTTACATGTACAGAGTGACAATTGTTTTTACATGTTTTATATTCACAATTAATTGTATCTCACATACAGTTGTACATCTAGAATAATAATTTGTAGTTTTGTAAACAAGTTCTTTGCGAAATAAAAATAAAATGTTAGATCTAAATTGTACTTAGACCTAAACTGTTGACAAGAAATTTTAAAGTTTGATAACGAACAACATGTGACCATGGTAACTACTCTTGCAAAACGATACGTTACATAACTGTAATAGGATACTGTGAACCACTGCAGAATGTAAAGGCTCTCTAAACAATGCACAGAGACTGGGTTGATGAAATATATCATGTTCTATCAGTGTGAAGTTTAACCTTATACGGTTGCACTACCGAGTCCTCTACAACCAAGATTGTATCCAACAAGCACTTACCTGACTTCTTCCGTCTTTCTGGCGACATTGACAACCAAGAAACATTTCAATGTCTGACATCCTGCGCTTGGTCAACAGTTCTACAGCATCCAAGCTTTGAGGTCACCTGGTATCTTTCTGGTGCCCTCTTGTGTCCATCTTATGACCGCCGTTGTAACAGGTTTGTTAGAGCCATAGCAGAGGTAGTGACGTAGGGAGGGGGGGACATAGCACTTAGGTGTGATAGTGGTTAGTGAGATAATACATGTGAGTCTATTCCCGGACACCAGTGGGAGGAATGTCAAGGCTACGCACAGATGCACACAGACGCAGCATGCTGCCTTTTACAAAGTCACTTTTGATTCTATTTCAACCAGGCTGTGTAGGTAATGTCAGAGCTGGCACAGTGCCCGATCTGCGTCCTAGCACTCATTCACTATGCTGTTAATACTGCTGTGTGGCACTGTCAAGAAACAGAGGCGCTGGGAAGTGTTTAGGAAGCCACAACAAGTTTGGGGAATTGTATTACAATTCATTCTTGAAAACGGTGTTGCAGCATAGAGCAATGTTGTAATATAGTGCACTAGACATGTTAACAACGACGCAATGTAGTGCAGTGTGTGAGTGTGTGAGTGTGTGAGTGTGTGAGTGTGTGTGTGTGTGTGTGTGTGTGTGTGCGCTTGAGGCAGCTGATATTTTAATTATTTTTAAGTGTCCCAATACATACGGTTATCCCAATTCTTCAATAACTGCAAACTTTAAAACCATTCTTTGTGTGATAAAAACATGGCTAACGCACCTACAAAATGGTTAATAACTGCAAAACCTGACTTCTAATGTGGGCGATAACCACCGAAAGAATAACACATTCAGATCAGAATAGAATATAGGTTGAGTATGTGTGGATGACGTATGAATGCAACTTGAAAAGAAAAACAACAACACCGTCTTCAATTTCAATTTGCCAAATAACATTTATCTACCATTCTGCAGATTCCAGGGTGGATGTTTTTAAGAGTGAAGGTCTGGATATCACCGGTGTATGCGCAGTCTACCAATGGGCCACACAAGTCAGCAGAGGAAAAGTAGAAAAAACACCAGCTAATAGGTAGAATTACTGGTTCAAACATGAATTGACATACACAGCAAATGTTGCGCCTCGTGCTGGTTAACCCCAACAATCTATCTCGCACACACCTATATGATCACGACAGCCAGTTCTGCAGCCTCAACTCCTCGAAGAAGAGACAAAATCAGATCGAAAAATGACAATGCACTTGATGCATGGCAATAGAGAATGCTAAGCCAGGAGCTACCCACAGCAAGGGTCTGATACTGATGGGAAATGCCAAACTGTTGCTGCAGCAGTGTCTAGGGAGGCTGTGGCATGTTGGGCCTTCATAATTAATGAAAGACACTGGTCCACTAACTTGACTGTGATTACATGTCAACTAACTAGCCCACACAGCTCTCTCCTGTGCTCTCCTGCAATATCCGGTTCTCTTGCCCTTGCTCTCTCTTTCCATCTCTCTCTCCTCCCCTTTCTGTCTCACTCACTCACTCACTCACTCACTCACTCACTCACTCACTCACTCACTCACTCACTCACTCACTCACTCACTCACTCACTCACTCACTCACTCACTCACTCACTCACTCACTCACTCACTCACTCACTCACTCACTCACTCACTCACTCACTCACTCACTCACTCACTCACTCACTCAAGCTCTCAGAGCCCCTGTTTCTCTCATTTATTGCTCTCTCTCTCTGCTCTTTTGCATGCTCGTCTCGCTCTGTTACTCTCTTGCTCTTCCTCTCATTCTCCATCCCTGGGCTCCCCTTCTCCATCAGATCCGCACCACTCCCCCCCCCCCCTCTCTCCCTTCAAGCTCGCAAACTTTGTAGCCTGACATTTATTCCTGTGCAATAGCAATGTGGAATGTCATCAACCTTCCTCTCTGTCAGCTGCTAGTCTGGTGACGTTAGTGAGCACCCTTGGCAAAATTCTCCTATTTGCCGTTGTCTGCAGCTGGTCTTTCAAGACATTTGTCTAGAATATTAATGAATGTGTTGTTATTTTATTATTACAGCAAGTTGTTATTCTATTCTTCCTTCAATTACAATAACTTTACGTACGCTTATTAAATGAAATAAGTTTTATCAAATCAGTAGAAATTTACGTTACAAGTCTCCATCCTTTTTTTTTACAAATTGAAGTTTACTGTGAATCTGTGATATTTCTTCCAATTACAGTAAATGTTTTCTACTTTACTTGCATGAAGTACGCAATCAGCTCCATTTATTAGCAATTACAATGATTAATACATCCATGCGTATTGATTAAGTTTCTAGTCCAGCCATGACTTCAGCCTGTCTCTGCACCGGTGATGCTCATCAAGTGTTAATTAGACATTGCCAATTATTATACTTAATGTCAGCAGAAGATTACTAGCTGCTGGTGTCCTGCCACAATTTATATAATAACCACACAGAACAGTTCCTGCAACAGGAGATTTGCTACATTTACTGGTTTCTAATAATTATAACTCGATCAGCCACAAGTGAACTAACAGTACAAATGCTCAATATACTTATACGATACTCGTGTATTCATGTTAAAGTGTAGACCATTGACCAATTGTTCATATTAATCCAGATATACAGATAATTACGACATGTAGTAGTATTGTTAAATGTTGTTATCTGACATAAGTCAACACACGCAAAATATTACAATGATAATCCCGGTAAAATGTTACATGTTAAAACTTTGCACCACATTGGGCAGGTAATTAATTTCTGCCAACTGTTAAACGGGATTAATTAGTGTTAAACAAACGAACTTACATGAAAATGTACTTGAATTAGCAGGCTTTGTCATTAGTGGTTTATTGATTGGCTCACACCTTGGGCCTGAGTTAGATGGGCTGTAATGGTGGACTGTAAGGTCTCACGCTGTGATACTTGTATGGTTTTACCTGGGCGCTCCTGCAAGAATGTAAGCTCATTACCTGGTGGTCTCACTCCCTCACACCATGCAAGGTCCGCCTCACTCATTAACTGTGCAATTTCACCTAATCAATAGGCACAAAGGACACAGTGTTGCATGGCAGGGTATTCCGCAATAACCATTATCATGCTTGGGTCTCGAACGCAAATACAGTCGAGGGAAGAAGATGGAATACATTTACTAATGAAAGACAGTTTAGCATTACCTATTGAGAGTTTCATATTACAGCGGAATCAATTCCTGCCAGCATACATGATTTTATTTACACAAATAAACATACAAACCCACTTTAATGGGGCTGTTTGGAGAGTTTGAAATGGCGCAGCAAATAGTGATTCCAGGACAGAGAAGTTAACCCATAAATTTAACCGGGAGGTGTGATTCATCCTAAATAAATGTACCCTGCAGAGCCATTGTAAGGTATATTTATAAAATGTGCTAACCAGATAGGGGCAGTATGTCACAATATACACCGGCTCCATGCCTATCAGTTTACACAGTGATATTACATTGTTATCAGTAACATTGGCATATGATATTTTCTGTATCACTCTATAATATGATATCAGACTGGCACGTGCAACAGCCCTGCCCCCCCCTCCCCCGGCATATTTGACGTACACTGACATGTCATATTTGATCTTACAGCAGATGGAAATGTCAATTAATAAATACATGGGGGCTGTTAACATGAGTTATTTAGCCAGTGTTATCCAAGTGTAAATGTCACTTACTGTCCAATCATATTCCAGTGCACGGTGATTTACAAAATCGCAAATAGCAGAACCAGCTATTTTGTAGATGCCTGCTGGATAAAATACACTGCTTAAGTGGATTCGGCTATTTACTATAATCACTTTGCCCTAGCCAAGAGTGACTGTTATGCATAGTCCACTGCATAAGATTTTAATTAGCTCAAGTAGGCAAATACCTATGCATGAATGTAATTGATATTTATATTGTATGTGTGTGTATTTTAAACATTTCTTAACAGAAGTTTCTAATATTGCCTGTTCTTCTTAAAAACATATTCACGTTTACCTGTCAACACAACATGTTTACTTCAGCTGTATCATTTCAACTTAGTTGATTAATTAATTTACAAAAAAAACATATCGGCTTCTTAGAAAGAGGTAGAAACAATATCTGAATCTAAAGGAAGCCCCCTATGCACTGACGTTATATTGGTGGCTGGCACTGGCTTAACCTGACACATTCAAGGATCCTTCGCAATCTACTACCAAACCACACATGCTGTATCATATTCCATGAGATAGACCAGTTCCATTTCATCTTCTGGCATCTTTCACTTGCTGAAGGCTAATGGGTGTACGGAGCATGAGAAAGATGACATTTAGGTTTTACTAATGTCTTCGCTGACAATTAGTGGTCGTTACTGACTTGTTAATGGAAAGGAAAATGAAGATGACCTCAGTGTCTTGTACCTAGGTACCAGTGTGGACGGGCATATTTGTACATGTCACGTGGCTAGTGCAGTTCTCATCGCTTGAGACGGTGAATGGGGAAGTCATTGCTTCTGGAACAGCTAAATGCGCTCTACTCTACATGCGACAGGGAACAAATCAATGCTGTCGCTTGTGATGTACAGTAACGGTGTCATTCTTCACGCACAACAGGTCTTACATATCTATGACACGAGCACATTTTAACTCTTGCTGTACCGTTAATTCAATCGCAAGTACAAATTCATTTTTCCACTGGTATATAAAACAAGAATAATTTGTTCCACACATATTTTACTTATCCTCATAATAAGCATATTTAAATTCAACCACAAATTCCACTGCAGTGCTACCACAAATAAGAACCTAATTTTGTATACCAATATATGTCTAAAATTACATATAACATTATATAATATGTACAGATAATATTGATTGCACATCACAGGATGCTGGTTGGATATAGCGCAGTTCCATAGCAAGTACAAACTAATCTTTTCTCCACTTGCACATGCTAAACATAAGAATAATTATTTTCATAATATCAGCATATTTTAATTCAACCACAAATTCCACTGCACTATTACCATATCAAAACCTACTTTTTATTATATATATATATATAATAATAACAAACATAACATTACATTTATACTGACTGCACATAACAGGACACTGGGGAATACAACAGCAGTCAGTGTCCCAGTTGCCACAACCTAACCCCTTCAACCCAGCTGCCCCCTGAGAGACCATTGACAGCAGGTCTCTTGTGAATGTGGCTGCTGTGGTCCAGTATGGATTATCACATGCATGTGACCAGCCACCTCTCTTAGAACGCATTCAAGACAGCAACATGACATAATGAAGGCGGGACTCCACTGTCATGCAGTTGACAGCGCGTGGCAGCACCGATCCAAACAAGCCAATGTCGCGTAGAAATCAATAGGTGCAGAGTGTGCATGGCTAGTCTGTGCATAATGGCACTGATTTCAGCACAATCTAATATCTCTGTCTATTACCCAAAGAGTCGGCCACTAGCCTTGGACATGTTCAGTTGTCATGCAGATGAAGCACCACTCAAAGTGGCGTTTTTACATCATCTGCATCAGAATGGAAGCTATAATCGTGTATGGTAGGAGGTCATGTATAAAATGCTGGTTAGTTTTATGTGAATCAATACTCCCCTGTACACACCCACCGATATCTGCGTGATTTAAACGGGCACTGATGCACAAATCATGAAGCTCCTGTTATAACTATGTTTATATCAACCGATCGATGTTTTCTCGATGTGATAACAGTCCATCTTCTATAAACAACCGCCAGATTTATCAGGTAATAATTGGAAAAAATTTGTTAACCACAATTGGCAACTGTTTTGTAAATCTACAAACAATACAGCGAGGTCACATCCATGGCTGACAAAACAAGATTTATGCCGATAAGAAAGGTCACGTTTACTGCCCTTATCTGATAGCAACGAAATGGAAAACTGGATTGTGATCTTCACAAATGTGAGGATAGACAGAATGCCGTACATGCTTAACACCAGGTCATTGCACTCATACATAAATGGGAAGTAGAAATCACATTTTAACAGTAATAAAATTACAATAAAATTGTAACTCTTCCAATCTTTATGTGCTTAATATAATAGGGATGTTACGTCAAGTTGTCAGTGAGACACGTAACAGACAATACAATAAATTTACAATAGATGACATTTTTATCAAAAAATCATGTTACACAAACCACATGTATTGCAAATCCATGATGTATCACATTTGTTAATTAACCAAATTTCTTAAAATATAATTTCCGTTAATTCACCAATGTCTATATCATTTGTCTATTATAATATGAATGTACCACGTTACTCTGGGTGGAGAGATAATATAATTAGAACATACTTTTATGGGTGTTCAATTAAATTGATTAGTTTTAATCCAGACGCAATAGGGCACATACATGTGACATAATACATGTGAAACTGAGGTGCATATGATGGTGTCCAGCAGACATAACATAGCACATTCTTACCTTATGCGTTATACATTTTATACAGTTGTATCTGTTAAGTATTCATATATAATAGCTTGTGCCAGTGTTGACATATCCTGGTAGTAAATCTCAAACCGGCAGCTAGTAGATCCTGTATAATATAGTTAACAGAACAGGTGTTTATGATATGCCCAGTCATGTTATCTACTGAATCCCTGACGGCGATAAACTGAGTGCACAGGTATTGGAAATTACTGACAGCTGCTTGTGAATGACAGTGTTATTCAAAAACAGATAATGGTAAAATTATGATAAAATATTGTGGTTCATGACAATGTCTGATGGTTCAGGACACAGTACACAATTTTCAATAAGAATCAATGAGACGTTGCACATCTAAAACTGAACATCCAATATGTATTAACCGTGAACTATGTATCTTCTATTGAATCCTTTTGTATTTACATAACACTGTTTGATTTACAAGCAGATATCAGCATTGAATCATCGACTGTCACAAAACAGCACCAGATTTGGCATGACAACATCCTGTCTTGTATATCACGCAACCAGCAGAACTTAAATGCCTGACCTCAAATCAGCACAATTGTCATCATACGGCCCATCTCCCAATAACAAAAACTCTCTAAAAGTATAATCATAAAGATGTGTGCTACGTTGTTAAAACTATTTAGAAACAAAATTAAAAAAACTTGTCACTGAAAGCATACAGGTGTAGATGTTTATGTTCATTCTTGGTATCCTATAAAGACCGGATTGAGACAAGTGGTTAATGTCAAACTAGAGCCACATCATTTACTCAAGGCTGCTTGCAGGAGCCCAAGTAAATGGACTCTGCCCCTTGGGCTGATTACACTAGACCACACTGTCAGATGTTTGTAAACAATCACATTAGAAAGCTGTTGTCACAAGCAGCTGAGCTGAAGGAACCCATGCTGGGAATGAATGATTTAATAAATCCAGTAATCTGGTTAGCCAGAATTTTACATGAATAAAGCCTGTTAGCCCAGCTGACACCAGCTATGGGTCAGTGCCCAGTGGGTTGTCATAGCAATGAGGCTGGGTAGTCAGAGGGAGGAGGGATTATCCCTAGACAGGATGAAATCCCTCCCAGTTGGATTATGTAGCATGTTGCCCACTGGCAAAATTAAGAGGCATTCACACTGCCTGATATCACAGCCAACTAAACCGGTGGCTAAGAAAGATACAGCGATTAACCTCAATGCAACAGACAGGCTTATAATTACATCGTTTGAAATTATGGGGCAGTAGTAGGCCAGACTGAGGACATTACTTGGGAAAGGGTCGAGATTTTCCATATGGGATGGGATTGGCTAACAAAGTACACAGAGATTTGTGTAGACACCTGGAGCAAGACCACCGAGAAGGAACAACAAACGGGAACGACAGACTGAAACCTTCAAACAACTCGAGATTTTCAATTCTTAGAAGTTAATAAAAAGGTACCTTCGTGGTATCCAGACCTCGGCACTGCTCAAAGCACATCACTTCACACGTCACTTCCTGGAAGACCTGTTTAAACACCATCTTGTCTTCTCTGCGCATTCCCATATGTGGATATGTGATCGGCCAGAGAAGACAAGATGGTGAGTACGACTAAACTAGCTAGGTTCTTATTTATACAGATGAGTGAACTAGAGCAATGTGAAATAAACCAAATTGTCCACCGTTAGATGCAGCAGCAAGAGGGTTTGATACATAGGATATGATCAACCATTCAGAGTAAACTAAAATGAAGAACTCTTAACTGGTCCTCAGGATATTATTCCACAATACTGGTTGACGACATCCGTCTGTACTAGTCTGTTAATTATGATTATGATCAACAAATGCATGATTATTACAAATGAGTCATTGTATCATTTGATATTCTGTGTTACTCCCAAACTTCAATTACCTTTCAAGACGACATAAGATGTGACTGACATGACTTTTCTAAGTAAAGACTGCTGTGATTGATATGACTTTTCTAAGACTGACTTTTTCACAGGCAGGAACATATTCTGATGATTCTCAACAGAAAAACCATATACATGCTGTCTACCTTCTAGGAAGGAAGTCACATAAGACATTATGAATTTCCCCAGACAATTGTCAACATGAACAGTGTTGTGACTTGTTTGTGTGGTTTTCAACATGAACACAACGTTATGACTTTCTCCAGATGGTTGTCAGCATGAACATAATGGTGTGACTGTCTTCATGGTGTTGTGAGGATGATCTTATTATTGTGACTTTCATCAGGTGGTTGCCAATATGAACATGGTTTTATGACTTTCCTCAGGTGGTTTTCAGCACTAACAGTCCTGTGTTACTCAACCTTCCAGGGGTGTCAGTCCTGGACTCTTGGTGTGGCCTTTCCTAATCTTATCTGATGTGGAGTAACAGATAATTGCTGTATGCATTAACATCTAGGGCAGCTGACTGGCTATAAAACAGATGGCGCCTAGACAAACTAAATTTAACCACAACCACCCCTCTGAAAGCGCAAACAGAACACTAAGAAATGTCCAATTATAACAGCATTTCAAGATTCCAAGGGTGTAGTTCCATGTTGTTTTCAAATTATGTCCATTGTACAGGCATCTCTTACAAGTATAGACAGCTGCATCAACCATTTCTGGATATTGCAGACAATATCTCAATTTTTAATCAGTACCCTGTGCAGCCACAGCAATAGGTTTATAATTTAATCTTTTCATCAAAGTCTTGATGGCGATATAAAAACATCACCACTGCCTCTGAAGTATGCTACAGGTAACTCTCTCGATAACATTTCTAGACCACAGCAGTTGTATCCTGCACTAAATATGATCATGTTTTCCACACACATACATGTATGTACAAAATGCATCAGGTCCAGCACACCCTGAAGACCCATTCTGACCAATGGATGCTAATGGTCAGCCCCAAAGGGACAAGCACAAGACTTAGAGCCCAAGTCCAAGGAAGTGAATTCTTCCCAGTGGTCTGGTGAATTAATCACAGCAATTCTACACAAAATCACTAAACTGTCTGACAGGCTGCGCTGGGTTTTCGCAAGAACAGAACCACATGCCACAAAGCATCAGACAGATGAAAGTGCGGTACTGGAAAACAACCATAAGTGCAATATTTAAGAAGATGAGATAGGAATCTGGTTCATTGCCTATTCACTTGCATTACCAATTCACTTTGGCCATGGCAATTTGAGAGCAGACTATGATAATCATTTAAGACACAGGAATATGTGAGGGAGAGCATCAATGGTCCAAGGCAGACTTTGAATGATGAGACAGCTGCACAATGTCCTGGGGTCATGTCATATCATCTCTGCTATACAGGGCGTTTAGTCAAATTACACTCGGGTGCCTACATACCTTGGGATTTTATAATTTAATAAGCAAATGAGTGGGAAGTAATTTTCTTGGAAATTCTTGTGGTTTTAGGCAGCCTGAAAGCATTGAGGCATTGGCCCTACTTGTGTCTCAGAGAGGGGGGACTTGCACAGGGGTCTCTCTGCAGTAAATGATAATACATGATCACAGAGACACTGCACCAAGTGACTCTTCACTGTCAATGTCATACAAGATAAGGTATTTAAATTAGGATGTGCTCACTGTGACTATAATAAAATAGTATAAAATGTGTACTTAAAAATAATAATAAAAACATAGTAAAAAGGTAATATAAATATAATAAGAATGGATCAGGGTTTTTGTGGCAGTGGAATGAATTGTTTAACATAAAAATAATGTTATTATATCAGCGTCTCTCTTGGTACACAAATATATGGGCACTATTTTAACACAGCTTTCCAAATTGCGGTAAGAACAATTAGACCACATAATGAATAAACTGTAATCAGAAACAACCAACAATTGATAGTATTGTATAGCATTTATTATTACAAAAACCCTACTGTTATCATGCAACACACAAATATATCAGCTAGGAAAATAACCAAACCTCACTAACAAATTACATATGAAACGCATACCCTTCCTTCTGTGTAGATTCACCATTCAGATAGTATTGTTTGCATGAAGCATCCAATTATCATCTCCGAATTGTACGTGCCGTAGCAGATAATTGTCTATCCTAGTCAGACAAATGAATTTAGCAAACACCTCTTTACAGTAATGTGTACACTTAATTATGTGCGTAATGAAGAGGTGTAGTGAACACCCATCAACAACTCTTATTTCTGTCAAGGTGCTCAAGTGACAATTACATCGTAAACAATTTCTAATACAGACAACTTTTATGGTGGTTTTTATATTGATCACACCATTTAATAAATTACCTTTTCTCACGATCTGCATCTTGTGGACATAACTAATCAGTCTGCCAGTAAGCTGGTGCTAATGACGTACATCGGGTGAGTCTATCCACTGAACACTGCCAGTCGACTGGCTGGTCAATGTTCCAAGTATCCAAGGCTATAATCATAATGTTAGCCAGTGACACTGCCCACACGCTCTGTAAACCTGACTCAAGGGTGTTTCTTATCAGTGACTTGTCTCCATGAATTCACGTTTCTTGACTTGCGTTTGACAACTTGATAATGCGCAAAATCACATTTTCTTTCTTATTCAAATGTCACCACTGTCCACGGCCGTACACGACGAAGATACGCGTCGATAGAGGGTAAGGGGTTCTGTGGGTGGGGAACACGTGCAGGGGAAGAATGGATGTGTATTCAGTGTGTCACGGACGGGTACCAGCGGCCCGGGGTTGGGAAAACGTCGCGGGAGGAGGAAACCAGTAGGACGACACTAATTCATGTTAATGCGTGTTAACACCGGTTTCGGAACATGTCGACACCTCAAGCGTAGGATGGACGGAGACTCGGACTGGTAGTAAACACGTTGACATGCATGTAAAGAACTGTTTAGCAAAGCGAACGAAACGCAGCGGCTGCAGGCGCCGAGCGAAGGCAGCGCAGCGCAGCTGCCACAGCAAATCATAGACACACGGACGGACGGAACAGCTACGATGAACGCAAGACACCGACCAAGATGAGACAGAGAGAGCTGACGTTGTGGATATGTTAGACACATACAGGTTGTATAAAGTAAAGAAAAACATACCTTGGTGAGTGTAGAGGGGGTCTGGGCTAGGAATAGCGGGGTGCGGTCTCTAAGGGTGCACAACAAACAGGGTACTGTGGATGCAAGTTAAATAGCGAAGCTACAGTGCAGAGCGAGGCGCGCGCAAACCTTGTTTCGCCCCGGTGACGCGTTACGCACACATCTGCCTCCGCCCATCGATTTACTAGCAACGTAGTCCAACGTTCAGTATTTAATATATATCGCACCGAAGTGTTTATATATATATATTTTATTAGAGTAAAACGACGACAATTGCGTATATAAGCAGGTAATTGTTGCAACTCAACGAATGTTTGATCTTATATATTCCGTTTTGTGCGCAATAACACATTATTTGCATTCTCATATGTGAAAGGTTCGCGCACATGTAAGTCATGTGATATTTGTTTTGGTCAAAATGGCGATGTTACCGTCGTGTTACGCCCAGAGAAGGGGCGGTTTTGAAAACAAGTTGGGCAGCGAGTTTCTCAAGTCTTACGATGATGAAATAGAGAATGCTAAGGTGACAGATTTTAAACGATTAAAAGGTGACGTTAACATTGATGCTACCTGTCCACGTTACTTATTACGACTTCGTATTTATTATATCGAAATGGTAAAGCTGATCAGTGACAGTGACGGTGTCCTGTCTCAAGTGTCTATGACTGTGTCACTGTGTGACAGTAACACTGGAGTGGCTGGGGCTAGGTGACGTCCAGTGATCTACTCCCCTCTTCCAGTGGCAAAGCACTGCCAAACTGGACTTATGTTGTTTAATTTCAAACAGTTCTAACACCTGTCTTAGGCTAACAAGTTGAAGTTGTCTTAATAATTTACCTTACCTTAGCCTTAGGTACCTTAGGCTTAGGACTGTTCTGATCGCAGGATCCTCTCGGTTCCTCAATGATCAGATCTTCTTCTTCGGGGTCTAGTATTAAGAGTTTGTGTTTTCCGGTTCCAGTGTTTAATGTTAGTGGGGCTTCATAGTCGTATAATATCTCCTGGGTTGACCAGAATTTATCAAGGCGGTTTTTAAATGAATTTATTGATTTTGCTTGTATTACTGAATCAGGTAAACTGTTCCATGGTTCAACCACTCTAAGCGGGAATGCATTTTTTCTTATGTTTAGTTTTGCTCTTTGGTTGAACAGTTTAAGGGAGTGTCCTCTGTTACTGGATCGTGATGCCACATCCTCCCACTTAGGAAGGTTTGGTGCAGATTTGTTGTCATATATGTAATGCATTATTTTATACACTTCAATCATGTCTCCTCTTAACCTACGATATGTTAATGTGGGTAACTTAAGTAATTTTAGTCTTTCAATATATGATAACTCCCTCATACCAGGTAGTTCTTTTGTGGCTCTTCTCTGGACATTTTCTATGGCTATTTTATGTTTCGTCTTAAATGGATACCATATTGCTATTGCATAATCTAGGTGGGATCTAACCATAGTCTTGTATAGTGGCAAGAAAGTGTATGTATCTAAGAATTGAAAAGTTCTTCTGATTACTTTTGTCATTCTGGTTGCTTTATTAACCACTTGGTTGATGTGATCATCAAAAGAAAGTTTTGAGTCAATAATTACTCCTAAATCTTTTTGTTTGTCTGTGGTGACAAGAGCATGTTTGACATTATTTGTTGCCATAAAATATTTACTTTCACCAATATTATTTTTCCCAATTTCCATGTGTACACATTTATCAGGATGGAATTTTAACAACCACTTGTCGCTCCATTGTTCTAGTATGCTTAAATCATGTTGAAGTACAACCTGATCATCTATATGTGTTATTGTTCTAAATATCTTTATGTCATCAGCAAATAGAAATGTATTTGAATTTGTTAGATCTGGGAGGTCATTAACATATAGAACAAAAAGTAAGGGTCCTAGAACGGAACCCTGGGGTATCCCTGATATTACCTCTTTCCAGCTAGACTCGTCTCCATTTACTGAAACTTTTTGTTTTCTATCTGTGATGAATGATTCTATTCAGTTAATCAGTTCTTCTGAAATGTTGAAGCTTTTTAATTTGCTAATTAATCTTTTGTGTGGCACGGTGTCAAAGGCTTTTTTGAAATCCATATATATAACATCAGTATGGTTGCCCTTATCCATTTCTTTAGTCCAGTCATCTATTATTTTGATTAGTTGTAGAACTGTTGATCGGCCAGATATAAATCCATATTGTTTTTGACTAAATAGATTATTTACTTTCATGTAGTTTGTAATGTGATTTCTAATAATTTTTTCCATACATTTACATACTATGCTTGTTAAACTTATTGGGCGGTAGTTACTAGCTAGTTTCTTGTTTCCATTTTTATAAATTGCTGATATTTGAGCCTCTTTCCAGTCATTGGGAATGCAGGAAGTTTTAATCGACGTTTCAAAAATTTGTTTTAAGGGTTGACAAATACTTGCTGACAACTCATTTAGTAGCCTGGCGCCTAGTCCATCTGGGCCAGGCGATTTGCTTATATTAAGTTGTTTTAACGTCAGTAGTATTATATTTTCAGTTAGTTTTAATTTGTCCATCGCATGTTTATTGTTTACTTTAGGTATGGTTGGTATAGGCCCTGACTGTTCTTTTGTGAATACACTGGAGAAATAGTCAGCAAGTATATTTGCTTTTTCTTCATCTTCATTTGTTGTTTGACATTTTAGGTTGGTGGGGTCTATGTTCAGTTCCCCAATTCCTTGTTTGATTGTAGTTTTTGATTTATAATATTTCCAAAAGACTTTGGGGTTTTTCTTGGTCTGGGATGCTAGATTTCGTTCAAATTCCTTTCGGAGCTTTCTGGTTAGAGCTCGGATTTTATTTCTGCTTTTACAATACTCTAGATATTTTGTTCCATCCCTTGTTTCCATGTATCTTGTCCATAATCTGTTTTTACGTCTAATTAGTTTCCTTGTATTAGCATCCAGGGGGAAGTTCCCCTTTCTATTATTTGGAACTATTTTTTGAGGTACATACTTATCTTCTAATGAGTTTAGTACTGTTTTGAAGATTTCCCATTGACCGTTAACATTATCCTTACAGTCTTTAAATTTGTCTTCCCAGTTAATATTTGAACATTCTATTCTCATTGCATCATAGTTTGCGACATTATACAGCTTCCTTTTTTTAGTGTAATTACTTGTTATAAAGTTGCACACTATACTGAATTTGAGTACACAATGGTCACTTTTGCCCAGAGGGCTAAGGTACTCTAATTCTCCTACATTATCTTCGTCATTAGATAGAATCAGATCTAACAGGTTTGTGTTAGTTGTGCCTCGTCCTCTGGTGGGGTTTGACACGTGTTGAACCATGTAGGTATCAAGGCATTCCACAAATTTGAAATTTAAATTGTTGGGGTTATTTGATTTGGTCGTCCAATGATTCCAATTTATTTCAGGGAGGTTGAAATCTCCAGTAATTACGATGTGAGAGTATTGTTGTTGTGATATTGATCTGATCATATTTAGAAGTTCTACATTATTTTCTTCAGATCCCCCATCGCTTCTGTATATGCATCCAAAAAGAAGTTTATTTTTATTCTTTAATTTGATTTCTATAAATAAGCATTCTTTGAAAGTTGTGGCTAGGTTTATGTACTCTGCATGCAGGGAATTTAGCACATATATTATAATACCTCTTCCTTCGGTATTTTCTAAATTTTTGGAGAATAACATGTAACCTTCTAAGGAAAATTCTGGTGTTGTTACAGAACATTTGGGGTTTTTGGGTTTTACTTCATTAATTGCTATTATGTGGGGTTTTAGTTCTTTGATTCTTTGTTCAAATTCATTTTGTTTGTTTCTTAATTGGTCAGCATTGGTGTAAAAACACTGAATGCTGCCTATCTCATTAAGATTATGTTTGTTTACGTTCGGTTTCCCATCTGTTGTTCTAGGTGGATATGTACTTTTTATTTTATTTCTTTGACTTTGGTCTTTTAATGTAGACGTTGACCTGGCATCACATTAGTTATTACATTTACACACAGGCATAATGCTAGATCGCCTCATGTAAAGTCGTAAGACTGCGTTCGTCTGAACTGTAAACCCTAAATCAACTTTTTAATCTGTCACAGACAGTTCCAATGGAAAGGCAGATCTGCATCGGTTTGGTACATATTAAAATGTGTATAATAATATAGCTGATGACAGTCTTAAAATACTAGTACTTAAGAGATCATCTAGGAATCATTCAATGTTGATGTCTGATATCAGACAAAATTACTTTCGTTTGGGGAGGGTGAATCAGAGGCAGTTTCATCTGGCGTCAGACATAGATATTTCTACGCTTCAGAACGATACTGTTAATCTATTGATATCATCATCATATAAATCTTTACACATTTTCATCTGAAAGTAATTTCATCTGATATCAGATGTCAACTTTCTGAGATGATTCCTAAGTGGCCTAAATTATTAAAGGCGTCAGCGTACGACTATGTACTCCCCTGCATGGGGACTGATGGGACGAGGGATAGGGTTCACTAGGGTCGGTAGCATTTAACAACTAATTTTAGGCCCATTATGCTATCATTTCATTAAAGTGACCTTGTCTGTTCAGTTACCCACAATCATCCACTAGAGCCACACTGCCATTGCAAACTTGAAACAATCATTCACCTGAAGATTGTTATTTTGTTCCATTTTCAATTGTTAATATACAATGCAAGTTGATTGTTGCAACTTAATTCTCACAAAATAATTTAAATATGTACATGACATTTCATTAACAGAAAGCAGTGATTAAAGTCTACAACATAGCTGGAGAAATAATCCAAACATATTTAATAACATAATTCCATAGTGTCATTATTGTGAGACTATGTTTAATGACTTCTGGAAATCTGATCTGGCATTCACAACAACAAGCAAAGTATTGTATTTCAAGAAATCTAATTTGATTTTTGTATTGCCTTCTGTGACTAGGCATTACCTACTTGGACCACGCTGGCACAACACTCTACTCACAGCGCTATCTGGATGCCTTCTACAATGATCTCAGTCGCAATGTCTACGGCAATCCCCACAGTCACTGCGAGAGCAGTCAACTCTCCGGGGACATTGTGGAGAAGACACGACACAGGTGACTGAATACTGCATCTCCCCCCACCCACCCACTGACACACTTATCATCTACTTCTACCTTAAGCTAGTATTCCATCGATATGTACATAAACAGCAGGTGGAATGGGAAATACCTCTGTACATAGTGATATCATTACATGGAATCCTAGCTTTTTTGGGTGAGGGCCCCATCAGGTAGTTCATTCTGCCCTCTCGACAATACGTTTACACCATTTCTTCCATTTTTAGATATCTGTTAACACGGTCTCTCCACCTTTGTTTCGGTGATTGTCTTTCCAATTTTCAATACCCTTCTGGTTTCAATGCTCTCTCTGTCAGCCTTTCCTCATTCACTCTTTGAATGAGTCCAGCTCGTCTTGTTCTGCTTACATTGCCACTCCTCATATCATCTCTCTTAATAGTCTATCTTCCCGGTGTTTCATAGGTATTTGTGCCCATTCTAGTTGGTATTCCTGGTAGTTTGTGTATGAATTCATTTATTCATGTTTTTTCCAGCTTATTGGGTGTGCCTAGTCATGTTTATGAAGAAAAAGCATGTCATGCAATTTAAGAACGATTTAAAAAGAAGAAGTGTGTTTGCAGGGATGAAACCTTCCAATTACTTGAAGTTGAATACAGGTAAACAGTGCATGAGTGGCTTCAATGCAGGTTGACTGGTGTCCCAAGCAATGTGTCCTTACCCTCGTAACATGATAGATGTCATGCATTACTTATATAAATGTACAATGATACTCTAATCTTCAGTGCATTCATACTTTTATGAACTTATCATTTGCAGTTTAAGACAGTTTTTATCACTGGTCAAGTTGTCGGTCATTTTAATAGGTAACCTTGTGATTGATTAAAGGTATATTTAAAAATGAGCTTAATTGGATAAGTAATATATTTAAATGTCTTTATTGTGTTTGACAAGTTTACGGCTGATACATGCATGGACTGGTTTCTTGTACATGGAGCTTTGGTGCATTATATAATCATTCTAGTAATAATATGTTCACGTATTTGTTAAAATGCTGATTGGCGTGTCAGTGGAACCACTTGTGTATGACATAAGTTGTTTGGCGTTGTTAGGTCAATATTGCAGCCACGTCCAGTCAGTGGTTAATTGGTTTGCATGTTACCGGACTGTGGTGTTTTAAATAGCTCCAGTGCACTCATTAAAAACTGTTGCTGATACAGAGTGTGTCGTATTTATTTTAATAACTGGCTTATATTTAAATGAACTATGGGCCTTTCCTGTAAATAGAAATAATGAGTTAATGTTGATGTAATTGGGCATATCCAAACTGTACTGTGACGTCACATTTTGAAATGCTGATTTGGATGGCAAAGCAACAGTTATGTTCCATGTTTTGTGATACATCAGTCATAGCCATCATAAAGATATAAAACAAATGAAAAAAGTCAAGAATGTATGCTGCTGGGTTGTATTTTTTCGGCAAACATTTACGAAAATGGCTTTAAGAAGGAAATCCAAGTGGATATCATGTGACGGCGTACAAATGGTCATGTGATTCAACGTAGCCGCCTTTTTTCTGATGAAGAAAATAAAATGTCATCAAATAGAAGATAAGAAATATTCCGTCAGCATTGTTTGCGTAAATCACGACCATGACAATCGTCATGACCGTGCAAATATAACTAAATTGAAGGTGCATTTTCAATAGAATCTTGGCGTGTGTAATATAAATCTTGCCATGTTATTTCTCTCGATATTTCACAATGTCTTCATGCGCGGGATTTCCGACAGTTTTCTTGACGGTATACGGTCATGATGTTTGACCCTATGATTTATCGGATCAAAAATCATGACCATGATTATCATTAAAATGTTCTGCAAATTAAGTAAAATCCCTTATATATTGCTTACACATTAAATCAGTTTGTTTTGGAGTAATTTTATAAAAAAGTTAAAATGTATGGATTAGTCTGTTGTTATCAGAAATTGTGTCAAAAATCACGACCGTGACATTTTGAATGATTGACATTTCATCAATTTTCTCTAATTATATTGATGAAACTATGTTTTCTTCAACAATTTATGTAAATAAAGTCAATATTGTCTATACAACCAAAGCAGTTGTGTCAATTTGTTCAGGTTTCTAGAAATTAACCTAGATGTCACACTTCTTGTACGTAAAGTGTGGATATGCCCTATTTACTGATCACAGTTAGGGTTGGAAAATATTAATATGTATATGAATTAATTTATTTAAAATTTTACCAGTTTTCCCCGGCGATTAGTAGGTGTTTGCTATGTGCATTTACAAAAAGATGTTATTACAAATCATAAAGAATGCTAGATACAGTTGTGCAGGATGGACTACTAACACAATTCATGAAGAAAACTTGGCAGCAGACAATAAAACAAGAAATTATGGTATGTAGTGAAATGCATGCATTATCGTAAATAACAGTTATGTTTATTGAACGTCTACTTCTTCTCTGACTTTTCCCGTCATCTGGGGTCATTGATATGGCTGGTAATTTTCTTTCTCCATGTCGCCCTGTCCATCACCACATCTGCACTCACTGTCACTCAGACCCACGATTTCCATGTCTCTTCTGCATGTGTCTTTCCATTTGGTCTTCGGCTGTCATTTCCTTCTTCTTCCTGGTATCTCTACATGTAGCACTCTTCTCTGTATGTGCTCCTCTTCCCTTCTCATCACATGCCCATACCATTTCAGTTGTTTCTCTCTTATCTTTTTGGATGCTTGTGTCACTCTCGTTGCTCCTCTAATATATTCGTTTCGGATCTTATCTTTCTTTGTTACTCCACACATCCACCTCAGCATCTTCATCTCATCTATCTCTATCCTTGCTTCTTGTCCTTTCGTTGTTGCCCAGGTCTCTGCCCCGTACAGCGTTGCTGGCCTGACTACTGTTTTATAGATATTCCCCTTCAACTTCACTGCCATCCTCTTGTCGCACAACACTCCACTGCATTTCTTCCAATTTCTCCAAGCTGCACTCACTCTCTGTTTGATCTCCGTTTCCATGCCTCCTTTCTCTTCCACGACTGACCCTAAATATTTTAAGTGTGTCACTTTTTCCAGCTCGTCTCCCAGTTTCTTTATAGTTGGTCTGTCTATCTCATTCCGTTCGAACCTGAAGTCCATGAGTTGGGTTTTCGGTCGACTAACCCTCATTCCTCTCTCTTCCACTGCCTTCCTCCACATCTCCAGGTACTCTGTCATGTCTACCTCCTTTCCTCCACACAGCACAATGTCATCTGCGAACATCATTGATTCTGGTGCATCTTTTCTCACCTTCTCCGTCAAGACGTCCATCAATATGAGGAACAGGTATGGACTCAGTGCAGATTCTTGGTGCAACCCAACCTCTATGTCAACGTTGCTGCTTTCACCAGCCACACTGTGTACCTTTATTTCACACCCCTGCTACATATCTTGTGTCAGTCTGATGTACTTTTCTGGTACATTCCTTTCTCTCGCACATCTCCATATCTCCTCCCTTGGTACCCGATCATATGCTTTCTCCAGGTCTATAAATACCACTCTGATGTCCTTCTGTCTCTCCCTGTGTTTCTTTATTGTTTGTTTGAGAATGAAAAACGCATCTGTGGTACTCCTGCCTGGCATAAACCCAAACTGACTTTCATGTATGTCTGCATTCTCTCATCCTCTTGTCTATGACTCTCTCCCATATCTTAAAGGTGTGTGTCAGGAGTTTGATCCCTTGGTAGTTCTTACACTCCTGAATGTCACCTTTTCCCTTGAAGATTGGGACCAGTAAGCTCTGTCGCCAAGCCGATGGCATGTGTTCTGAAGTCATGACACAGTTGAATAGTCTGCATAGTAACTTTACACCAAAGTTGCCCATACATTTCCAAGCTCCAGCTGGTATTTCATCTGCTCCTACAGTCTTCCAACTTTTCACCCCTCTGAGTGCTTTCTCTGTTTCTTCGTCACTGATACTCCTTACCATTCGTTGATTCACGTCCCTCTCCTCGGTTTCTACTCTCGGGTTTTCCTCATTCATCATCCAGTTAAAGTATTGGCCCCATCTCTCTTTGATGTCATCATCTTTCATCAATACTTCTCCCATTGCACTTTTGACTGTACGTATCTGGCCTATGTACTTTCCTGCACGGTCCCTAGCTGCTGCTATTCTATAGATGTCCTTCTGACCATCACTAGTTTCTAGGTTGTCGTATAATCTCTCTGCTGCTTCTTCTCTCACTCTTGCCACCATCTTCTTAGCCGTTGCTTTTGCTCTCTTGAACTCTGTCCTGTGTATCTCTGCTCCTGTTCATTTCCATTTCTTCAGTCTGTCTTTCTTTTCCTTAACTGCATTCTCAGTGTCAACATTCCACCACCAGCTTTCTACTCTGGGCTTCTTCTTCCCCGTTGACGTGCCACATACTTCCTCCCCAGATTTCCTGATCTGCTCTGCAGTTTCTTCCCACCATTCTTCCACGTTCTATTTTGTTACTCCGTCTTTATCTGATAGTCTCTCCACAATATTTCTCCTGAAGTTCTCTCTCACTTTTAGCTTCCACCATCTGATCTGTTTCCTTCCCACTTGTCTCCTCTGTCTTGTTTTCCTCACCTCCAGTTCAGAAACTAATACCCTGTGTTGGGTGGTGATGACCTCTGAGGGTCATTATATCCTGTCCGATCTCTTCCCACTTAGGTCTCCTGCCACCACCATTCTCTCACAACTTGGTACAGCTTGCATCTCACCATCTATGTGCTCCCAGAATTCCTCCTTTTCCTCTTCTGTGCATCGAGTTTGTGGTGCATAGCAACTGTTAACATTCCACACTTCTCCTTCGATCTTTAGTTTCACTCATCACTCTATCGCACAGTCGCTTCCCTGCTAGTGCTCTGTCTTTCAGATCTTCACATAGTACAGTTCCTACTCCATTCTTCGTCCCATCTTCTCCATGGTAGTACAGTTTGTATCTGGCACCGATCTCCCCTGCTTTGCTCCCCTTCCATTTTGTCTCCTGTATGCACAATACTTGCAGGTTCATCTTTAGCATCAATTGTACTACTTCTCCACTTCTTCCTGTCGTGCTCCCAACATTCATTGTTGCAAGTTTAATCTTCCTCATTCTCCCTCCTGTTTGGACTAACTTCTTTAGCCGCCTTCATCCTTCAGACGGTACCCCTTGTCCATTTATCGCTGAGCTTGGGCAGGGATCTCGCATGTCGCTTACAGGGTACGCCCTAGCATGGACGTTCACTCTATTTAATCCAGCCATATTTAGGGGTTTGGCTTAGGTTTTTTATAGCCAGATGCCCTTCCTGCCACCAACCACAGTTATAAGCAGTGGGCCTAGCCTCTTGCACCAATGTACCATCAACCTGTGAGAGAGCAGGTGGTTTGAGATCGAAGTTGTCCTTCTCCTAGGCCGATTACCTGCCAAGGTTAATGAGATGGACCTGTCTGGGTTTAAAATCAGAGTTGTCTTTCTCCTATGGTAAGTTTGGTCCACGGCACCTTCTTCTGTTTTATCCGGTGCAACCCCTCATACTAAGGTCTTCCCCCATCCATCACCCAGGGGACATGCCTCTACCCACTGCGCGAGGATTTATTGAACATATGCACTCATCCATATTTAGCTTATTATCAGCGGTCTGAAAATCCACTTTTTGTTAATTATTTTTATACTGATATACATTTTAGAAGTACATTTTTATTTTGTATCATTAACCAACTATCTTTTAGTCCATGATCCTGTGTCTATATATTTGTATTATTTTTACTTCTATTCTATGTATACAAATGTACCTTTGTCTAAAATAAACATTAATATTATATATGGATGTTTTACCAAAAAAAAGTTATATTCTGCAGGATACTGCAGCACTTTGGCGTGTCTGCACAAGAGTACCATGTGATCTTCACAAGTGGGGCCACAGCAGCACTGCAGATGGTCGCACAAACCTTCTGCTTCAGCGGCCAGCGAAACAACAATGAGAAGACAGACGTGGATGATGGCGGCTGCTTCTTCTACTTGGTTGACAATCACACATCCGTGCTCGGAGTCAGAGAAGTGGTCAGCAGTAGAGGGTATGATGTTCAGTGTGTCACATGTGATGAGGTCGAATCATTGCCGTCCTCACTGGGTACTTTCAAACAACACCAACGCAACAGCCTCTTTGCTTTTCCTGCACAGAGCAACTTCTCTGGACAGAAGTATCCATTGTCATGGATCGACAGAGCAAGAACGAGTCTGTCGAATGATGTGTCTGAATGCTACGTTCTTCTGGATGCTGCTGCCATCGTTGCAACGTCACCTCTTGATCTCAGACGTTATCAACCCAACTTTGTCAGCCTGTCCTTCTACAAGATGTTTGGTTTTCCAACTGGGCTAGGTAATGATTTTGGTTTGCTTAGAGCTAAAAAAAAAAATTCTGAACTTTAAGACATTGTTATATCCTGTCACTGTCTTTTATAATCAGCTTTCCATTTAGTTTTGCAAAGATGCCATGTTACTACACATTTCATTCTTCTACTTCTAAACACAAGCACACACATTCATGTACGTATGTCATGTACACACACGCATGCACGCACACTCACACATACACACACACACACACACACACACACACACACACACACACACACACACACACACACACACACACACACACACTTATACTAATGTACACATGCATGCATGCAGACCCTCACATACCTTCTCTGTAGTCCAGCAAATTCAGCATAACATCTTGACTACAACTACAAATATTACATGGACACTGATGACTGTTGTGCAGCACAGAAAACGTTTGTGTTATGATTACTTATCATAAAGTAACACATTACAAACAATTGTAATCAGACTCAATGCAGTTGGATAACATGTAAAGATACAGGCATTTGCCATTTGTACAGTAACACAAGACAGTTGGTGATTGTGCTAGAATGTGCCAGGATGATTGGTTGCAGGAGCTCTACTTGTGAGGCAGTCATTGCCTTGTTCTGTTGGTGTACTTGAAGAAGTCTTGGTTGCAGTAGCTCTACTTGTGAGGCAGTCATTGCCTTGTTCTGTTGGTGTACTTGAAGAAGTCTTTGTTGCAGGAGCTCTACTTGTGAGAAGTGGCAGTGAGCAGTTGCTAGAGAAGACGTACTTTGGGGGTGGAACGGTTCAGATTGCCCTGGCCCAGGAACTCTTCCATGTCAACAGGATTGACGTCAGTGAGAGGTTTGTGCCTGGGTCCACTGGCACTTAGTATTACCGGGACATCTACGTCTCAGGTTAAAATGAACCATCTATACCCACCAGATTGTTAATCTATGTATATATATATATATATACAATCAAGCAGTGTATATATATATATATATATATATATACAATCAAGCAGTGTATATATATATATATATATCAAGCAGTGTATCCACAGAAAATACTAAATAAAATGATAAAAACACTATATTAATACAAGGCTGAAATCCATTGATTCAAAAATTTAGCAGAATTGTGTCTACATGTACATATCTACGTATACATGTATTTATTAGCTTGTCTATTTATATACTGATGGCGGCATGGGAGACAAATCCAAAATGAAAATGTACAGCTAAATTAGTCATAACGAGGAGAATACTAATGTTAGTAAAAAATCCCTGCAAGGTAATTATATCGGGCCAATTACACCACAGCAATCATGACCGTAATTGGCAGGTATGATAGAAATCAATGCAAACTGCTACTGTGGGGACTATTTTTGTGGATAGTTGTTCCTTGGCTGGAACAACATGGCAGATTGTTCTGATCCAATTAGAGGTTGTCTCAATTAGATGTCATTAAAAATCCTCTTCCTGACATGGTCACTGAGGATGATGTAAACGAGCAGGTGATTACTGGGAAATAAAATGCT
The DNA here is from genome assembly GCA_963995525.1 of Escarpia spicata. NCBI lineage: Eukaryota > Metazoa > Annelida > Polychaeta > Sabellida > Siboglinidae > Escarpia > Escarpia spicata. Next base: position 32,263,977 of record OZ023209.1, read on the forward strand.
ATGTTTAGTATATTATGAAACCCTGGGAGAGTCATCACAGTGTTACTCCCTAGCTTCAGAATATGTTTAGTATATTATGAAACCCTGGGAGAGTCATCACAGTGTTACTCCCTAGCTTCAGAATATCTCCATCCGTAATGTCAGACTTCCCCTGTTTTGATTGAAATCCACATTTTTTATTATAAATTCTGCATTATGCAATATATTTCCCTATAGCATATTGCGCAGGTTGACCAGTGTGTAGCATTCCTATATGTACTGATCAAGTGTCACCACCTACTACAAATAAAAAAATTAATATATGCCTTATTTCTCTCTGAAAATGTTGATATGTTGCTCTCTATCAGATTACAAATTATAAACCCACACCAAATCTGCTTGCTTTAATTAAATCGTCCCAACATAAAAAGTTTTTTTTCACAGACCGACATACATTTGTCACTTTATTCTATATTTGTTTGATGAATGCAATAAGTCTACAACAGTTTGTTATTTTAAGCATATCCATTGAAAACAGAGATATGGCTGTAGCCCTCCCAAAATAAAAAAATCTATATGGTATGTAAATGCGTGTGAAGTGGCAATGGCTGTGATGTTCTGTTCTGTCAAGTGTGACATTGAAATACAATGACAATGAAAGATGACCGTCCAAGTGTGATTCCTGCCTGTCACGCAGAGACTGTGGATACATCAGACGAACATGTTAATGTCACAGAATAGTGTTCCACTCAATCAATCATAACCACGCACACATGCATGCACACACATGTTCGAGAATGAGCACACGGATGCCAGTGCATCGTAAGGTGACGAACCATTATGTGGAACATTCTTACTATTTTCTTTGTACTTGTTTGTGCATATTTTAGTCAAAATAATGAAGATAGTAGTAATAATAGAGACAGTAATTATTTGTATAATTTGTTTTGGGAATTTTTACCACTGATGTATGGTTTTCTTGATAAACATTTGTGAAAATGATAAAAAAATCACCCAAACCTGATACAATTCAGTTTTGATCCAGCCCAAAGACTCGTTTCATGATCAGTTTACCATTTTTCTCTCATAACATTTTGACAGCGTACTGCTGTTTTTTCCTTAGACGAATTCCACTAGATGGCAAACCGGTAGTCACAACACAACGCTGTCTGTGGTGTGATTCTCAGAGCATGTTTTGTTATTTAAGCACGAGTACCTCCTCATTTTATACTTGTTAACGACATGGTAACTAATTTAATGTTCTGTTATCAGCAAAATTGTACATGTATGTGTTAAATTTTCTGTCAAACTTCAGTATATCAGTATTTTGTATGGTTTTATTTTCTAGCATATCAGATCTTAGAATTTTCCCCAGTTTTTGTTTCTCGTGTTGTAAGATACTAGAACTGGGTGTACATATCTACAGGTGGAGGATATATTGTGGTGTTTCAGGTTTGAAAATGGCACAATTTCGTTCCTTGACATAGTTGCCTTGGGGCACGGGTTTGATGCCCTTGAGAAGATCACAGGTAACATTGTAGCTTGTCTTGTTATTTGTTAATAAAAACATCCTTAGGCTTGTGAAACAGGGGCTCTGTCTGTGTGCTAGCAGGCATGGATGTGTGTACATCATTGACTATATGTATGTATATATGTATGTATGTATAGTTATGTATCTTTGCCAGGTTTAGTACATGGACGTCTCATTACAAAACATTTTTATAATCAAATGCAGAAAAAATTGGACTGAACATGATATGTAAAGAAATACAAATTTCACACACAAACACACACACACAAATATAGCTAAAAGTAACAAGTAAGAGAGCATCCACATGTATGTGTTGCCAAGAAAACACATCAGTGGCAGTGGGTGGCACAAGTGGCAGTCGGTGGCAAGAGTGGCAGTCGGTGGCAAGAGTGGCAGTCGGTGGCAAGAGGGACAGTTCCTAGAAACGTTCACTGATGAGTCGCAGCCTCTGTTTCCCAGAACATGGCAACACTAGTAAAGTAACCAAGGAAGTAGTAACCATGACAACCGGGCAGCCATTATCTCCCCATTAGTTCTTGTAAATGTTCTCGCAAAGAGTAGATTATGCAGTCCGTGGTCAGTCTTAATGGTCAGACACGGTGCTAAATGAGTCTAAGTGGTGGTCAAGGTCGGTGGACATGGACATGCTCATTGGTCTGTCACACTGTACCATGGTTCAGTTTTACTGGCCTGGGGTCAGTTATACTGGCCTGGGGTCAGTTTTGCGGGACCAGCGATACTAGTTCATAGACCAGCATCTTTTCTCACAGATTTTACCTCTAAGATACACATTACCTGAGTCATTTAACATTCCAGCTAAGTGATCATTCCACCCTTGCGATCATTCCATCAAGGTGATGATTCCATCCAGGTGATCATTCCTTCCAGCTAGCTAGTCATTCCATCCAGATGGTCATTCTGTGTAGGTGATCATTCTATCCTGGTGATCATTCCAGCTAAGTGATCATTCCACCCTTGCGATCATTTCATCAACGTGACGATTCCATCCAGGTGATCATTCCTTCCAGCTAGCTAGTCATTCCATCCAAATCAAATACTGTATCTTGGTTGTGCTGATTGTGGTTTGTTCCATGGAAGGGTGTAAGCTATATTATAATTTAGCTTAAAATGTATGTTTTGTATAACTACAATGCTCAAATGTCAGTTGGTGTTGGCATGGATTTTTTTAACGGAATCCTGGAGAAGCATGGAAATGTCATGGAATTTCATAGTTGCTCAAAAGTGTATGAACCTTGATGGAACTTTTACAAAATGTATAATTTACTGGTCCACGGGATCTGTCAAATTAGTTGTCATATATACCTGTATCATATTGCACTCAATAAACACCTGTCTGCCTTTGTCTCATATATGCCTTCCATTAAATCCTCATCTATGCCCATTTGTGTTCAGGTTCCTATTATGCTGTTTTTCATGCGTTTTCCTTTGTCTTTCCCTAATTAACCCATTGTAATTTTATTGGCCTTTCTTGCCCATCAAATTCACCTGACATGCCTGGTAATTGGTGTGTTCTGTATCCAGTTGTGTGGACACGTCTAGTTTGTGAATACTGTATGAAACATGTCGGTCAACTAGGTTGTTTTGAGAGAAACAAAAGACAATTGTGCAGGCCTTTACACTTAAAAGAGTCGATACATTGGCAACCACTATTAACAACATCTCGCCTGTCGTTTACTCATAATATATTTTCAAAGTTGGAGATTCCAGTGAAATCTGACAGTTCCCGACAGATGACATATTGAGACATGCCCCCGATGCGTCACCAATAAGTGCCAAGTGACGCGTCGAATGCCCCTGTTTCCTCAACATGTATACAGATAAGCCAACTCATATGATGGTTTCTCACATTCCCTTCAATTCAGAGTTACACTTGTAACAACTGTTGTAATGCCTTACAGTGCACCAGGCTGATGTAACATTTTAGTAGTTACAGCGCCAAAACAAATTTGGCGATGCAAACAGGAGTAATGTTCTCAGTTTAACGACTGGCGAACTGTGAAGAGTAGGCATTGATCACGTCAGACAATGGCGCTGTCTGTGCAATTGTCCTCAACAAGGTTATTCCAGTAAACTGCCAGCATAACAGTCTTGATTGTTGTTGCTAATGGTTAGTTTTTATTAACACTTAAATGCATAGGCCCGGAAAGATGCCTTTTGTTTCCCTTTAGTCCGGAAGAAGGGTAAAAACACAACATCAGCCAAGGAGTCACTGCAATCAACAAAATGATTTAGCATAATTTGAATTGTTTGAGCAGTATGACCGTCATTTATTGAGAGGTTCAGGGTGTGATAAATATTTCTGATTTAACTTTGAAACGAAAAATCACAACTTATGTTGTCTACTCCATTACCCGGAAACAGCCAGAGATTGTATGTGCACAAGCACACACACACACACACACACACACACACACACACACACACACACACACACACACACACACACACACACACACACACACACACACACACACACACACACACACACACACACATCACTGCATTATGTTCATGCATGTTTAACAGATCTACATTTACTTGTTTCAGGATCAATGACACAGATATCCCAGCATACATTTCAACTGGCACGTTATGTTCACCACTGCCTGGCATCATTGCGTCATAGCAACGGGGTTGCCATAGCAACCATTTATTGTGACAACGACTTTGAAGATGAAGCAGTGCAGGGGTCTATTGTCACCTTCAACTTGAGACGACCTGACACTTCCTTCATAGGTTATGCCCAGGTATGAGAATCTCTGCACCCGACAACACAACACCTGTCTTTACTTAGCGACCAAATATCTTTCTTATACTCATTCATTACATGTCCATGTTCTGCAGATTCAGTGAACATCCTGCTAATGATTACCACTCCCGGCTGACTCTGGGTAATGGAACAGATGTCACCTTAAAATATAAAATCTTATATTAGCGTATAAAATCGACGATGTGTATTTTATACAAAATAGTGGTGGTAAAAATGTTGTGGATTGTCAACAGCCACATTACAGCTGGAAGTTAATTCAAATCAGTGGCATGCGAGGGAGATTTATTATGTGGCAAGATGAAGTAGCACTGTTGCAGATTAGCTGTGGAATTTAAAGGTCGCTCCTCAATTTTATACTGTCGCTCATCTTATTTCACTAATTTTTGGTAACATTGTTAAACAAAATTTAAATTAAACAATAGGATCAATTATTGGGTGTCTTTTTAAGAGAATTCTCAGATAAATATGATTAAATGTTGTACTTTTTAATTCTAGTGAGGCAAGATGTAATATTCAATTACATTTAATAAATAAATCATAATGCACTGGTTATATCATATATTCTTTGTGCAGTTCAAATTTGTTTAATGTCATCTGTTCATTTTTTTATATATCCATACTGCATTATTCAATATACTCTTTTATATAATTAATTTGTTTAGTAGTTTTACATAATTTTACCTGTACGTTCATGTTTTAAACTCACAAACTTTAGGAAGATAAAATGTATATTTTATAAGGTTATTGTGAATAAAGAATTATTATTATTATTATTAAACCACATTGGTGAATGCTACCAAAGGTGCTTTAAACAAATTGTATGTAATAATTGTGAGGAGCCATCTCATCGCTTTTGGCTGATGTTCTGTATTACAATGTGGACTGATTTTGTTATAAAAATGTTTTGCAACATTGTACCAATTCACATTTACAATATGTAATTTTGGGAGGAATTTAACCGTATCACATTTTAATATATGGATTTGCTTCAAATAAAAAATAGTTATAAAGTAGTATTTTCTCTGAATGGATTGATGATCTAGTTTGTTTGTTATTAATATCGGACCGTGGGATGCAGTCACAATATACAGATCAAAATTCAAGTTTCCTCAGAGGTTATTATGTTTAATACTATTTTCTTGTATATATACATACAAAACACCACACAAGTGTAAATTTTAAAGATTTACAGTACTAGAAAAACAGATATAGCTGCTCAGCATATTTCTGACAAAACGCTGTAAGTTTGGTTAGATATACCTTGTAGGTTGTAGCCTGATAGAGGGTGCCAAATCTCACATCAAAAATACATATTTCAATAAAAAAAATATGGCATGTCTAGACAAGAGTTTAGAAGTGTGTGGTCTTGCGTTGACCAGTCTTATGCTATTAGGTTGACCAGTTGGCCCAACTCCATAACATTCATCTTCGGACTGGTTGCTTCTGTAACATGGGCGCCTGTCAAGGTCACCTTCAACTGACCTCGGCGCAGGTCAAAGACAACTTCAAGGTGAGTTCAAGTGATACTGATGTTCTTACTATCTTTCTCATGGCTACTGCTATCAGTAGTTAGCTTTAATGATAATTGTGCACAGTGGCCAAATCCTACAGGCAATTGTTCAAATAATCTGACTGTCAAGCCAGTGTCAGTGAATGAATTACCAATAACCTTAACTAAAGTAGTCAGAAAGGTGTTCAAGGCTGAAAGATGCTGGTCAAGTGACAACTGTGATGTTTGAACTGTTCATGTTCTTGAAATGTCATAAATGATCTGGACCAGACAATGAATGCTGGTTCTAGTTACAGTACCTATGGTAGGTACCGTGTATAGTTATGTTTGTATGTTTTTAGAAATCACTTATTAAATATGTTAACATTGTCAAATCAATTAATTTCTATCACAGAATGGTCTTTGTTAATTGAACTAAAGTTACCTGTTAATTTAACTTTAGTTAATTGTACATTTAATTGAAGTTAATTGATTTAGAGTTAATTGCTAATTTAATTTATGAAAGAGGGGCTAATTTAATTTAATTGACCTGATAAATATGTGAGTTTAATTTGGACATTTCTGAGTTAACTGTAATTTAATTACATGTAATTGACTTTTCAAGTTAATTGCACCAAGCTTGCTACTATCAGCCGTTGATCTGTCCTAAAAGAGTTACACACACGCCAAAGAACTAAACTTTCAATACAAACCAAAAACCTGACAAAGGTTGACAAACTTAAATTTTGTAAGGATTATTGAATGAAATTCTTTTAAGTTAACTAACCCGAAGAAAATCTTGCTATTTTAAAGGATTATTTGTCAGTTTTATAAATTTGTGTTACTCCATCATATGAGAGTTGATGTCATATGTTTCACTTCAGCAAGGTCACGTATGTGGAGACAACATGGATGTGGTAGACGGATGTCCGACAGGCGCCGTACGAGTCTCGTTTGGCTACATATCCACGCTGGCTGATGCCAACACATTCCTTCACTTCATCAACGACTGCTTTGTTGACCATCCACTGATAAAAGTTTCTTGTAAAAGTCTCCACTGGTTTTTACCATATATGGTTGTGAGAATGTAGAAATCATTTGTTTTTTAACATTAGTACTTCCTCTCTTGTTCAATCTTTTAAGTTAAAGATGTTTTCTGTGTACAGTTTTGACTGACCCTGGTAAACGTGAGAAGGTGTATTTTTGTTATATCAAGAATGTTTTCTTTTGTTATCACGTGTTATTAACCCAAAAATATGTAAATAACATTTTACTTATATGTATATAACATTTTACTACAGCGGGAAAATGGAATGAATCTGCCCTGGCCGTAACATATTTGTCCAATTTTGCATTCTAATAAGACTAAGGCTGTGTACAACCATTGACTTTGGTTCCCAAAACGACTTCACTGGTTCACACTAAATGGTGATACTTTCATTTTCATTCATTGTCACCAGTTGGCATCACACAAAACAAATATGGCATCCAGTGTTGGTGCTAGGGTGGTCTAAGTTTAAAACCAGTTATGAGAGTCAAATGTTGAATATAACTAGCAATAGTGAAGAAGGTACAGATGTATTGAGGGCAGGCAACAACATGGACAACACAACGGCTGGCCATGTGCATACACTGGGCCACTCACAGTGTCTGGGTACAGTCATCTCAGCAGACATGACTCGCAAGCAGTTTATCCATCCACATACGAGCAAAAGGATATACGAGAACACTGTAATTTATGTAGAACTTTCATTCGTTCATTATCACGGAACGTTGATTCTAGTGTGACATTGGTAGAAATTAAATGATGATGATGGATTCAGCAGTCAAGTTCGGCCCTGTCTTGGTGTCAGATGCTGCTAAAAAGAGGGGTGTACACTAGATAGGGCATATAGGGTTAATAGAACGTATATGATGTCCGATGTGTTTGTTGCTGATGTGATGTTGACAGTCATGTCTGTGTGTGTTCAACAGGTGATGTTAACACCAGGTCTAACAACCATTTGACACTGGTGAAGGCGTCGGAAGACTTGACCACACAGTTGACCACAGTCCAGCTACAGAGAGAGCTGACCATCACTGAATCCACTGGGACACTGACCAGCATATGCTTGTATCCAATCAAATCATGTGCTGCATTCAAGGTTGGAGTAGCTATTTCCTGCCTTGATGACAATAACAAATTCACACAAATGCCTCACTTGAAAGTGTTCTCCTTGGGTTTAGAGAATGGTCGTACTTTATCCAGGGAGGCCTCAGTTTTCAGTCCACTGGATTTGGTGGTGAATCAGAGTGTTAAGGGGTTGGTAAATTGTTGCTGCTGTTTCCATGTGTATGTTTATCTGTTGACTGCACAGATATGTCAGATTTCAGTTCACGGGTGGGTTGGATTTAAAATCAGGGTGTGCCCCCTTCATCTTCCAGCTCACTCTAATGAAAAATAGTGATTGCTCCCAAACTGGAAGTAATTTTGAATTATATATTATTTTATTAAAATTAATAAGAACTCCTAATGTTGTCTTTCTGACTGATTAAATCAAAATACATACTTAGTGTAACATTTCCAATTGTCGTAAATTATAGTACAAGAAGACTTATAAATAATTAAATATACCGTATTCATTCTTTTTAGCATATAGTATGCTTACAAAATATTCTTAAAGTTACAGAAATTCTGTTTCTCAAACCAGTGTGAAAATAACAAAATGGTGACGCCACATGGTGGAAATTATGTGTATTTTACTGTTTCCACTGTACTCCACTATGTGATCACTCATTTTCGTTTTTAAAATAAACATGGCGCCATTTACACGAATGTCAATTTGGATTAGAAAACACAATTTTGCCAATTATTTATGGTTACCAAGTATTTAAAACTATTTCACATTGGCGGGATAAGTTAGAAGACAAACGATCTGCATGGTAGTGGTGCTAAGATACGGACAACGTCCTCTGCATACATTCACGTTTAGTTCATCCGGAATGATACACGTCAACGTGACAGATGTTAACTGGAAGTGACCCTGCTGGAAAAGGGGGGTGTATGCTAATTAGGGCATGTACACTAAAAAGCACGAATACGTTATATTCATGTTGTTCCTCAACCTAGGGATCTGTTTGTTTTATTACTTGTGATTGGTAGTTGTGTGTAAGATGATTAGTTGACATTGTCACATATTTAGGTGACACGGTGGCCCCTGGAATCCCGTGGCTTGCTATATGATAGACAATGGATGATTGTCAACCAGTCTGGTGTCTGCATCAGTCAGAAGAGGGAGCCACGCATGTGTTTGCTGCAGCCCCTGGTGGACTGTGAGAGAGACGTCATGGTTCTCTCATTTCCAGGTGAGTTCTATCTCTAACATCTTTGTAGTAGTCCATCTACAAGTCGCCAAGGAGTATCTCTATTTTACCTGCATGGAGTCTCCACAACAGTTGTTCCGCATCTGATAAATGTATGTTGCAACAGAACGTGACAAGTTGCCTTACATAACTGCAATCAACTGATGTGCCTCCGTGTGTATCTGCGACCTTTGTTATCTTTAAATTGCTAGTGCAAAACAAATAAACTATCAGCATAGGTACACATTTTAGTTTCTTCCTTTTTATGAAGATGAGCAAGAAAGAATTCTTGCAAGTTTGAAGTAATATTTGAGTTAGTTCTGACCATAGATATAAATAGAATACACTAGTTGAACAAGATCGCTAAGCCGCTATCAGTTGACACATGATACGCTGCATGGGCCAGTGACAGCCATGCCGCTGTACGGCAATAAGTCACTGCAGTCCCAGTGCCTATACAGCACCGCGCCAAGTTTTCATCATAATATCTCATGCTAACTATTAACTGACTTCAGTTAGTCAGTGTTGTAAATATACACTGGGTTCAGACAGTTGCCTCACTAATGTGCCAGTGTCTGTGACATCTCAATAGGCCTGTAATTGGTACAGAGTCACTCACTGTCTGAGGGATGAGTCTTTAGATTACCGAGTAGTAGTGGTGAATGAGTGCAAACTATTTGATTTGTTGGTTGTACTTTCTTTTCCTTGTCAATCCTCGGCTGTTGGAGAGTTGGTTACGAAAGATGTGTTGGACCATCCCACCAAAGTTATTTCGTAGCAGTGCCAGCTCATCTTCTTCAAGTAGTTTCTGTTCTCCGATGGACTTGAGAAGGTCTGTCGTTTTGTTTATCTTCTGCTGCTTCCTCCTAAACTTCTGAGTCAACGTCTTTATTTTCCTCTTTAATTTTGCCGTTTTCTGAACCGTCTTTGAAGATAATGACTGCCTCGCGAGATGTAACTGTGTTCTATATTTCATCTCCTCGCTACTTTGGTTGGACTTGAAACACCTGATCTTCCACAACAGTACTCATGTGACTACTGCCTCCAGATTCTTCAGCAGGGTACTTTCTAGCCTTTCTGGGTTGGCGTACGCTTAGGTTGCAGGTGGAAAGGGAAATTGAAAATGGAGGTAACTGCCTAATCATGGAGGCTTCTTCCGATCTTGTTGGGACGAACCACAAAACAGTTCACTTCAAAATTATCACCACAGAGAAAGCTGTTCGTTGTTGGTGTCCAGTCTTTTCTCCTGGTTGCTTCAACCCACGCAGCTCGGCATTCTCGCCTTTTCTTTTTGTCTGGGAATCTGCAGGGGGCAGTATCTATTATCAGTAATTATTAGTTGTAATATATTATCCCATTAAGCTTTTAGATTAACGCAAAACGTGTCGACCATGCTAGGACTCTGCACAATAATATTATATAATAATGTTTTGGTATATACGGTAATTCAACCAACTAAAGTTATATATTGTCAATTTGCACATGATTGTAATGTTTTTAAAACTGTTAATTTTCTAAATTAATGGCAATGAGACATGTTCGTGCAGACTATTACCTAAGCTATATTGTATAGTTGAGGATTCTCACACGTGGAAAGAGATGCCAGATCCTGTCTTCTGTCAGTTGGTATAGTTGTAAGCTACACAGGAAATAACCATATTTGCTGTTTCACAATAACTATTGTAACCAGCAAGCCTCCAAATGTTGTCGAGAGTTAAAAACAGAAACAGGTTGCTCACGCCAGTGTGAGCCACTCAACTGTTCACCGTTTAGGATCATCTAACTGGGATATTTACCTCAGGTTAAACTCATTTCCAGGTCACAACCCTACCCCAAATGAATAAGAATTAATCATCAGTCACTTTGTCAAGGAAGCACGATGACAAATCTCCAGATCGCTACCCCCAACCAACCCAAATCGCTAAGCTGGTGGCTGCGCTGGCCTACCCCATTAATTAGTCATGATATATCTTATCTAGGGAGCTCTGTAACACATATCCAAGTTAAAATTTCCTACGCCTGACATTTATTACATGTTATATACATTGTCAAACAATTCTATGCTGTACGTCATGCCAGTGGATGCAACAGTTCCTGCCGTACAGTTGTATGGCAGCCAGCGGTCCACGGCAGCATCACTGCAGCGAGCCAGCTTATCGCTCTAGTCTATAGGGGAATGATTAATGATGTAACTCTATGGTTCTGACTAAAACAACAGCCCACCATTAAGGTGTGGACCCAATATGATGGTTCACCTTGTAGATTTAGGCAATTCATCCCAGTCCCATCAACGAAGCCAGTCGGACACGACCTTACCCAACGCTCACTAGTGCGCCTCAACCGCATAAGAACAGGCTATGGAAGATTCAGACACAACATGAACCAGACGGGGCTGGCACCATCAGCTTCGTGCGAGTGCGGTGCCAAAAGGAAGACTGAACTCCACATCACCAGTGAATGTCCACTACACAAATGCAACAGCAACCTGGTCAGGCTTGTTGAGACAGCACGCGACTGGCTTCAGGGTCTACAGTGTGACATGGGATGAATCCCCCTTGAATCATACGTAAGAAGAATTATTATTCACCAGATGGTACCACTATTGCATGCATTTTGTTTTTGGCATTCGCCAGGTGGCGCCTCTATGGCATATGCAACTTGTATCTGGAGGTGATGCATCAACTGATCAAACGCAGAACAGATTTGGCACTGACTGCCCTTTGGTGGATAGGAACACAGTGATTAATTGCTGCTTTCAGATTTGTACAACATTGAAGTGCCTCTGACTGAGCTGCCAGAGGGCAGCACTGATGTAACAACCTGTAACAGTCGTGTGTGTGGGGACAGGTAGGAGTCTAACTTGATTTTTGTGCTAAATGAAAGCTGGTAGTACGGTGTAAAACTGTTTGTGCAAAGATAATAATCACATTGATCACTATCTCCCAAAGGGATGTCCAGTAGGTCTGAAGAAAATACAGCGATAGTAATATATTTCACATATAATAACACAATATCAATATTGTTGGCAATGTAAAGCTTGATGGAGGCCATGTGCATACTTTTTCTTGTGTTGTAGGCAGACCACGATGTACTGGATCCATCAGTTTTAAAGTTGCAATAATAATTACTTAATGGAACAGACAGCATCCCTTAATGGAACAGACAGCCTCTTTAATGGAACAGACAGCCTCCCTTTAAAGGAACAGACAGCTTCCCTTTAATGGAACAGACAGCCTCCCTTTAATGGATCAGACAACTTCCCTTTAATGGAACAGACAGCTTCCCTTTAATGGAACAGACAGCTTCCCTTTAATTAAACACACAACCTCCCTTTAACATCATGTCTGGTAAAACAGATCTTGTGTATGTTTGTGTACCCAGAGCTAAGAGACAGTGTATGTGCAGGGTGCGAGGATGTGAATATGGAAGTGAAGTGTCACAGTGGCTTTGTGAAGCTCTCAAACAGCCAGGCCTGCGACTGGTCAGGCAATCAACATCACAGGTCAGGAGAAGCAAGAAGACATATGCAGGTTGGTTTAGTACTATAAATTGACTGATGACCTGCTTCAAACTAGCACTGATTTGTAAAACCAAATCTGATTCTATTTTTCTGAGTTTGCTGCATGTAATTAGTGCCCTGCCCTTATTTTTTCAAATCTATCCATGTCATGACCGTCATGCTATCCATCTCACCTATTCCTCATTTACCTTTTCATTTGTAAAGTCCTGTCTGTTTCAGGTATCAGAACTCTTTCATTTTATATGTAAACTGTCTAATATCTTTCTGAAAACCTCCTTCAGTTTTCTTTCCTGGCATGTCCACTACACACTGAAATGGGGACTGTATGACAGGCACCTTGCTTCATGGCAACATGTAACCGACCCCCCCCCCTCTGAATCATCCGGAAGAAAAAGTCTTCTGTCATCTGTGTTGATGATGATTGGAAATTATTTCCCTGTTTAAAGGAGCCATTCAGTTCCTCTTCCTAGAATTAGTGGGTTGATTTGTTTTGAAGCTGGATTCCCAATTGTGACCGTTGTTATGGGCTTACTAAACACACTGGCTGGCAGTATACCTTCAACATAGTTATTATAGTCTTAAGAATATTACATTAATTAATAAATGAAAAACAAAGAATAGACTGCCTCATTTAAATTTTCTTGTCCAGTTTATTCTTGTCTCTCTTCCCTGACAGACGTGTACCAACGTTTTCCAGAACTGTCAAGTCCTTCATTTAATGTCAGTAGAATGTTGTACGCCTGAAGGAACATTTGTACATATGAGGATGTCTTGTTGCAGGAGACCCGCAGTGTCTGTCGCTGGCCAACCAGGCTCAGTATCTGCTCATCTCGGAGTCCAGTGTGAGGGCACTCACTGAACACATCAACTCTTCTCAGACACAGCACACGCTCAGTGAGTTCTATGCATTTGTCATTTTCAGTGAGTCTAGGAGTCGGTGACATGCCTAAGTCACAAATATGTGTTAGTAGAATGGAAAGTCATTTGTTGATGATAACTGATCGTAATAACTACCACTTTAAGACAAACTATGCAGCCGTATAAGAAAGCATCGCAATGAGGTGCACTAAGCCTCTGTATTTTAACCATGAATAATTTTATAAAAATGTTAACTGCGTGTATTGTAGTCTCCACAGAATTGTGTTTACCCACTGGACATTGTGTACTCAATTTTTTACATTGTGAACAATAGATTTCCTCTACAATCGTTGAGAACCCTTGCCTCACAGGGAATTTAAAAAAAGTAAAAGCTTTATGTTTCTTTTATGGGGTCGTAGAAGAAGCCATGAAATTGATAAAACCGTCTAGAAGGAAAACAATAAAATAACCACATACATAGGCTAGCTTGGTTATAGTTATATTAGGAGTCACTTGTTCCATTGTTATCTGTCTGACATTGTGGCAGCCAGACAAGTCCCCTGAGACTGGTGTCCCTCTCAGTTGTATCTGCCATTGTGGCAGCCAGACAAGTCCCCCTGAAACTGGTGTCCCTCTCAGTTGTATTTGCCATTGTGGCAGCCAGACAAGTCCCCCTGAAACTAGTGTCCTTCTCAGTTGTGTCTGCCCTTGTGGCAGCCAGACAAGTCCCCCTGAGACTGGTGTCCCTCTCAGTGGTGTCTGCCGTTGTGGCAGCCAGACAAGTCCCCCTGAGACTGGTGTCCCTCTCAATGGTGTCTGACGTTGTAGCAGCCAGACAAGTCCCCCTGAGACTGGTGTCCCTCTCAATGGTGTCTGACATTGTGGCAGCCAGACAAGTCCCCCTGAGACTGGTGTCCCTCTCAGTTGTTTCTCTCAGAGCCATATTCGGGCATCCTCTTCTACGAAGGCCCTCGGTTTTCTAAAGTAGAACTCAGAAATTTCATGGTAGCGCATCACTTATTCCGCCAGATGTATATGTCATTGCCTCATGGTGGTGCAGACCCGCGGTAGATTGCTGTACAGCTCCTGGCTGGTAATGTGATCACACCAGGACAAAACAACCTACCATGTCACCACGCTAAGTAGATGCCATACGTATGTAAGTATGATTCCCTACAATGAATGTTCTGGGTTGTAGATGCAAGTGAGCTGGTGAGTAGGTTTCGTGCCAACCTTGTTGTGGATGGCTTCAGCGCACTGCAGGAGAGAGAGTGGAGAAGACTGCGTATTGGACATTACTGCTTCAGTGTACGTGTCCATACACATCACACCACTGGTGACATGTTTTGTGACACCCGCGACAACTTTCAGTGTCATTGCAGGTAGCAGCTACCACTGCTTATAGACGTGATAAAGACGTGAAGTATATCATACCTGCATAATTTACTGTTTTATTGTATTTGCTGTTACCCAACATTGTAGTGCCATATATATATATATATATATATATATATAACATAGGCATAATGTATCTAGTCACAACTTGACACAAATTCTGAAGAAGTGTTCTGTGCAATTATCAACTATTTTTTTGATGGCTGTAGTTCATTTATGCCAACTGTATTCATAATAACAAGGAACTTTGTTGCAGTTGTCAGAAGACATCACAAATAATCTACTAGTTAAAAAAAATATGTAGTAATATAATCAGTAAAGTAAGTAATTATAAACTTTTTGAATACACCTGCAATGCAAATCGTTTTGCTTATGCCTGGCGTATATTCGGTTAATAATAAGTACATTTATAAAGTGCAATATATCTAGACAAAAGTCCATTCGGAGGCACTGAAATACATGAAATAGATAATTGCTAAAACTGGTTAGTTAAAAATAAATTAAAGTAGTATTACATTTTTTATAAATTGTGTCAGTGCGTTGTCTCTGCCACTTGCAGAGTGAAGGCCCGTGTGTGCGGTGTCAGGTGATCTGTGTCAACCAATCTTCTGGTGAACGGAGCAAAGAACCGCTTTGTGGTCTGAGCACATTTGCAGAAAGAAAAGTGAGTACACAGTAGAAGCTCGCTTTATGGTAACCTCAGTAATACAGCCACCTCACAATTAAGGTCACCAATGATTTCTGTAGCAGCAAAGAATAGGGGAAAATATCTCACTAATAAGACCACCTTGCTAATCACGTCACTTGCCCAGTCCAGAGGGTGACCTTATTAGGGAGGTTTCACTGTACGTATAAAATATTGAATATGGTCAATTGGTTGGTCGGTCTCTCAGTCAGATGGTTGAAATAATTAGGGTTTGTTTATAAGTGTTTCTCTGGATGTTTCCCTATCAACCTAATTGATCGATCGGCCTTGATCACCACTGACTGACATTTAGTTTGAACGCAAGTCACTAGGTGGTGCATCTGTTCCTACCACTTGCCGCCATCGAATTTGTGAAATTATATTGGTGACCTTCTAAAAATCTGTGTGTGTGTGTGTGTGTGTGTGTGTGTGTGTGTGTGTGTGTGTGTGTGTGTGTGTGTGTGTGTGTGTGTGTGTGTGTGTGTGTGTGTGTGTGTGTGTGTGTGTGTGTGTCATATTTATATATTTGATACCAATGGTGAACATGTCTCTCACTTATCTAATTCTTTTCACATTATATTGACTTGTATTTGTTTCCATTTTCAGGTTGAGTTTGGGATTCTTCTTCATCATGATGCGGACGGCTGTGAAGACGGAACCTACATGTCTGTGGGGAGCATCGTTACAGTTGAATCGCTGTGTCGCTGATTAACCCTAACATATCAGGGTTTTTGTTAAATGTGCTGATTGCAGGGACCATGACCCCCGCAGAAGGGACCGCATAACATGCCCTGACAAAGTGACAGCATGTTGCGGAGTTGCGGATCACTACTCTGTGGATACAACAATATATAATATGATGTAATACTATTAAATCATAGGCAATTTATTTTAATTTAATTTAATGTTGTTTTAATTGTTTAAAACAAACAGTGTCCAGTTAACATAAACCGTAGGTCTATGTATCTCTGAGTTTACAGACACTGCTGTCTGTATACAATGCTATGAGGGCATTCATTCTCCTACCACTGTGATGGAAATGGAATCCATCCATCAAGGAATCACTAGGATTTATCTAGCTCCAAGTTGAAACATAGGAGGGTTATTTCCTCAAGAGGTCATAAGTTGGTTTCATAATATTAATAACTATAAAAAAATTAACATAATATTTAAGTGTTTCACAGTGGTACCATAACCTTTATAATTAAAACATGTCATCCATTGTAACAATAACTGCTGGTATAATTCCCATCCCATGTCATTAAGTTACTAATTATGCACCGCCAATCAATCATTTCTTTTAATGTAAAACAGGAGTTATTATTAACATCAATATGTTATGTTCAACATAACAAGATTGTAACATTGTGTTTACTAGGCATAGCTAAAGGTTCATAAATTACATATATCACTATACAAATAAGATACTTTGTGAATGAATCTAGCAGGTTGATTGTGTTAATTCAAGCAGTGTGAACATGTTTAAAAATTGAATTTATAAATATCTGATGGGTCGGCTTATACATAGGTGAAATTCGTTGGCCTCACGATAAGTCTAAAGCTACCTAGTCCACATGCCACCTGTAGCGTGTAGCATTGGATGTGAATCTTTTTAAATAAGTTGTGTAGAAACCAAGCCCAGCTCAGTGCCACCTGTTGTATAATATAATTTAAAACCTCATTGTGTCTTTTTCATCGTTATATATAATAAATACAGCCTAACTATTTATCTACGTTTTACACGTCAGTGTGTTCTTTCCACCATTCAACATAGACCACGCATGTGATGTTATAAACTACGACTACAATATTGCGTTCTGTGCCACCTTTGAAGCCCAAATAGCGCTCCGGGTGTGGCCATGGGTTAGCATAGAACGCACATGAAAAATGCGGCATATAACAGCGCTGGTATTGACATACAAAAATGTGTGCCTATATGCTGAATCATAAAACGACCAGAAACCTAGCATACCAGCCAAAGTCTGCAAAGAAAAACAGTGTCAGTTTCAGGGACTGTGAAATGACGGTGTCGGTGGCAAACATGCCGCGCATCACTGACACCGGCCCGGCCGTAGCCGTAAGCATTAACCAGTTCCGCAAAACTCCCGCATATTAATATGTGGCTATACTCCACGAGTTCTAAATGTCTGCTTCTTAGCTTAGTCTGTGACTGTTTTGTTTGTTGTGAAATAACATCGCTACAGTGAAATTGTTGCTGAGCTGTTCGCCAGGGGTGCCCGTGTACGAAAAACGCAGTGGCGGACTTTACTGGGAATAACAAATAATGCTAAGATTTTGCGGGAAGCAAATTCAGAGGAACGACACGAACCAGAAATACGTGACTGTGCCGTTTATTAATGCAAAATGTTGACTCCTGTTTTGTTCCGATATATTGTAATCATCATCGATGCGCTGAACTGTTTGTCGAACTATAGCCAGTGTACAGCACAGTTTGTAACACAAAGGCACTCGAACGCCGGTGCTAATAAAAAAATTCCCATCTCCCTTTTCGATAGCCGGGTACGTAGATCGCCAAAGCAAGGTAATTCACCCGGGTCCCTGCTCTTAATAAAAACCCTGCATATACTGTATTTCACATCATCAAGTTCCAATATAATTTTTTATATATTAACCTTGTGCAATCTGAAATAGTACGCACTAATGTTTCTGATCAAACGTTTCGTTGTCATAATATTGATTTTGTTATCAGCAAACATCAATTGGTAAATGTCTTCATGATATAATTCAAGAATAAGGCTGACTCTAATGAAACCTAAATTCATGGTCCGTGCATGTGTATGGATAATTCTATGTACAATATATGTATTATATTGCTAGTTTTATATGAATATATATTGATGATTTATAAATAGCCTTTGAATTGATAGTTTTAGATAGTGTATACATTAATGTTTTTATGTATAACATATCATTGTTGAAAGTTATGTTCAAAGCAAGTTAAATAATACAGATTTTTTCTTCACTTCTAAGTTTATAATTTATTCCACTGAAGTCGAAAACACTACTGTAGTGTTTTCCAGGGTGAGTGTTTTGGTATTGCTGCGCTGGCGATTATGGTCTGTACGCATATGTGGGTTACGTGGTATCGTCACTTAACGTCGCCGCTACATGCATTACGACGACTTGGCTTGAAGTAGGACTGATCCTAATGTTGGTTCAATATAAAAAGGTATTGAGGTTATACATTTTCTAAAAGTGTAGCTTTTACTTCGTTGCAGCGACCATTATGAATGAACGTTTATTCAACAACAACATAATACATGCACAGTATGGTTTGCTGCTGCTGCTGCTGCTGCTGAAAGGACATAGCTGAAGTCAGACTTATGTGTTGCTATGCCCTACTCGAACTAAGAAAACTGAATAAATACAACAGGAATTATAAATAAATCACAAAATAATATTCACAACTCATATATAAACTGTTTACTATAGTGCTTGTGTTACTATTACATAGGTTTAACAAAACGTTACCTTCAATTAGCAATTCACAAATATGTAGAAAGTAATGACAACTATATTGCTTTTTTAAATTGTGTTAAACTTGGAAGCTGAGTCAATTTATTTGGTAAATTGTTCCACGTTTTTATACCCTTGACGGTGATTGACAGCAGTCGGAGGGTGGTGTTTGTCTTTTTAACATAGAACAATTTGCTTTGTCTGGTATCATGTATGTGTATAGCTGCGGTTGGTTCAAATAATGCTTGAACACGACCATTTAAAGAATGGTTGTTTGCTTTATAAAGTATGATCATAGTCTTGTATTTAACTAAATCATGAAATTTAAGCATGTTTGAGAGATGGAAAAATACAGATGTATGATCATGGTAATTAAGATTATAAATAATCCGTATAGCTTTTTTCTGTAACATAAATAGTTTTCTGAGTCTAGATTGATAAGTATTTCCCCAGATCTCACAGCAATATGACATATGTGGTTCAACAAGTGAATTATATAATGTGTGTAACGCTTGACAATCAAGAACATGCCTAGTTTTATACAAAACTGCTATGTTTTTTTATTCAACCATTTTTATGTGTTCTCTCCATGTTACGTTTTCGTCAATGGTTACTCCAAGGAATTTAGTATATGATACCTGCTCAATGTTTTTCCCATTCAAAACTATATTCACATCTGTTCTAGGTTGCTTTTTATTGTTGAACATTATAAAATGTGTTTTGTTCACATTATGTGATAATTTGTTCGCTCGAAACCACAGGTCTAGTTTTTTTAGTTCGTTGTTAATAACAGTGCTTACTTCATCTGTGTTACTAGCGGAATAAAAAATGTTTGTATCATCAGCAAACAAAATAATATCAAGAAATTTTGAGACATCACACATGTCATTTATGTACAGAATAAATAATTTCGGGACTCCACACTTGATTTCCTTTTGTTCTGAGTTACTGTTGTTATAGCATACATATTGTCTACGGTTGGTTAAGTAGCTTTTTATCCAGGCCAGAGCCAGACCCCTTATTCCGTAGCATTGCAATTTACTTAGCAGTATGTTGTGGTCAACAGTGTCAAAGGCTTTTTTTAGGTCGATAAAGACCCCAATCGTGCTTTGGCATTTATCCATTGCGGATGTAATTTTTTCGACAAATTCTGTTAAAGCTAGTGAAGTTGAGTGATTACTTCTGAAGCCATATTGCCCATCTGTCAATATGTGTTGTGTTTCAATGAAAGACCTTAGCCTTTTGTTGAATATTTTTTCAAGTATTTTTGAAAATTGGGATAAGATAGATATAGGTCTATAAATAGAAAATTGAAAACGATCTCCTGACTTAAATACAGGAATGACTTTTGCTAATTTCATATCATTTGGAAATGATCCGCTGATCAAAGATCTGTTAAAAATGTGGGTTAGCGGTTGTACAATTTGCTTTATTACATGCTTAACTGTTTTCATGCTGATTTCATCGTGTCCGTATGAAGTTTTACTTTTGCACCCAGACACAATTTTGAGTACTTCTTGCTCAATAACGGGGGACATATACATTGATTGTGATACAGTACGTTTTACAAAGTCGGTTGGCTTTGTTCCCGGGCAGGGTTCTATGAGGTTGGATAATTTAGTACCTATATCGACGAAGAAATTGTTAAAATGATTTGCTATTTCTTTATTTTGTAATACTACTATGTTATCGCCAACATGAAACTTGTTCAAATATGTGGTATCAGATTTTCTTTTACCTATTATGCTGTTAAGAGTTTTCCAAGTTGCTCTTATATTAGTCTTACAATCGTCGAGTTTTTTTCTGTAATATTTTTTCTTTTCTAGACGTAATAATTTTGTTAACTTATTTTTGTAATTATCGCCTCGTGAGAGCCCAGCTTAAGTAGCAGCGAACGCTCATGGAACGGTATCGATGTGTTAACAATGTTTATTTACTGGTGGACGGAGATGTCGTAAACACAATATAAATACTCAGCAACTACAGACAAGCGAAAGAGGCACTAGCGGTCACAAAGCTGCTGCGGAATTGTACCTGAACAAAATACGCATTCATATTATTGACGTATTACAGGACCGATCATCATTCTTATGTATGGCGATTGAACGTTTCACTTCCAATTAAATATTCCACATCCTGAAGCCCGCGCACTTACCTCATATCAATATAGAATTCATGACACGAGAAAGGACGCGCGGGAATTGGTTCGCGAGACAATACAATATTTGATCTCGTGCGTTGCTAGATAATAGCAATATATCGTAAATGTTGTCTGAAGTAAGATCGACGCACAGGGGCGACGAACAGTGACAGTGATCGTCCGTGGAAGTATCTGCGGCTAACGGAATGCGTGCGACGCCCGGAAGTGTTCCTTGCTACTTCCGCCGCAATTTGAGTCAGGTCTGTGTAACTGGGCCCACAGCGTCCGCAGTTCCGTCGGCGTCAGCTCGTGGGCTGCGAATAGCGACGTGTACCGACAAGGGTCCAACAACGGAACCTTTGTGTATGCGAAGCGAGCGTTGCTAATGAGTTGTGCGCCGACGTCCCTTGAAAGTAGCCCCGTTATGTAGATGTCCTCCAACCAGAACAACTTCCGGCGCGTCGCCGCCCCGAGCAGCGCGTCGACCAGGTCGGTGGACATGACGTAAGCGCTCCCTGACAGATACGGGGGGTATGTCCGGTTGGCGTATATCGCCCGTGGCGTGTACCACTTCGACTTCCGGTCTGCGTCGGGCTTTGCGTCGCGGATCAGCCGTCCCATCATAAACCGCCGCGCACCGCCGCGCCTCATCCGGGCCAGCTCCTGCAACAAGTCTCGCACGTTCACGTACACGTCATCGTCCGTCTTCGCGACGAAGTAGGTCTCTCCGCACGACGTCACAGTCCACGCCAGCGCTGCTCGGGTCTTCAGCGACAAGTTGGCGTAACTGTCGACGATGTCGCTCTGCAAGACATCGCCGTGAACGCGGCTTTCGTTTACGATCGCCGCTTCTAGTTGGCGGTACCGTGCTTCCGGTTGACCGAGCACGAAAACGAGGCGCACAGAATGCGCCGCACCGCCCCAGGTGGCGCGGATAGCGTCGCGTAGGTCGAAGCGATGCACGGCGGAGCACACTAGAATCACAAGCATCGTAGTCGCGTCACACGCTACCCGAGGCTGCAGTGTCCACGACATTGTCCTAGATGTGTTGCGCGTCGGATTGGCGCCGCGTTGTGGACGCTCTGTTGCAAACACATTGCCGGTGTTAACTATCGGCTGTGATCCAGGACTACGTTCTTGTTGTTGGTAACTGTCTACTCCACGGCTGTCGAGTAGGCCAGTCTTTGGTGCGAGGTGTTGTGCCTTGGCCAAAGCATCGTTGCTGGATGTATTGTGGTCGCCCTTCGCAAATTGTCCGGGGAGATGATTTGTCACGACAAAACTGGCCCGGTGCACTAGCAGGCGGTTGGCGTCCTGGAAGTGACGTAAGAAGGGCACGGTGTAGAGGAAGAAGAACAATGATGCGGACAACACCGCCCCCACGAACGTGTATCTGTGCAGCGGCTTCATCTCAGTACCCATTTGTGTAGTCGGACAGCGCTAGGACCTGCAACAATTAGAGTTGACCGATTACAAGGACGTACTAATGTATTATTATTTTTATTGTATAATAGATCGTGGGATGCGGTGACGCAGCGATCAGAACATTGAACTCACATTTGACGGAATCCAAAATCGAATCATCTTGCAACGATTTCGAAGAGTGGACAATTCTGTTCAACCACAAGTTACTTCAACCTCCAGTTCAGGCAGCTGTATAAATGAGTATTTGGCTATGAGCAGTGATGAATACATGTGTGCGAATAGTCTTTGCGCAGTAATTGAAGCGCGGCTGAAAACTTCTAAGACAAACCGAGAATGAGTTCGATTGAACGGGTATACCAGGAAGTAAAGTGCCATGAGCTGTCATAAGGATTGGCTACTACGCTATATAATAACTTACACCTTATGCATATACGCCTAACAATACAACAGGCACGGATCCAGGGGCGTGGGGGGCGAATGTCGCACCCTCGTTTTGCTTGAACAAAAGTCAATGGGTGTTTAGTTGGATGCGTATTTGCGTGTGCATAGATTATGTGGGGTTGCGTCAAAGGGGTGACGTGTAGCTGCGCCCTACTGGCACTGGTAAACCTCCTTCATAGATCCGCCAGTGTTCGGCATAACTAAACAAGTATAATACAAATGGTATACTCATAACACTAACCTGTTCACACGTTTGAGTTAGTGCTAATTATTCTCTACCCAACATAACTGATGTTACCGCATAAAAATGCGTCTTGCAGTGTCATGGGAAACTATACCGACATGGGTGGATGACAGCACTTGTTTACATATAAGCCCTTCTGTAGACTTCCAGCGGATTATTAGAGACAAGACACTGGTCTCCTGACGTCGTACAGAAATTATTTCTAAGTGGTATTAAACACCGAGGTATTTCAGGATCATCTGTATGGACGAGGTAAGACAACTCTTGGACATCGGGGCTAAAGAACTCTGGCGGACTGCAACAATACAAACTTTCTGTTTGTAGTTGGTCTTGCCATCGGTGGCCATCAGGCATATCCTTCAGTCAATATGTCGTTGCCTTCCCGTGGAAGATTGGTCCAACCATTTTCTTTAGTCACATATGTGGAATTCGAATTAAAAACACTAAAAACTGATGGGTGATCACAATGTTAGTCTTCCATTTCGACCCAACCTTTGATTTTGAAATGTTCAGCATGATAGCCGCTGTGTAGAGAGATTTGAGCCATCAGTATCTAAGCTGAACGATCTGATGAAAAACGTTATCCATTCGTTCGGTGCAACAAGTGTGCTAGAAAAAAATCACATATCACTGACAGTGCCAACGTTTCTAGGAACTAGGCTCTCTATGACGTATGCATACTGACTGTGGTTTTTTGGCCACATGTATTTCCCGTTTACTCCAGATTTATTCCTAAACACTGCCGGAAACAGCCATGTAACATGACCTTTAATCGAGTCGCCGCTTAGCCGAGTTTGGTTAGCGCACACACGCCTGTTTGCCAGTTTCGCGAGGACGTGTGATTTCCGAATTTCGATACCGCCGCGTGTGCATTCGACTGTGACGCTAATGCTCTCGACTGTTACAACCGAAAGAAAGTGATATTTTGTGACAGCCGGAAACCTCAATTAAGTCATGCGCGTATCTTTTTTCTGACTCGACGTTTTATTATGCACACTTTGTCGGGCGATAGGCTACAAGTGTGTCGGCGTGGTCGACATAGTTGACGTTTGAACTATTGTGGAATCTTACATTCATGGCTTCGTTTGCCAATTAAGACGACGCGGGGATTCTCTCCATCGGATGTGTAGATAAGGGGCGCATGGACCCACTGGACTGAAGGACGGACTGAAAACAATTAATTTTCTGTCCTCTCCACGTAGACTTCTTGCGTATTGTGCAAAGGTCACCAATGAGGATGTCGAGAGAGCAGGAATAGGGTAAGATAATGTAATCCCATAATCACATTTATATACTTTTAAAACGGTTATTTTAATACCCCATAGCGGACCCCCATCGGACATGTTTGTCGGATTTTTTATGGATTGGGTTTCTAATCTTAGTGTCACGCGTAGTTGATAGTAGGATAATATTGCAAACACCTACTGGGACGGCCTGAACAATGGGACGATTAGAATAAAACATTGGTATTGTATCTAGGATAATATATTGGTTTGTATCTCCGTTAGTGAACACAATTGCACATGCTTCGAAACGCAGCTAGATTTCTCGACTCGCCGCTCTCGAGTGAAAGTCCTATGTTAAGTAAGAATAGCCACTGCGACCCGTACTGTAGCCCACTGACACATAACAATCATTATATCACTGTCCCATCTTAAGTGCAGTCCCGACATTGGCAACACTCACACGGAGTATACGTATTTATTACAAGTAGATATACTACACTATGATGTATCTATATATGGTTTTACCACATGTATATACTATATATATATATATATATATATATATATATATATATATATATATATATATATATATATATATATATATATATATACAGTGTTAAGACACAAACCGACAAGTTCGACTGTCTTACCCATTTTCGTGTAGTGTATAGTATTACAAACCCCCGGCGCCTTCCGATAAATGTGATATATATAATTTCTACGACCAATTTGGCTAAACCGTTTTGACAGGTTTCATAAACGAAGATGTCTAGTCTAGTGCGGTGCGAATTTAGTCTCCCCTCGAGTCAAATCCACGCGTCTCAATGTTTTCTGTAGGCGAAGACCGCAAGCGTTTGACTGAGTAACAACACTCGATATGCATCACGAGAAGCCACACTTACATACACCGTTAGCTCAAGTCGCGTTGTAACGTAGCAAACGCTGGGTTGCCCTAAATGTAATACATGTAGCATCATTTCTGTAACACACACCTCACCCATTTCGTCGACGGCGTCCCATCTTTCCACAGACGACTGGGAAGAGTTCCTAGCCGTGTAATCACGCTACTTGTGCAGGTGTTGTCGCCTGATGAGTGTCGACTCGCGGCCGAGAAGTCCGAAGTCCGCCGTGAACATAGCTCGCCGACGATAGAGGGGATCACTCGGTGAGATAAACGCGAGCGCCGGCACCTCCGTCCGCGGCCGACGTCGAAGGCGGTGTCCGGTTACACGAGTGTACTAGGCAAACAGTCAACACACACCCGGGCCGGGGGACGACACACACAGCATTATACGGCGCTACAGTCCTAGGGACGCCGCTAACGAGCAATACAGTTGTCGCTTTAACTGTGTCTACGAAACCAAAATACTTTCTTTTAAAAAGTGTCCGCGCCTCTTCAACACGCACCGCGTACAATAGTAAGCCTATACTAAATACTATAAATGACGTCCTCCAGTCACTGTAGGCCCACGTGGACCCTACATATCTTGGTCTGCTCGCGCTGTTCGTTCATGTGATATATAAGTGACATTTTAATGGGGGTGAAGTTGGAGTTTTTGGTGAATATCAAGACGGGTGCAGTTGGTTCTTTAAATGGGTGCTGCACCCCACCCCTGTTGAACATTATCTAAATTCGCCTCGGTGAGCAATTTCTAGGCGCAGTGGCGTATTTGCATGGAATCACGAAAGGGGTTAGGTTATATCACTTATATGGGTAATATTGTTATTTATTTCACTGTCAATTTATGCTTTTCCTTGTGACGTTTACATTGAGCATCAGCAATCCTCGTCAGATAGCTACCGCTAGATGGCGACACGGTAGTCATTCCGGGCAGAACTGTCACTCACTGGTGTACCCCAGCCCTGCTCCCTCCGGCTGGTGGGTCACGGAAATATAGTAGGCCTTATCTTCGACAATATGGCGGGGGATTTCTGTTTAGGGGATGATTTTCGTACGCGTTCATTATCTTAGTGAAACGGTGCCGTGGCACTCGTCCAACAACTGCACTGACGTCGGGACGTGGTGAACACTGAGGGGCTGAGGATCACCCAAAACTTCAAATAGCACCCACCTTGAGGCTTACAAAAACCACGCTGATGCTCTACAAAAACCTCAAATTGCACCCCTGAGGCTTACCAAAAACACCACGAGGCTCTCTAAAAACCTCAAATTGCAACCCGAGGCTCACCAAAACATCCAAATGCAACCCCAATTGAAGCGCACCAAAACCCACATTGAGGCTTTAAATATTGGTGGACTTATTCTGCCTCCAACCCCTCCGCCTAAAATATTGGGGCGCAGCCCTACGCCTCCCCAGATGCCGATGCCTATGAACTGTGGAGCAGTGTAGATCTATATAGTCTGCTTTCCCCCATGTTACCATCGTGTATCCTTGGTTAGCAGGTTACCGTCTATTTGGTCCGTGAGTCTTGCACGGGGAGGTTCATTTCTTTGTGCACCTGCTTTACAATAAACTTCAAATAAAGGTGTTTCCTTTCCAATTGTCGTTTTAGGCTAGGCCTACCGATACATATTTTAGAATGAGTACGGTAGGTGGGTGTCGTTACGGGGAACGTTTGTGAAAAGGCGGTGATGATGCAAACAAGTTTGAGAACCACGGGAATGGAAGAAGTCGATATCTGACATTCTGCCTTTAAATAAACAACTTAAACTGCCTTTAAATAACAACATCGTACTAAAACAAATATGTCGGACGTTCCTTGGAACGTTTCTAATCAAGAAATTCCTCGATATCGGACGATTTCTAGTTTCTTTTAGACTGTCACGTGACTGTCGTTGAGTGACGTCATAGACCAAACCCTGACAACGTAACTCGTGAGCGTCAAGACGGCCCGCCGGCGAAGACCCTGCACCAAGTGAAAGCCGTTTCTCGGTAATTTATCAGAAATATACAAAAAACGCCAACGACACGCCGTCGAATTCAACGAGGGCTTCCGTTGTTCGGAACTTGTTTGTATCGAATTTATAAAAATAGTGTTAGTTACTTACTGCAGCGATATAAGTGTGTATCAAATCATTACTGAAATTCCGACGTTGAGAGTTCCGACATTATGCGGAAAAAACACCTTCGCGTCATGGCGGACTTGGTGCCGAGGTCCATATAACGATAACTATTTATACATATGTATATAAACAAGCCGATGTATATAACTGTAATTTATTGCCGACTTTGTTTCGTTTACATCTGGCGACAACACACATCATGGCGACAACACACAAAACCACGTTGGCTTTAGTGTAGCTACTGGCACGCTGATATACACCTTATTCGCCAGGTGGCGTGTCAGTTTATCACTTTAATTGTGATATCGTCACATCCCCCTCTTTTTACAGTCAGATGTTTAACTTTTCACTTTCACTTTATTTCAAAGTCTTTGAACTTTGCTGGAAGTTTCAATTGACGCCTTGGTCGTGCAACAGTCGCCGGCACACTGCATGGTGAACTTATAACCCTCGGCGGCATATTGCGTGGTGAATGTACTACCGTGGATGGTACATTACGTTGTGGAGACGTTTCGACTGAAGGTTCACTGCTTGGAGGAGACGTGACGTTGTCTTGACCTCTCTGTTGTGCGTTCTGGTTGTCTACGCACGTGTTGTCTGAACACATTGGTCTTTTCATTGTATTGTCAGGTTCATCTTGTTGAGAGTACCGAGTATCATCCTTATACTGCTCTGGTGTGGCACGTAGCTGTCGTCTATTCCTTCAGTATGTCGAGCCTTCACTCTCAATGATGTAAGATCTGACGCCCGATGGTTTCTGAATGCGTGCTAGTGTCCATGTTCGTGAGTCATTTGGCTTCTTGAACCGCACAACATCTCATGGGTGTAGTATGCCGAGGTTCTTGCTCGTACGATTGTATAACCTGGCTTGTTTCTCCTTTCTACGTTTGAGTTGTTCAGGAGCATCACGTTGTGCTGCAGGATCAGTCTGCAGCAGTACTGGCAGCGTTGGTAGCAGTGTTCTGGTTCGACGTGCGAACATCCGTTGAGCTGGCGATGTGTGCATAGCTTCTGTAGGTGTGTTTCGATAGTCCAGAAACGCCAAATACACATCCGCCTTGTCATCAATTGCTTTCCGCATGATTTGCTTTGCCGTCTTAACTGCGTTTTCCACCTTTCCGTTTGCCTAGGGGTAACGAGGTGACGATGTGATATGTTCAAATTTCCAACGCTCTGAGAACAACTTGAACTCCTCACACGCAAACTGTGGCCATTGTCAGAAATCACTTTGTCTGGTGCACCGTATCTCGCAAAGTGAATACGCAGTTTGGTGATAACCTGTGTTGCACTGGTCATTGACAGCTTGTCAACTTCGAAGAAGTTCGAGAAGTAGTCCACCGTTATGAGGTAGTCCTGTCCATGAAGGTGGAACAGGTCAACTCCAACTCGTGATCATGGACGTGACGGTATCTCATGTGACAACAACGGCTCTCTACATTGTTCTGGTTTGTACGCGTTGCACGTACTGCAGGCACTGTTGACATCTTTTACTTCTTGGTTCATGCCTGGCCAATACATCACTTCACGTGCTCTTCTAAAACATCCTTCGACTCCTAAGTGCGAGGAGTGGAGTTTCTTTATGAGTATGGCTCGCATGTCACGAGGTATGACGATTCTCTGTCCCTTGAATAGTGCGCCATCCTGTGTGCTGAGCTCGTCACGGCAATTGAAATACGGTCGTGCGAGTGGATGGACTGCTTCACGTCGATCCGGCCATCCCTGAAGTGTGTAGCGAACTGCAGTTTTCACTTCGTCGTCTTTACGTGACTTGTACATGATTTCGTGTATTCCGTTAGTCGACAGATGAACATCTTCTGTCATGTCCATTTGTTGCAGTTCAATGTCGAACACATGATCCCCTGGGTCATGTGCGTGGCTGTATGGAAGGTATGCCCGAGATAGTGCATCTGCGATATGCATTTCGTTTCCTTTCGTATACACGACATCTATGCTGTACTTCTGCAGACGGAGCAGCATTCTCTGCAGTCTCTTCGGTGCATCGATCATCGATTTCTTTGTGATCGTCTGAAGTGGCTTGTGATCCGATTGCACGGTGATGGGTCTTCCGTACACATACTGGTCAAATCGTTCACATGCAAAGACAATCGCTAAGAGCTTTTTTTCGATTTGGGCATAGTTCTGTTCTGTGTTTGTGAGTGCTCGAGAGGCGTAGCACACTGGTTTTCCCTCTTGCAGGAGCACTGCACCCAAACCACTCTGGGATGCATCACATTGGATTGTGATTGCTTGGTTTACATCATAGTATGCGAGCACTGGTGCTGCTGTGATCAGTTCTCTGATCTTGTTCAAAGCATCTTGATGTTGCTCAAGCCAACACCACTCCACATCTTTCCGATCTAGTTGTCTCAGTGGTTCACAGACTTGTGACAGATGTGGCAAGAACTTCGCAAGATAGCCAACCATGCCGAGAATTCGCTTCAGTGCTGTGACATCCGTTGGAGTAGGCATCTTCATGATGGCCTCAACCTTGGATTCGTCTACCATTCGTGCGAGTTCCTTTTTCACGACTTCTCGTACCGCACAAGGAACTCTGCGGGGCGGATGGATAACAGGTTTGACACTTGGATAAATCTGTACTCTATAGTTGCCATCGAGGCAACCAAGTTCCTCGAATACATCTGGGTATTCTCTGAGTACAGTGTCCTGTAACACTTGTGATCGCTTACTCATCACAGAAATGTGCACCGTGTCTGCTTTCGATGGACATGTTTTACCAGTCGTTGGTAGTGTTTATGTTGTTTCCATCGTTGTCTGTTGGCTGTCACCACCTCTGTCACGGTTCCGACTGTATGTTCTCATGGTCACTGCATTTATTGCATCACAGTCGTTTATCTGAATTAAGTCAAGGTCCAGACTTGACTGCAAACTCAGAAGTGGAACAACATTGGCACGCACAACAACGAAACGCATCTGTCTCTTTGTTCCCTTGCGGTGAACTTGCAAACGCGCCAGTCCTATCGGTTTAACTACCGACTTGTTGTGCATGACGAGTCTAATGTTCGTGTTCTCCAACTTGCTGCATGAGTGATCTGCTGTTGCACATACGTAGTCCTGATATGGCAGGATGTCCACTGATGACCCTGTGTCCATGTGAAACGACACATTTGTTTTGCCATTTATTGTCAGTGTTACGTGTGCTTTCGTCTTACGTTCACTGCCCACTGTGTGTATGATCGCTTGTTCGACCAACTGATGAGTAGCTGCACTTCTGCACATCTTAGCGAAGTGATTTAGTTTTCCGCACACATGGCAGGTGGCGCCACGTGCAGGACACTTGTCCTTCCCTTTTGCATGTATACCACCACACCTGCTACATCCTGATCGTCCCTCACCAAAAAGTTGTGCATACCTGTTACTGGTGGGTGTGTACTTGCTAGTACTCGAACGTCTAGATCTGTTGTACTTTCTTGCAGGATTGCCATAATTTGCATTGTATGGGATTGCAGCTGGTGGCTTGACTGGCGCCGCCTTGTGTCGAACTAAGTGAGTGTTCATTTCTGTACTTATTTCTTGTGCACGTGTGTTTGTCACTTGTAATGTTTTCAACATGGCAACGCAAGTTTCCAGATTTAGATCTTCCTTTGCAAGTAACTTTTCTCTTGCTTTATCGTCCTTTATACCTATGACCAACCTATCTCGAATCAGTCTCTCTCTCAAAGTCCCAAAATTACAAGTGGCTGACAGCTTGTATAGCGCTGTTATATAGGCTTCCACCGTCTCACCTGCATTTTGCGATCTGTTGAAGAATCTGTATGATTCATAGGTTTCTTTGGTCTTAGCAATGCAGTTGTCATCAAATTTCTGTATGACGACATCGATCTTATTCCTGTCTTCGTCCTCTTGCCACTGGAATGTTTCATATAGATCTACTCCTTCCGTACCTAATACGTTCAGAAACGCAGCAACTCTGACCTCGTCATCTTCTTTCGCTATTTTCGTCGCTGTCTCGTAGTATCTCCATTCTCTCTTGAAGATCCGCCATGATTCTCCTCTGTTTTCCAAGGAGAGCTGATTCGGCACTTTTGCCGTCAATCTTACACTCATCTTGTACGCGTCTTCTTCGGTTTCTTCTGTGGCTTATACTATCCCAGTACTGACACCATATAACGATAACTGTTTATACATATGTATATAAACAAGCCGATGTATATAACTGTCATTTATTGCCGACTTTGTTTCGTTTACATCTGGCGACAACACACATCATGGCGACAACACACAAAACCACGTTGGCTTTAGTGTAGCCACAGGCACGCTGATATACACCTTATTCGCCAGGTGGCGTGTCAGTTTATCACTTTAATTGTGATATCGTCACAGTCCAGTGCCAAGTGGAAGCCGATGGAAACAGCTAACAACTGCGCTACCGTTGACCAGATAAGTGACTACACAAGTTTATTCTTATTAGTGACATATTCTAGATGACAACTCACGCCACAGTTCTGATTAGATGCCACGCACAGGAGCCTAGCCTCCAGAACGCTCTGCCCGAAGACCTGCGGCTGATCGAGTGCATGAAAGCTGTTAAAACACGTTACTAAACACACTATTTGAACCTTGTGTTATTATCTAGTTTTTGTATATATAATCTGTGTACCATCTGTTGAAATTGTATCCTAGATTTTGAATGTTCAGTTGCTGAGCCAGGCAAAATGTTGAGTACGTAAGTAAGCCTATTTACCACTGCGACTTCTTGCAATGTTGCATTTCCATAGATAACTGTTTATCTTACCGTGAACCGAGCTTCTCGGTAACTTTTCCGAAATGTTCAGAACACGCCACAGGCAACGTCATTCGTGGGCGAATTCAACGGAGCTTCCATTGATCGGAAAACTGGTTGTTTGAATCAAGCCACAAAACTGGTGGTAATTACTTATGGAACTTCAATGTGTATCAAATAATTGTCGAAATCGGTTTAGTAGACGCGGCTGCAGGTTCATCCGCGATCGTGTCAGCGACTTCCCGTCACTTCTAGTTTTCCAGCAGTTTACAGCGGGCGACGTCTTAAGCAACATCGGTTACGAACCGAACGTTCGTGTCATTGGCTATTCTTTAATGGAACGATCGGCGTGCCCGCCAGCATTTGTATGTTCTGTTTTTGCCTCGTTGATCGTCAACGACCAATCCGTCGATCGTATTGGCGTGATGACGTCCGTGAAACAGCGGGAAGAACTGATAGAATCGGTCCACATTTCGTTTCGTGATACGACAATCATTTTGGCGTTGGTTGTGATCTGCAGAACTTCTCAACAATTTCTTTTTTACGTATTCATGTGCTTCCCCCGGCAGTTGCAACGCGTCGATAATGTGTGTCTGACATTCAGCTTGGTTCCGCGACTCGCTGGTGTTAACATAAAGTTGGGGATCAAGGCAGTTTTTCCAACAATATGACATCACTTCATCACTTCTGATATATCATACCACTTCGCCGTTGATAATGTGTGGCAGATTGTATTGTTAATTCGCGATATAAGCTGATTCTCGCGGCTGCGATTTCATAGTGTACAGTGAATGAATGTGTTTCCATGGCAACATTTTTGTATGTTGGCGCAATTCTACAATCTCTATTTCTTTTACTGTCTGTATTTGCAGCATGCATGCCATTGTTTGCATTGCAATCATTCTGCTCAGCAAAAAAAAATTAAAAAAATTATATAACAATGCTAAAATGTTATCAAAATGTAGTGGCCCTCTGGCGGGCAAACACATAAATCACTGTTTCCGAAAGATTCACATTTACAATCAAATATTTATCAACAGGGCCGTGATCGTTGACCAGTTCGATGCTTGTGAGAAACAAGATTTAACAAGATTGCCATCCAGAGAATTAACTCTAGATGGCAGGTGGACAAGGAAGCCCTTTGGCTTATCGAGAGTCCAACCCTTTTATTTACATATATCCAGCCCTTCTGAGGTATGTGTCGATTTTATTTTTAAACATATTCACACTACTAGCACCCACACAATCATCAGATAATCTGTTCCATTCATTCACAGTCCTTTGTGAAAATGAGAACTTTCTTACGTCTAATCTACACTGCTCCTTTACTAATGTAACTTCATGTCCTCTAGTCTTTCTATCTTTCTTAACTGAAAAAAACATATTTCTATATTTTAATATTTTCATAACCATTCAATATTTTAAACACTTCTATCTGATCTCCTCTCAATCTCCTGGTCTCTAGTGTTGTTAAACCACATTCTTTTAGGCGTTTTTCATAACTAAGATCCCTCAGTTTTGGTATCATTTTAGTCGCTCTCCTCTGTACTCTTTCTAGCATATCTATGTCCTTCTTGCGATATGGCCTCCACGCTTGTATACAATATTCTAAATGAGGCCTAACTATTGTTTTGTACAGCGGTATTATTAGTTCTTTTTCTTTATATGCTATATTTCGCCTAATCAATCCAAGGATTTGATTTCCTTTTGAAGCTGCAATTCCACACTGCTCTGAAACCTTAATGTCAGCACTAATTATCAACCCTAAGTCTTTTTCTTTTACAGTAGTACTTAGTACAGTTCCCCCCATTGTATATTCTATATATTCGTTCCCATGTCCTGTGTGAAGGCATTTACATTTCCCAAAATTGAACAACATTTGCCACTTTTCAGACCATTTGATCAACCTGTCAAGATCATCTTGTAAATGCTGTCTATCTCCATCACTTTTATTCCTTCTAAACACTTTTGTATCATCTGCACATTTCAACACCTTACTAGCTATATCATCGTCCAAATCGTTTATATATATTAAGAATAATATAGGTCCCGGTACTGATCCCTGTGGAACCCCACTCAAACGTTATTGTTCACGGAATTCCGACAAAATAATGTAATATCGTACCCCGTACCAGTCGGTCTGTCGACGTACGGAATGCCTACTTAGATTAATGTTCGGTAAATGACAAAGCATGGTATTCCAAAGTTTTGTTGGAGCAGCTGTTGAGAAACCGGCAGTCGGAACGCTAAGGTATCGCTGAAGCAGCGGTAACATCGAGCAACCGTAAGTCGGATGCTGATGTACCGTTGAAGCTGCATTAACATCGAATAATTGAAGACGTTGTGATGGCGATCTATTGTTGAAGCAGCGGTAACGTCGAACAACCGGAAGTCTGGGTGCCGACACATCACTGAAGCTGTGTTAACGTCGAGTAATCAGAAGTCGTGATACCGATGTATTGCTAAAGCAGCAGTAATGTCTAGCAAACGGCGGTCAGATTGTCGTTGTATCGCGGAATTAAAGGTGACATCGAGCTACCAACGGTCAAAAAGCTGACATCTTGCCAATGCAACGGCAATGTTGCACAGACGACTGTCGGAATAACTATATGTCCGCTATTCAACAGTTAGTCGCTCAACTTGTAGATCTCTGACTAAAGAGACAGTAATATATTTGAAATGGGTTTCGGAATGCGGATCTCTTGCAAGTAGTGGTAAAGTCGAACAATGTCGACATATTGCCGAAGCAACCACCTTTTTCAAACAAAAGTGGTTGGAATGTTTAATTATTGCCGAAGAAGCGATACTATCGGACAACCGACGGTCGGAATTCCAAAATATCGCCGATCTTGCTGTAATGTCGTGCTAGTTGCAGATGTGCAGTCATGATGGGGAACTAGCGTCTATATACTGATGGTTCACTTAATCAGTCTCAGTCATGGTGAACCTGCGTAATAGCTGTCTTCCTTGTTGATACCTCAGATTACCGTTGCAATCGAATGTCTTTCAACGAGTGGTATCAGTGGCAACGTCTTGTCTGTGCAGACGCGACGTCAAACAGCCGGCACTCGTAACACTGATGTTTGCCACATCGGTTATATTAGCAGACAACTGGCCGTAGTTCACACAGGTCAGGGGATTATAGTGTAGAAAGTTGGTTCTCAAGGTCATGGGAAAGTGGTGGAAATTAGCTATTTCATTGGAAGAACAGCGAATTTTGCCTTCGTGTATATATTATAGTCCAGAAGACTGAAGAAAGAATTTGCTTCAGTATGTCGACATCTCACCATGCGTAGGGTTCAGACACCAGTGTGTGGATCATAATGAAATAATTGCCTGTAATGTAATAATCACCTCCTGCGTCAAGTCTATGTTTTCTGAGAAACACGCTGGAATGAGTTGAAGAAGTCTTCTTGACAACTATCAGTCACGGTCGGTCATGTGTTCTGCTAAGGTGATGGGCCCTTGGCCTACTCCTAACTGTGTTTAATGTGAGAAAGTTGACAGCAACCCGGTGTCATGATAAGCCCCCGCGACTAGGGGCTGTCCTCCTGCTGCAACCATCGTCCGCCTTCACAGCCGTTGGCGCAGTGTGTGTCCTCTTCCGCCTGTTCCGACACCATCGACAGATCGTTGTTAGTCGGACACCTCACCTCAGATTTGTACGCCATTGGTGGCCTCAACAGGAGTGCAAGACTCCAGGCGCCACAACTCTTAATTCATGGATCTCAAAAGTCTTTCCACCATGCCAAGATCGTGATCCAACAGAAGGCAGTCAGGACATCGGATCCATTCCACTGTAGAAAATGCCGTTCTCATGTTCTTCTGCAGATTGTGATTCGTGGTATGATATTTTGTCTACTGCTTTAAGATTTATTTGGACTATTTGAAGCGGCAAACCGTCACATTATTCGGACCCACTTTAATAGTTATTTTTGAATCAGCGGCATTGTACTTGATTAGCTTTGCTCCTCCCTCAATCAAATAACCTGCTGTATGCGCACAGACGACAACACTTCCCATACAACGCAACTAATGCATGCTCTCCCTCAAGGTTTGGTCCATGAGCTGATGGTATTGTTTATGCATACTTTACCGACTGCAGACATAATCAAGAAGCATGCATAGCCCCAACTATAATGGCTCCTCTAGAAATCCGCATATCAGTTAAGTCTGCACAGTCTAAAACTAATCTAGCCACAACAAAGTGAAGCTTGCCTTCCCGAAAAAAAGGATGACGCTGAATTTAATCAAGGTCAATCATGTAAAAACAGCGTTCGTAGTCGTCGGATCAAAGAAACAAACCTCAACAATTAACATATCTAAAATCAGAACCCGAGTCATTCCGTCAGATAACATCAGGAATCTCCGAGTCGTCTTTCACTCGAATCTCTCCAAGCATAAAACTATTATTGTCGTATATCGAGCAGCTTGCCTACCGATTCGTAACCTTTGATTGAGTAGCATGCACGTCTGTAAATCGGTTCTGGGACGACCACACACACAAGTGTTAATCACGTCACGGTCTAAGTAAATCATAAATAGACATCCTCCGGCAACTGTAACAAAAACCGCCTCCATCGACTACAAAGTATAAACACACACATTGCACATATACCCATCATGTTGTAATTGCACGCAAACAGCGGTCGTAATACCGACATCTTGCTGATATTACTATATTTCTTTATACGGATGCGTTACCGACATTGTCTCAATTATGGTGAACCTGTGTTTCTTGTCGTGAATTCACAACGTCGCAATCGCATGTTTTTCAACCAGTCGTATCAGTGGCTGCGCATCGTCTACAAAGACATTCAGCAGCCGAAGCTCGTAATACCGATGTTTGGATGTGGTCGTAATATCTGGCATCGACTAATCTTCACACAAGTCGGGACATTATTCAGATATAAAATAGGTTCCCAAGGTCAGGAAATAGTCGTGGCATTTTAATAATTCCACTGGAAGGTCAGGGAATGTTGTCTTTGTACATATTCATAAAACAGTCGGGATTTTGCTACTTTATGAAAAGGAAGTGCATTCGCATGGCTATGGCAACCTTCTGGGAATTATGTTTCTATCGAATCTCCAAATATATTGTGCACAATAACATGTTTAAATCTAAATGTTTATTTTAGACTAATGCAATGTATTTACAAATGTAAAATTCAATATGTTACACAATTGCCAACTAGAAGTTTGAATAAGCCACGAAGACCGGGAGTACGTGTCCTCCTGCTGCAGCCATCTTCAACCTTCACAGCCGTTGGAACAGTCCTCTTCCGCGTGTTCCGCCGTTGTTGGTCAAGCACCTAATCTCAAACATGTGCGTCATGTGTAGCCTTACCAGGAGTACAACACTCCAGATGCCACATCTTTCAATTTCTGGAGCTCAGGAGTCTTTTCACCATGCCAAGGTCGCGATCCGACAAAAGCAGTAAGAGAATCTTGTATACCGCATTATATAATAAATATTGATCTCATGGGTACAATGGTCTTCAACAGAAGCAAGATATATATTTTACAGTGGTCCTCTGAAGGTTATATAGCAATATACATATTATATAGTGATGTTAGGCGTGTCCGTAGCATTTGGTATTGTAAACCATCATATTCTTGAATATATATTTTCAGATTAGTGGTGCACCCCTTGACTGATGTGGCTTCTATCTTAGCCAGTGAAACTGCTATGTGCGTAGACTACGCAACATCTCACACAACGGAACTAATGCGTGTCCTCCCTCAAGGTTTGGTCCATGCCCGATGCTACTGTCTATGTAAGTGTTACTCTCGGCTGATACAGTCACGATGCATGCGTAGCCTGAATTAGAATTGCCCTGCTAAAAAATTACATACCAGTCGATCTCGCACAGTCTAAAGTTAATCTAGCAATACAACACATTGAAGCTTGCCTTCCCGAGCTTCACCAGAGGATGAAGCTGAACTTCCTCAAGCTCACTATATAAAGACAGCGATCGTGGTCATCGGATCAAAGAAACAAACATCAATATTTCACATTTTTTTAATCAGAGCCCGAGTTATCATAGTCATTCCGTCAGATAACATCAGAAATCTCCGAGTCGTCTTTCACTCGAATCTCTCCAAGTATAAACATATCACTGTCGTATATCGAGCAGCTTGTCTACCGATTCGTGATCTTTGTTTGAGTAGCACGCACGTCTATAAATCGGCTACGGGACGACCAGTCACACGAGTGTTAATCCCGTCCAGTCTGGACTTGGACATTCATCAATTTCACGGTCCAGGTAAATCAGAAATTCGCCATCTTCATCGACTACAAAGTACAACCACACAACGGCCATGTTGGTTCTCAATCATCACACAAATCACCCATCATGTCTCAATCGCGCGCAAGTAACAGTCTGAATACCGACATCTTGCAGAAGCAGTCAGAACGTTGAGTCACCGTTTTCCTTTATACCAACGATTTATTGACGCAGTCTCAATTATGGTGCACCTGCATTCCTTGTGATGATTTCACACCTTCGCAATCGAACGTCCACGAATTTTATCTTTGTATATCATAGTCGTGGAAAAGTCGGGGGATGCTGATGTTCCCTCAAATGCGAAATGCCAAAGTAGCCGCTACAAGCGGTTACATAAGACAACCAAGAGTCGGCATATCTGAAGTGTGTTAATTCTACAGGTCCTACTTCCAACAATAACATGTTTCATCAACAACTCTTCAACTCAAGGAGTTGCCTACACTCAAGGTAGACCATATCACTCCAGTATGAATGATTTCCAGCACCAAACGGCCGCCTGTCGGCAGTGACAGGAACTAACTTTACGCACCCATAACCTCTAAGGCCATGCTACCGTTTTCACCTGCTATCGATCGATCTGTACCACACGGTAGCCCTTCAGAAATATGACCAACACAATCATTAAATTATGTCTACATTTTGAATAATCGTCTTGTTTTTGGATTCACCGGAAAGCTACCGTGTTGCATTTCCCGAATTGGTAAGTATCTAAGCATTTTATATTTTCATTTGACTAGAAATGTGAGCATTTTATATTTTCATTTGACTAGAAATGTGATTTACTAACGGTGTTCATTTTTCAAGTCAGCTCAAAACACATGGCAGGATATATATATATCGGTGATAGTTGCCCAACCCCTTGTGTACTCTAGAGTTAATTACGCACTTGTAGCTATGGTTATTTAGATAAATGGTCACGATTGTACATACATGACCATCTTCTTATAAAAAAACATATTTTTAACCCAATTACATAATCATGTTTGTGCAAACTGAAAAATTTGAAAAAGACATGAAAGGTACCTGTTTGTGATGAGATCATATTCATGTATATATTACGCCTGATGAGGGAGACCATTTTCACATCGGGCCGTCAAATCTTACGGGTCGGTTACCTGAGTGCAGTTTATACATACACGTACATAATTATAGATATAGATATGATTATGTTTACAATTTATTAAACTCAATAAAACGTGATCTTTACCAGTGCCATTGATAATGCATCACTTTATATTTTCAGGCTGCAAGATGGATGTCAGAAAGCATTTGAGGGAGAATAATAAAACTAAACCGAGCTGCTGTGTTCCGGACTACAACACACCATAATATGTGCCCGAAAATGGGAAAACTTTAGTTCCTTGTTCTACCAAAGGATGCAAGACTGTCTAGAATATGGATTGTGAAAACTGGCATAGATGTTGGAATGTTATACCAAATTATACCGTTACTTCATTTACAGTGACTTCTGTGAAACCTGATGTGTTTAACCCCAATTCTATCATATCTGCATGAGTTCTACTCTGTTCAATATATGTGGGTTGTTGCTATTTCTTATAGATTTCTTGTAAATTTTCGCCCTGTTATTGGTTTATGTTTATTGTGAAATCAATGTTGTAAAAATTTGTGTGCATGTGTGTTGCAATCATAATGCTGTGTGCAGACAGTCGGAATGGCAACATCTTAACGGAGCGATCATAATGTTGTGTACAGACAGTAGGAATGGCAACATCTTAACGAAGCGATCATAATGCTGTGTACAGACAGTCGGAATGGCAACATATTAACGTAGCGATCATAATCTTGTGTACAGACAGTAGGAATGGCAACATCTTAACGGAGCGATCATAATGTTGTGTACAGACAGTAGGAATGGCAACATCTTAACGGAGCGATCATAATGTTGTGTGCAAACAGTAGGAATGGCAACATCTTAACGGATCGATCATAATGTTGTGTGAAGACAGTAGGAATGGCAACATCTTAACGGAGCGATCATAATGTTGTGTGAAGACAGTAGGAATGGCAACATCTTAACGGAGCGATCATAATGTTGTGTGCAAACAGTAGGAATGGCAACATCTTAACGGATCGATCATAATGTTGTGTGAAGACAGTAGGAATGGCAACATCTTAACGGAGCGATCATAATGTTGTGTACATATAGTAGGAATGGCAACATCTTAACGGAGCGATCATAATGTTGTGTGAAGACAGTAGGAATGGCAACATCTTAACGGAGCGATCATAATGTTGTGTGCAAACAGTAGGAATGGCAACATCTTAACGGATCGATCATAATGTTGTGTGAAGACAGTAGGAATGGCAACATCTTAACGGAGCGATCATAATGTTGTGTACATATAGTAGGAATGGCAACATCTTAACGGAGCGATCATAATGTTGTGTGCAGACAGTAGGAATGGCAACATCTTAACGGAGCGATCATAATGTTGTGTGCAGACAGATTTGAATCTAATTGGCTACAGTGCTTATCATGTAACTAGAGAATCCCGCAAGGGTGGTGGTGTAGCATTATATATTCGAAATGAATTGTTGTGCAGATTACTTGAAACAAAATCCATGGAAGTCGAACATACTTTTGAATCTGTTACAGTAGAACTTGCCATAAAGAATCACACTAATGTTATTATTAATTGTATGTACAAAACACCTGGTTCAAATTTATATATATTTTGTGAAAAAAATAGAACACATGTTTAATGATGTAAAAGCACACAACACGATATTAATGTGTGGCGACCTAAATATTGATTTGTTAAAACATGAACAACACAGCAGTACTAAACACTTTCTTGATTTGATGTATAGTCTACGTCTTTACCCTCTAATTGATAAGCCAACCAGAGTCACTGACATTTCAGCTACTCTGATAGACAACATATTCACAAATGAATTGCGACACAGTCTCACCTGTGGTATTCTGTATAATTATATCAGTGACCATCTGCCAATATTTGCAGTAAGCGAGTATCAAATATGTAGAAATACAAAAATGAATACTCAATATACTAGAGTAATAAATAAAGACACCTTAACTTCACTCTCACATGAACTAAGACTACAATCATGGGATGATATTTTAAACTTACATGATGTAAATCAGGCGTATGATCTATTTTTAAACAAATTTATAGGCTTGTTTAGCAAGCATTGCCCAATAAAAATTATTTCAAGAAAAGGTGACTTTTATAAGAAACCTTGGTTCACCAAAGGTTTGAAATGTTCTTGTGCCAAAAAGAAGAAGCTTTACAAAGCATTTGTTATATCCCGCTCACATGAAGCTGAACTAAAGTACAAACATTATAAAAATAAATTAACATCTATATTAAGGTTTGCTGAAAAAGCATATTACAGCACAATGTTGGAGAAACAAAAAAATAATATAAAAGGCGTCTGGAAAATTCTAAATAGAGTAATTAACAAACAATTCAGTACTCCAACATATCCTGCCTATTTTATGAACAATGACAAAGAGATACATGAAAAGAAGGAAATTGCAAATGGATTTAATAATTTGTTTACAAATGTTGGACCCAATCTTGCAAAATAAATTAATCTTCCTAAAAATGATGTAGATATATTTGATTATTTGGGAAAAGAAATTGATAAAATTATGTCCTGTTGATGATCAAGACACCATCAGAACTGTTCAACATGTTAAGGGTAAAATGTCAACAGATTGTAATGATTTAAACATGAGCATGATTAAGATCATTATTGCTCACATTGTAAAACCGTTGAAGCAGATATGCAATGTTTCCTTTATCACTGGAATATTTCCTAATCAACTGAAAACAGCTAAAGTCATTCCAATATTTAAGTATGGTGATAAGGGTGTATTTACAAATTACAGACCTATTTCTTTGTTGCCCCAGTTCTCAAAAATACTGGAGAAATTATACTGTGAGAGGTTAAATAGTTTTCTAGATAAGTATAATATACTCAGTTCTAGTTAATATGGATTTAGATCAAGCATGTCAACATCTCATGCCTTAATAGAATTGGTCGAAGAAATTACTAATTCTCTTGATAATAATAAATATGCCATTGGCATATTTGTTGACCTTAAGAAAGCATTTGATACGGTCAACCATGATATATTGGCAAACAAATTATATTTTTATGGTATTCGTGGTGTTGCACATCAGTGGATTATGAGTTACTTGAAAAACAGAAGTCAGTTTGTTCACTATGATAATTGTGATTCAGAAATACTCAAAATATCTTGTGGTGTCCCACAAGGATCTGTTTTAGGACCAAAGTTGTTTATTTTGTACATAAACGATATTTGTAATGTTTCAAGCATCTTTAAGTTAATTTTATTTGCTGATGATACCAACATGTTCTATTGTAATACTGATATAGGTGAACTTGTCAGATTGACAAATATTGAATTGGAAAAGTTACGTGTATGGTTTGCAGTAAACAGGCTCTCTCAATATATCAAAAAGAAATTATATGTTATTTGGCAAACGTATTATAAAGACACCTGTCTCTATACATATAAGTAAGGAAGAAATAAATATGGTTGAATTCACCAATTTTTTGGAGTTTTGATAGATAATAAATTAACATGGAAAAAACACATTTCTGTGATAAAATCTAAACTCTCAAAGAGTTGTGCCATAATGTATAGAGCCAGCTTT
This sequence comes from Escarpia spicata, assembly GCA_963995525.1. NCBI lineage: Eukaryota > Metazoa > Annelida > Polychaeta > Sabellida > Siboglinidae > Escarpia > Escarpia spicata. The sequence goes on from OZ023209.1 coordinate 32,307,246, forward strand.
CTCATTGACAAACGGGGATTGCTTACTTTATACCATTCCCTATTTCTCCCATACATTATGTATTGCATTGAAGTATGCTACTTCCTTAACTTGTTTAGTAGTGTTACAAAAGAGAGTGGTGCGCTTAATTTGTAGAGCTAAGAGGCTGGATCACACTTCTTCTCTATTCTCTGAATTACATATCTTGAAAGTGTCAGATATTGTTGATTTACGAACTGCACTTATTATGTACAAGGCAAATAGCAATTTGCTACCAGTGAACATACAAAAGTTGTTTACTTGTACAGTCCTGTATATGCAACTAGACAAAGCCCAACTTTTAAACAACATTTTGCTCACACCAATTTAAAGAGAATGTGTCTTTCGTTAAAAGGTGTAACACTGTGGAATTCTCTAGACAATTCTTTAATATGTTCTAGAAACGTCCATTGCTTCAAAAAAAATACACTGATAATATTTTGCTTACTTACTAAAATGTATTGTCTTTATTGGACTTCACAAATTGTTATTCTTTAGCACAAGTGGTATTAATGATATATATATATTTAATTCTTTAAAAAATATAAATTGTATGTTGTAATCACGCATGTTGCATATTGTAATATATTCTTGATTGTAATTATATCGATTGTAATTTGGGCAAGTGTTATAAGTGACACACTTCTTCTTGCCCTTTTCGACTTCAAAACTGTGACTTACAATTGTATACTTGGCATCTTTGTGTATTGTATATTGTGCATGTATTGTGTTGTTTTTGAATATTGTGCATGTATTATGTTGTTGTTGTTGAATAAACTTTCATTCATTCAAATACTGTTGTATAACAGACAGTCGGAATGGCAACATCTTAACGGAGCGATCATAATGTTGTGTAACAGACAGTCGGAATGCCGACGTCTTCCCTAAGTGGTCATAATGTCGTGTAACTGTGTAACAGACAGTCGGAATGTCAACATCGGTTCAATCGATCACAATGTTTTGCAACTGGTGATCAGAATTATCGTTAACAAAATGTGTTCTCTCTCTCTAGATCATGGAAAAATCAGGGATCTATTATTTTTTTGGTTAGACAGGGAATTTTGCCTTCGTTTATAAAGTCATTGATAAGTCGGTATAATGATGCGTTGTCAAAATGTTTGACTATTAGATTGTCCAAACCAATTTTCTCACGCAAGGACACACAACGATAGACTTATGTAATATATGAAATAGAGTGATATGTGAATGTGTCGCATATTCAGTGTGCATGATTAAATATTGTTTATGTTGCCAGATAAATTTATTTCCTGAATGTTAGTCACCGTAGTTAGTCATTCACTGGAATGCTATAATCAGCATTATTCGTAGGGGAAATAATGCACATGTCTGCCATGAACAGTCGCCTATTCATGGCAGACACACACTGATACATGTATTCATCCTTATTACTTTTCTCTTAATTAAGCTTATCGACGGATACAATACTGGTAATGCATATTGAATTAATCCTCTTTCTCCGTCTAGATTCCTTCAGCTGTGGCGACAATGAGCTACCTAGAGGTAGTGATACCCCTGCCTCCGAGCAGATAATACGGCTTCTTTCCATTATACTCGAGCATTTTTATTTAAAATAGTTTATCTTTTTAAGTTTTACAAATTCCAATTTACTATGTTCTTCTCGCTTTATATTGATGGCTTTCAACTGTTTTCACCATGCGCATTGCTGTCATTAGTACAGACCCCCCCGCGGCCTGGGTGCCTCTCCGGGTAGACTTGTGAGAGTCGGCATCGGCTCTCATCGCCACTCGTGTTGTCTTTAATTTTCCTTGTCGAGATCGTTTCGTTTATGCCTTGTGCTCTGCAGTCCAACTTTCTGTCCGCGAACTGTGATTCGTCATGTGATGTGATCTGTGATTCGTCATGTGATGTGATCTGTGATGTCTGACTTAGGCATATCTTAAATCAGCCATCAAAGATCGCATGCTGGCCATTCAATTTTTATATTCACTGGACTACGACCATTCACTCATCATGTTCACTTAGTTAGGACCAATCACCCGTCATGTTTACTTGGCTATGGCCATTCTCTTGTGATACTGGATTACGGCACTCACTGTTCTGATATTATGTTTATTACATATTAGACTATATATATAAATATCCAGTTATAGTCGTGGTTATTAGTTCTTGTTACTTCCGCCCTCCCTTGCGGCAACGTATATTTCGAGTTCAACAATAAATTCATTTCAACTTTATTCAACTGTATACCAACAAGTATTACAACATGGTGGCAGCGGAAATAACCGTGCGAATGTGAAGACGTAAGTGATGAGATGCCAAGAAAGATCGTAAACAAAATAATGTCGCCGAAGATCGACGAAAGAGCATGCAAGGACGGATCGACGTCGCTGCATTAGTGCAATATTAATCGCCAAGTTGCGCACCTGAAGCCGACAACTGCAAAAGAATAAAACTTATGTCGCCGCGTTAGTACAATGTTGGTCGGCAGGTGGCGCACCTAAACTGCAAATAAACTGAACTGAACAGTGTCGTTAATAACCTATTGTTCTATACAGTGGCGTCTAATTATCCACTCATGAATTGGACGGGTGAAGATTTAGGAGACGCTATATCAATGTTTAAACAAAAGATGACATTGTACCTAGAAGACAAAAGCATCGTTGGAGACGGAGCGCAATCTAGAAAGATCTGCCGAGGTATCGGAGACGAAGGATTGCGACGTCTGTATGTCAGTGGACTCAACGACGAAGAAAAATGACAACCAAAAAAACTGTGGCAGTTTTTTCGAAAGCCAGCTGAAAGTGAACATAAACTTAAGAATAAATCGGTTAAATCTGATGAGATATGCACAGCAATCTAGTGAGATATTTGATCAGTTCGTTATCAGGGCTAGATCGTTGGGTCAGAAGTGCACTTTTACGGATGTCGAGCTCGCAGAGCGAGTAATAGAACTTGTAATTGCTAGCACCCCCCACGACGAATTCAGGAAAGATCTCTTGAGCAAGCCACAGGGCTACAGCATAACTGACATACTATCAGAGGGTAGGAAGTGTGAAGCGATTGCTGCAGGCAATCATCGACGAAAAGAACTGAGTGACGCAGATTTATGTAGATGGTGTAGCACGAGGTAGAACAGCACGTGACGTAACACGTGACAGTTACGTGAAATGCGGTGTAACACAAATCACAAACCACGAGAGTGTCCTGCTTACAATACTGAGTGTCGTGTGTGTGGCAAGCGTGTACACTGGGCAAAGTGTTGTAAGAGCAAAGGTTCGAGTCATAGAAATGACGATGACGCACGACACGCACACCCCAAGCACACAACGCAACACGCACAAAAACGTGGTAATCGCAAATTCGATGTGGTAGAACAGCGCGCGGCCAGCGCGGACTACCAACGTGAATGTAGCGAAGTGGTCATCAGTGAGAGCTGTATACACCCGCAACAATTTCGGTGTGAGGTGTTCTCCACACTCGACGTGCAACCTCCTGGTTTACCCCATGACAACTATACGTTGCGACTAAAAGAAACACACTGCCATTGCGCACGTTCAGGCTAATATATGGCGAAAAAGCTGCAATGAACAAGATACTGACACCAGTACACAATGTTAGACTGACCGCATACAATGGACAATGCATACCATGTTTTGGCACTCTCCAGATTCCATGCCACTACAAGACATCTGCGTGGGACAGAGAGACAATCTATGTTGTTGATGTAGATGGACTTGCTGTTGTTGGTCTCCCTACGTGTGAACGTCTGCATCTAGTAACGATAAATGTTGATGGTGTTCACAACAGCACAGATCGAAACACAGACGTCGCAGATGCTACTAAACGAACGATTGTGCCAAACATGGCAATAAACGACATCAATGATCTCAAGTCTGCGTATCCACAGCAATTTGACACACTTGGAAATTTTCCTGGGGCTGCAAGCCTGCATCTGAAAGCTGATGCGGAACCATTCATAGATGCGCCACGGAAGTGTAGTGTGCACATCAAAGACAAGTTGAAGAAGGAGATCGACCAACTACTATCGCAAAAAGTCATATGCAAAGTAGACGAAGGTACGGACTGGTGTTCCAGCCTAGCGTTCTCAACGAAGAAAGACGGATCTATTCGAATATGTCTTGATCCAAAGAGACTGAATGACAGCTTGAAGAGGTGTCCCCACAAGATCCCAACAGTGGAAGAACTGAATCCAGAGTTCTCAAACGCAGCTGTCTTCAGTAAGCTTGATGCAAAAGCAGCTTACTGGGCAGTACACCTAAATGAGGAGTCACAGTTACTGACCACATTTCGCACTCCATTCGGGAGATATTGCTCGATGCGACTTCCCTTTGGACTAAGAACATCACAAGACATCTTCCATGCAAGGATGGATGATATTCTTGAGGGCTTGACAGGCGTCGTGAGCATCGCTGACGATGTGTGTGTGCATGGCAAGAATGCTGTAGAGCATGATGCCAATCTGATCTGTTTGCTGCAGAGAGCAGCTGAACGAGGGATTGTCTTCAACAGCGACAAGTGCTTCATCAAGAGAGACTCGGTATCTTTCTATGGCAACACATACACAGAAAATTGCATCAAACCCGAGGTAGCAAAAGCATAAGACATTCGCCAGATGCCAACGCCTGAGACAAAGGAAGACCTACAGAAGTTCCTCGGCATGATGAACTATCTGTCACCCTACATCCAACACTTTGCTGCAAGGTCACACGCGCTTCGTGGACTGCTGAGTAAAGACGCGATGTGGACGTGGCACAGCTGGTACCAGCGGCAGGTAGACGATCTTCGCGAAGCTGTGTCTGAGAACGCATGCTTGTAGTACTACGACATGACTGGCGATCTGACGCTCGAAGTAGATGCTTCACAAAAAGGACTTGCTGATCCAAGATGGCAGACCGGTTGCTTTCGGTTCCAAAACACTGACTGAATGTCAATCACGGTACAGCAACATTGAACGTGAAACGCTTGCTGTCGTGCAATGAATCCAACGGTTTCACACTTATGTGTACGACAGGTCATTCACTGTGGTAACAGACCATAAGCCACTTGTGACGATCTGTGCTAAACCGTTGCATGCAGCACCACCGAGACTACAGCGAATGCTGGTGAAGGTACAAGGGTACAACTTCGACATCGTGTACCGGCCAGACAAACAAATGGTTCTTGCCGACACGTTGAGCAGATTGCCAAATCAAGAGAACAACCAAAACATCGAACTAGACGAACGAGTCGATGGGGTCGAAGCGGATGACACAAGCCAAATTATCATCGGGTTGATAAATTTCCCGGTAGCAAAGCGTGCGATGCTACGAAACGACAAAAGACCATAAACTGAACGGATTGAAGGACGTTATACATCATGGATGGCCTGAGCACATCAAGGAACTCCTAACCGACCTGAGGCCATACTGGTTATTCAGGGACCAGCTTGCCATCGAGGCAGGCGTGGTGTTCAAGGGACGACAGATCGTCATTCCTAGCTGCATGCAGAGCGACATACTTGCGCAGTTACATGACGGGCATCGAGAAAACAAGACGACTAGCCCGTGACTGTGTCTATTGGCTAGACATAAATAAAGATCTCGACCGAGTATGCAAAGCGTGCCAGACGTTGTGACGATATCACAATTAAAGTGATAAACTGACACGCCACCTGGCGAATAAGGTGTATATCAGCGTGCCAGTGGCTACACTAAAGCCAACGTGGTAGTGTGTGTTGTCGCCATGATGTGTGTTGTCGCCAGATGTAAACGAAACAAAGTCGGCAATAAATTACAGTTATATACATCGGCTTGTTTATATACATAAATATAAACAGTTATCGTTATATGGTGTTAGTACTGGGATAGTATAAGCCACAGAAGAAACCGAAGAAGACGCGTACAAGATGAGTGCAAGATTGACGGCAAAAGGGCCGAATCAGCTCTCCTTGGAAAACAGAGGAGAATCATGGCGGATCTTCAAGAGAGAATGGAGATACTACGAGACAGCGACGAAAATAGCGAAAGAAGATGACGATGTCAGAGTTGCTGCGTTTCTGAACGTATTAGGTACGGAAGGAGTAGATCTATATGAAACATTCCAGTGGCAAGAGGACGAAGACAAGAATAAGATCGATGTCGTCATACAGAAATTTGATGACAACTGCATTGCTAAGACCAAAGAAACCTATGAATCATACAGATTCTTCAACAGATCGCAAAATGCAGGTGAGACGGTGGAAGCCTATATAACAGCGCTATAAAGCTGTCAGCCAGTTGTAATTTTGGGACTTTGAGAGAGAGACTGATTCGAGACAGGTTGGTCATAGGTATAAAGGACGATAAAGCAAGAGAAAAGTTACTTGCAAAGGAAGACCTAAATCTGGAAACTTGCGTTGCCATGTTGAAAACATTACAAGTGACACACACACGTGCACAAGAAATAAGTACAGAAATGAACACTCACTTAGTTCGACACAAGGCGGCGCCAGTCAAGCCACCAGCTGCAAGCCCATACAATGCAAATTATGGCAATTCTGCACGAAAGTACAACAGATCTAGACGTTCGAGTACTAGCAAGTACACACCCACCAGTAACAGGTATGCACAACTTTCTGGTGAGGGACGATCAGGATGTAGCAGGTGTGGTGGTATACATGCAAAAGGGAAGGACAAGTGTCCTGCACGTGGCGCCACCTGCCATGTGTGCGGAAAACTAAATCACTTCGCTAAGATGTGCAGAAGTGCAGCTACTGATCAATTGGTCGAACAAGCGATCATACACACAGTGGGCAGTGAACGTAAGACGAAAGCACACGTAACACTGACAATAAATGGCAAAACAAATGTGTCGTTTCACACGGACACAGGGTCATCAGTGGACATCCTGCCATATCAGGACTACGTATGTGCAACAGCAGATCACTCATGCAGCAAGTTGGAGAACACGAACATTAGACTCGTCATGCACAACAAGTCGGTAGTGAAACCGATAGGACTGGCGCGTTTGCAAGTTCACCGCAAGGGAACAAAGAGACAGATGCGTTTCGTTGTTGTGCGTGCCAATGTTGTTCCACTTCTGAGTTTGCAGTCAAGTCTGGACCTTGACTTAATTCAGATAAACGACTGTGATGCAATAAATGCAGTGACCATGAGAACATACAGTCGGAACCGTGACATAGGTGGTGACAGCCAACAGACAACGATGGAGACAACACAAATACTACCAACGACTGGTAAAACATGTCCATCGAAAGCAGACACGGTGCACATTTCTGTGATGAGTAAGCGATCACAAGTGTTACAGGACACTGTACTCAGAGAATACCCAGATGTATTCGAGGGACTTGGTTGCCTCGATGGCAACTATAGAATACAGATTGATCCAAGTGTCAAACCTGTTATCCATCCGCCCCGCAGATTTCTTTGTGCGGTACGTGAAGTCGTGAAAAATGAACTCACACGAATGGTAGACTAATCCAAGGTTGAGGCCATCATGAAGATGCCTACTCCAACGGATGTCACAGCACTGAAGTGAATTCTCGGCATGGTTGGCTATCTTGCGAAGTTCTTGCCACATCTGTCACAAGTCTGTGAACCACTGAGACAACTAGATCGGAAAGATGTGGAGTGGTGTTGGCTTGAGCAACATCAAGATGCTTTGAACAAGATCAGAGAACTGATCACAGCAGCACCAGTGCTCGCATACTATGATGTAAAGCAAGCAATCACAATCCAATGTGATGCATCCCAGAGTGGTTTGGGTGCAGTGCTCCTGCAAGAGGGAAAACCAGTGTGCTACGCCTCTCGAGCACTCACAAACACAGAACAGAACTATGCCCAAATCGAAAAAGAGCTCTTAGCAATTGTCTTTGCATGTGAACGATTTGACCAGTATGTGTACGGAAGACCCATCACCGTGCAATCGGATCACAAGCCACTTCAGACGATCACAAAGAAATCGATGATCGATGCACCGAAGAGACTGCAGAGAATGCTGCTCCGTCTGCAGAAGTACAGCATAGATGTCGTGTATACGAAAGGAAACGAAATGCATATCGCAGATGCACTATCTCGGGCATACCTTCCATACAGCCACGCACATGACCTAGGGGATCATGTGTTCGACATTGAACTGCAACAAGTGGACATGACAGAAGATATTCATCTGTCGACCAACGGAATACACGAAATCATGTGCAAGTCACGAAAAGACGACGAAGTGAAAACTGCAGTTCGCTACACACTTCAGGGATGGCCGGATCGACGTGAAGCAGTCGATCCACTCGCACGACCGTATTTCAATTGCCGTGACGAGCTCAGCACACAGGATGGCGATTATTCAAAGGACAGAGAATCGTCATACCTCGTGACATGCGAGCCATACTCATAAAGAAACTCCACTCCTCACACTTAGGAGTCGAAGGATGTCTTAGAAGAGCACGTGAAGTGATGTATTGGCCAGGCATGAACCAAGAAGTGAAAGATGTCATCAGTGCCTGCAGTACGTGCAACGCGTACAAACCAGAACAATGTAGAGAGCCGTTGTTGTCACATGAGATACCGTCACGTCCATGGTCACGAGTTGGAGTTGACCTGTTCCTCCTTCATGGACAGGACTACCTCATAACGGTGGACTACTTCTCGAACTTCTTCGAAGTTGACAAGCTGTCAATGACCAGTGCAACACAGGTTATCACCAAACTGCGTATTCACTTTGCGAGATACGGTGCACCAGACAAAGTGATTTCTGACAATGGGCCACAGTTTGCGTGTGAGGAGTTCAAGTTGTTCTCAGAGCGTTGGAAATTTGAACATATCACATCGTCACCTCGTTACCCCCAGGCAAACGGAAAGGTGGAAAACGCAGTTAAGATGGCAAAGCAAATCATGCGGAAAGCAATTGATGACAAGGCGGATGTGTATTTGGCGTTTCTGGACTATCGAAACACACCTACAGAAGCTATGCACACATCGCCAGCTCAACGGATGTTTGCACGTCGAACCAGAACATTGCTACCAACGCTGCCAGTACTGCTGCAGACTGATCCTGCAGCATAACGTGATGCTCCTGAACAACTCAAACGTAGAAAGGAGAAACAAGCCAGGTTATACAATCGTACGAGCAAGAACCTCAGCATACTACACCCAGGAGATGTTGTGCGGTTCAAGAAGCCAAATGCCTCAAATGATTCACGAACATGGACACTAGCACGCATTCAGAAACCATCGGGCGTCAGATCTTACATCATTGAGAGTGAAGGCTCGACATACCGAAGGAATAGACGACAGCTACGTGCCACACCAGAGCAGTATAAGGATGATACTCGGTACTCTCAACAAGATGAACCTGACAATACGATGAAACGACCAATGTGTTCAGACAACACGTGCGTAGACAACCAGAACGCACAACAGAGAGGTCAAGACAACGTCACGTCTCCTCCAAGCAGTGAACCTTCAGTCGAAACGTCTCCACAACGTAATATACCATCCACGGTAGTACATTCACCACGCAATATGCCGCCGAGGGTTATAAGTTTACCATGCAGTGTGCCGGCGACTGTTGCACGACCAAGGCGTCAATTGAAACTTCCAGCAAAGTTCAAAGACTTTGAAATGAAGTGAAAAGTTAAACATCTGACTGTAAAAAGAGGGGGATGTGACGACATCACAATTAAAGTGATAAACTGACACGCCACCTGGCGAATGAGGTGTATATCAGCGTGCCAGTGGCTACACTAAAGCCAACGTGGTAGTGTGTGTTGTCGCCATGATGTGTGTTGTCGCCAGATGTAAACGAAACAAAGTCGGCAATAAATTACAGTTATATACATCGGCTTGTTTATATACATAAATATAAACAGTTATCGTTATAGACGTGTCAAGAGCTTCAAGTCTCAAAAGTACGCGAACCACTCATCGCGCATGAAACGCCTTCACGTCCGTGGCAATTCATTGCTTCCGACCTGTTCGAAATTGACAACCAAAACTATTTTCTGATCACAGACCGATACACCAATTATCCACTGGTGGTCGAGATACGTGCTCTAGTGACAAGCAAGGCAGTCGCAGATCGACTGAAGTCATACTGTGCGCTATTCGGTCGCCCAGACGAGATGATGACCGACAACGGCCCGCAGTACGCTGGACAGCCATTCAAGAAGTTCACTGAAGACGGGGGTATCCAACACGTGACGAGTTCTCCACAGTATGCTCGCAGTAACGGCTTCATTGAGAGAAGTGTGAGGCATCTCAAGGCGATCATCAAGAAGACTCAGAAGAACGGTGATGACGTAGATCTCGCGTTGCTCAGTCTTCGAGCCACACCTGTAGAGACAAACTTACCTTCTCCAGGCGAGATGATGTTCGGCAGACGATGGTGACTGAGAAGTGTGCTGAACCACGAAGCTACGTGGTATCGACTCCAAACGGTACTCTGCTGCGACGAAACCGAAGTTACCTACGCGAGTTGTTGGAGCGTGAACCGCATGCTGAGAGAGTCCGCAATGACACACCCACAACAGAGCGGATTCAAGACGACGAGACGGTCCTTGATCCAGTCGTCCCACCGATGACGTTCGTGCCGCGAAGGTCGCAGAGATCACGGCATGAACCGATACGCCTCAAGGACTATAATGCAAAGTAGCATAGGCCTACTCCTTTACGTAACTTTTCGTTGATAAGGGGGATGTTGTGATATTACATTTATTACATATTAGATTATAGATAGAAATATCCAGTTATAGTCGTGGTTATTAGTTCTTGTTACTTCCAACTAGTATATATAGTTATACCAACAAGTATTACAACACTCGCATGTGGAGTGATCTATGGCCATTCACTTGTGATACTGGATTGTGGCACTCACTTGTGGAGTGATCTATGGCCATTCACTTGTGATACTGGATTATGGCACTCACATGTGGAATGATCTATGGCCATTCGTTTGTGATACTGGATTGTGGCACTCACTCGTGGAGTGATCTATGGCCATTCCCTTGTGATACTGGATTGTGGCACTCATTTGTGGAGTGATCTATGGCCATTCCCTTGTGATACTGGATTGTGGCACTCACTTGTGGAATGATCTATGGCCATTCGTTTGTGATACTGGATTACGGCACTCACATGTGGAGTGATCTATGGCCAATCACTTGTGATACTGGATTGTGGCACTCACTTGTGGAGTGATCTATGGCCATTCGTTTGTGATACTGGATTGTGGCACTCACTCGTGGAGTGATCTATGGCCATTCCCTTGTGATACTGGATTGTGGCACTCATTTGTGGAGTGATCTATGGCCATTCCCTTGTGATACTGGATTGTGGCACTCATTGTGAAGTGGTCTATGGCCATTCGGTTGTGATACTGGATTGTGGCACTCACTTGTGGAGTGATCTATGGCCATTCGTTTGTGATACTGGATTGTGGCACTCACTTGTGGAGTGATCTATGGCCATTCGTTTGTGATACTGGATTGTGGCACTCACTTGTGGAGTGATCTATGGACATTCGTTTGTGATACTGGATTGTGGCACTCACTTGTGGAGTGATCTATGGCCATTCGTTTGTGATACTGGATTATGGCACTCACTTGTGGAATGATCTATGGCCATTCACTTGTGATACTGGATTATGGCACTCACTTGTGGGGTGATCTATGGCCATTCGTTTGTGATACTGGATTGTGGCACTCACTTGTGGAGTGATCTTTGGCCATTCGTTTGTGATACTGGATTGTGGCACTCACTTGTGGAGTGATCTATGGCCATTCGTTTGTGATACTGGATTGTGGCACCCATTGTGAAGTGGTCTATGGCCATTCGGTTGTGATACTGGATTGTGGCACTCACTTGTGGAGTGATCTATGGCCATTCGTTTGTGATACTGGATTGTGGCACCCATTGTGAAGTGGTCTATGGCCATTCGGTTGTGATACTGGATTGTGGCACTCACTTGTGGAGTGATCTATGGCCATTCGTTTGTGATACTGGATTGTGGCACTCACTTGTGGAGTGATCTATGGCCATTCGTTTGTGATACTGGATTGTGGCACTCACTTGTGGAGTGATCTATGGCCATTCACTTGTGATACTGGATTATGGCACTCACTTGTAATATTGGGCTGTGACTTTTCACTTGTGATACTCATGATTCAAATCATGTTGTTCACTCGTCATGTTCACTGGGCTATGCCAATGTGACCTGTGATGGTTAATTTATGCATTTCTTGAATCATTCATCACAGTGCACATGGTCGACCCAAAAGGATCACAAAGTAGATTGAGAAGGGACCACGTTCATAGACATGGATTCGGACTGGAGAATAAAAGGCATAACATAAACTATTCGGATAAAGAAAACCAAAGACAACACGAATAGGTCCGGTAGCATCTTTGCGATTCACTTAAGAAAAGCTAACAGGCGCTTTTAAGCCACAGCCAGGGCGCTCGTAACTGGTCGTTAGAGCAAGGAGGGGTTGACACATGTGTTACGCGCGTTTCATTTAGTTTTTCGCAGGCAGACGTGTTAGCAAGGGGCTATGCGTACACACACTAATGTTACGAACATGTAGGCAGGGCCCTACGTATACGTACGTTCATCCATATTATATTATTTAGCGTTCAACAGTAGACTGATACTGGTTAGGACAGTCGCGAAATCCATTAATTGTAAATGTTGTCATACTGTTATCTTAACACATTGTAAACACGAAGCAAATATGTGCAGTGTGGAACAGCAAATACATTTGCATTTATATAATAAAATTCTAGAACATGCACAAACCTAATAACTAATTAATTTGACTTTAATCGAACTAGCATATTAATTAAGGAAGACTATTCTCATTATATAGTAATGTAATCGCGGTCTTCAAGCTTTATTATGAATATTTGCGATGAGATGGGTGTAAAATTATTACAATGTTGTTAATTTGGAAGAATGATATATGTGGAAATATTTATAAATGCTATCCAACAAATGTGTTGTAAGTTGTATTGAGCAAAAAAATCTACAAACTGACAAAACACATATTTTATGCTAAAATAATCGAGATTTATTTAAAGTTAGTTAATAATATTGTAGTGACCGCCGAGTGATGTTCAAAGCGGAACACATAAACAGACCATACGTCACACATGTAGGTGTACGACTGGTACGTTTTATTGTGTGGTAAGCGAACGGCAACGACACCCTGCATGGTAACAAGACAAATCATTAATAAACACCATCTCCTGGCTTTCATGCAGTGTTAACTAAACTGATTAAACATACATGCATGTATTTGTATAACCACTGATCTGTTATTATACAATAATACTGAAGTCCTAATAATAATCATGTGCAGAATAATTATCTAGTGCCTTAGACACAGAAAATAATGCACACGTTCAACCTTACTGAACCCTACGATGACGGTAACTGTCAAATAATAACAACAGTTAATCTACAACATGTCAATTGCGAGGGTATTAAGATTACTAGAATAATGACAGTGCATACCCGCTGACTGATGCAGCTAGCCCTGGGCTGGCCCTTCAACAGTCGCCCCCTGGTGGATTAGTCTGCAAAGCATCGTAATAGCTACCTTCAGTCATAAACTTAGGTACCACAGTACATCAAAGTATCCATAGGCTATCACAATACGATACCGCACAAGTACGGCACTGTCAACATTTACATTCATTTATAATCAAGAAATGTGTTACACAGAAACTACCATACCATAGCAATGCCAATGACAGCAACATGGCCGACACACATGATCACATTACGTCATAATATATAGTATTGTTCAAGTCCTGTCACCTCAAGGTACTCTTATAACAACTAATTTTGTAATACACTAGCTCACGGATAACTGCTATCCAATATCTATCAGGAACAAATTTAATGTTGATTAATTCTGCGTGCACAGAAAACACACATCTTACAAGCATTTCGAGTAGTAATACACTCGGCATGCTTTACAAACTGTTCCCGTCTACTGATGTGGAAGGAACAAATTATACATAGATCATTTTACCTTGATAGAGATTTTGCCTTACCAAAACAACGGAAGACTTCTTGTCCGCAAAACATGGCAGGGATTCCCGCCTAAACTGTATTACTGGCGCAAACCGGATTTGCCAGCACACAACAGTATGCACAGAATTAGAGGTGACACCTGGCGAGAGCAGCGGTATCAAAAGGGTACCTTGTCACAATATTTTAGTAAAATAATATATGTGTTCTTGTAGATGTATAACATAATGTATACTGCATATAATCCTTCAAGAATTATAATATATTCGTTCACTCACGTATCCATTTGGCATGTTTACGACTCCACTGGGCTTTTGCTTAAATCCAATGCAGATATTCAGAAATGTACACATGCATATTTAGCTGTAATTAAATATGTAAATATCATATGGTAATAGGGCTGCACTTTGCTCAGTTCGTAAAGTGAAAGAGTCTCAGTAATGGTGCATAATGGCAATCCCATTTATTTAATAAAACATTTGAAAACGTGTGTACAGTATATATTAAAAATACCCCAATTATATTACATGATCACAGTGAACATATTATATAATTACTATAATTTTAATTATTTGAAAACCAAAATATGGTATGCATTAAATATACATGAATTAATGTAGTGTATGTGGATTGCATACTTGGGTAGTGTATAAGTAACTAAGCCTACACTATCTTTGTTTCATTACTAACATCAAACCAACTATATAAAGGACTATACAAATTTCAATTAGTGTGCATAGTAGGGATAGTTACTTATACACTACCCATGTATGCAATCCACATACACTACATTAATTCTTCATATTTAATGCATACAATACCTTTTTCAAATAATTGAAATTCTAGTAATTATATAATGCAATGTAATATATATAATGCAATATAATTGGGGTATGTTCAATACACACTGTACACACGTTTTCAAATGTTTTATTAAATAAATGGGATTGCCAAACTTAGCAAAGTGCAGTCCAATTACCATATGATAATTATATTTTTTATTACATCTAAGTATGCATGTGTACATTTCTGAATGTCTGTATGGGCATACGGATGTAAGCAAAAGCCCAGTGGAGTCGAGCTCGGCAGTAAACATGTCAAATGGGTACGTGAGTAAACGAATATATCATAATTCTTGCAGGATTATATTCAGTATACATTATATTATACATCTACAAGAACACATATATTATTTTTCCTAAAATATTGTTAACTAACTTTAAATAAATCTCAGTTATTTTTGCACCAAATATGTGTTTTGGCAGTTTGTAGATTATTTGTGCTGAATACAATTTACAACACATTAGTTGGCTAGCATTTATAAATATTTCCACATATATCTTTCTTCCAAATGAACTAATAATTGTCCACCCATCCCATCGCAAATTTTCATAATAAAGCTTGAAGACCGCGATTACATTATATTATGCTTTAAACAGGTAATGATGCTTTTATATCGTATTGTTTCATATGGCCATTCACTCACGTTCACAGGGATACGGCCATTGATTAATCGTGTTCACTATGCAACGTTCATTCACTTGTGATACGCTTTCCTTTTCACTACGGTCAATCAGCCGTCACGTTCACTTAGTTGGCTACACGACCATTCACTATTCATGGTCACTGAGTCATGGCTAATCACTCCTCGTGTTCACCATTTTGCGTCATTCGCTTTTCATGTTCACAGTGCTAAGACCATTCATTCGTCATGTTCCCATTGTCAATGCCATTAACTTATCATGTTCATTGGCCTGTGGTAATTCATTCGTCATGTTTTCTGGGCTATGACCATTAATTCTTCTTGTCCACTGTGCTAAGGCCATTCAGTTGTCAATTTCAATAGGTTTGTGGCCGTGCATTTGTGATTTTGCACTGGACTAAGGTCATTCAGTTGCCATGCTCACACTACTAAGGCCATAAGTGATCATGACCATCGGGTTATAGTCATTCACTCATCACGGTCACTGGAGTAAGGACATATGTATTTATAATACTAGGCTTTGACCATTCACTCGCGATACTCACTTTGCTAATGTATTTCACTTGTCATGTTCGTTGTATTAGGTGTCATATCCACTAAACTAAGGCCATTTACTGTTGATACTTATTCAAAATTTGGCCATTTACCTGTGATGTAAGGTAGCTAAGAAGTAAATGCTCATAAATGCTCGGGTATTCTGGGTTGAAGCCGGGGGACCGTATCCATGGAAGAATTTAGATCATTCTTATTTTTATTATTTATATCTTAATAACAATACAAATTGTTTTTATTTATTATAGTAAATAACTGATAATATCATATTATTGAGACTCTTTATTTACGGTTTGATATAAATCATTTGATGCAGTTTTGTGTGTTTCCAGTTATTTCGTTGGATAGGAGGCGTTTTGGGGAAATTTGTCAACGGCTTTGGCAAAATCGCTTCAGAGGCAGATGAAGAGAGGGTAGCATAAAGAGCGGGGACAAAACTTCAAATTGCAGACACCCCCTTGGGGCTCGCAAGAAACCCACTGGCGGCCGAACCAAATGCATATTGGGTTGGCTTTGAGCTTGAGCTTGAGCACAACTGCGCTGCCGCACTATCGAGTCCTGACATCGTTGAAGAGTTTCCTCTACAATTCCAAAAGTTTACGGGGACACGTGCTCCCTATGTCCCCTGGATCTCCAGGTGGGATTGCATCTATTTGTGTCTTGTTGTGTTGTTCATAGGCATAGCAGTATACATGCAACTTTTTTGAAATCCGAGAGAAAATTCCTCACAGGTTCAGCGCGCTGATCTTGTTTTGAATTCGGAAGACGAGGGGGGCGGTGCGGTTGGAGATTTTTCGCCGGAAATTAGAGGTTCAGCACGTCTCAGTACAAGAGTCTCCCGTGGCGGCGCGCTGTCTCGAAGACTTCAAGACGGGGGTGCTGTTGAAGATTCCGGGAGATTTGCATGTATTCCGGGAGACACACACAATCCAGTAGACTCCCGGAAAGTCCGGGAGAGTTGGCAGGTAGTCATCTTGTCATGTGGACTGTATCGGTGCATATATCATGTTTTGATCTTCACCATTATACTATAGTATTATATTTTCATCCAGTGTACTTGCTCACTCACTTTTATATACATAATGTATTATATCGTTTACCTATGTTATGTATGTCTTATGGTTTTATCTTAATGTTATGTAAATGTGTTTTTATTTAAAAAATTAACTAACTCATTCTGATTAATTTAATTTAAAATAAATGTCATTAATTCATTCTGATCCATAGTTTTTTGTGGTAAACTAACGGCATCACGACTGCGTTATTTAATATATTGTTGTTATCCTGCAGGTGGCACAAGTGCATGACATTTTGTTAAAACTATCCGTTAGGGGTGTAATTTTGTCATGTGATGCTTGTATGAACGCCAGTTTCCGTTAAAGTTAGTTATTTATTAGTTGGAGTTTGATGTTCGTTTCTGTTTGCCAGTTTGCTTAGTTGTTGTGTAGTTCAGTAATATGGAATCTGATATCGGGAGCCAAGATGATGAACAGTTTGGCGGGACGTATCTTAGTTTGAGGGCTGAAGGCAACATATGTTATTTGAGAGGAAAATATTATGATGCCATTGAATTTTTTACGAGGGTGAGTATTCTTCCGTGAGCAAATAATCACTCGAATTGCACCAGTGTGGCGCAGTTATCGTCCATCCACCAAACGGCAACAACTTAATTATCATTCTGTCATCATTATAGTTATTTTCAATATTGTACTGTTCCATGTCCCGGCTTCTGCATTTCCGTGGCAATAGCCAAATGCGGTATTGACTATTGTGACTTGACTTGTGTCGTGAGTTGTGTCAATCGGCAACTACTTGAACTAGTGTCAGTAGTGGGTCTGTAGACTAGTAATTGTATAATACTGGGTAGCGGCCGTCGTAGTACTACTACTGGTAATAAAAATAGTAGTATACCCACGACAGGAAAATTCGTCCCAGGTCAAAAATCGTGTTGACCAGTGAAATCTTAAAATGGCAAAAAACAAGCCTCACACACAAGTATACTACAATCTACATTATATGTCTACTACGTTTAGACTTTAGTAGATTAGTACCGAGTCTGAGGTTAGTGTTTACTAGTACATACATCTGGCAATATTTGTCAAGTTGCTGAATTAAGTTTGCAAAAGTTAGGGGAAGGTGGGGACCATGAGCCATTTTTCACAAAAAAACAAAAACTCAGATATGTTTTACCTTTAAATTATGCGTTCATGTAAATATATATTATATGTCCTCTAAGTCACTAAGAGGGTCGTGACATTTGACTTGTGAGGCTGGGATATGTCCATTAGTAAATATATGCAAATTAGTGGAGGCATGTGAAGTGGCTCAAGGGATCCCACATGTGGGGTCCCTAGACTAGAGCCACTATGTGGGGTCCCTTGAGCAAAATAATTTTTTTTACATTTAATATAGATCAGTGACTTTAACATGTGATTTTTAGTAGAATAAACATCTGGTATATGTGCTATGAGTTATTCATCATTACTGAAATTAAGATATTATATTCAGGCTTTGCAACACCTGCATGTCATGCGTTACTACTCTTCCTAACGAAAATATCCCTCGATGACAGCCCTCTAAATTGCGACTGAATTGGTCGCATATGCGACTGTTTTTTTCTGTTTGATGACTGACACATTATGTACGGTCGCCTGCTGGCGACCGCGACGAATCTGTAATAACAGATCATGCGTTGTCATTTGCTGTTTCATAAACCACGTGTTGTCGTTTCTCGGAAAAACCATAAACAATACTGACTTTATTGGCGATATTTTAAAACAAACATGATTACTCTGTTACGGTATTCGTTTATTTTGGTGGATTTATAAAACAGGATTTTTTTAATGCGCAAGGCAAATTGCTACATAGTGTCATGGCGGGGAACAGAAGGCACTAACGTAAACCGTTTCGCAATCGTTGTCTGGCTGTCCGCTAAGCGCATTGAAGATATGTTGCTAATTAAATGTAGTTGTCACATCGTTAGAACACACATAAGTGTACATATTTCGGTTTCTAATACAAAACTCAAAGGAATAACAACAGCCTAGGTTACCTGGCTCAAAGTGATATAGTCCGCGTTTCGTAGTTCTCACAAATTCCGTTGGATGGTGTCATAATAATTGAACAAAATTGTCAGTGAAACAGCATCAGTGATTTAAACATTCATAACTGTTAATATGACTGGTTGTGTAATTTAAATTTGTTAACTTATATATTAAGCACTGCTGCATTAGAAACAACCAGTCATTTATGTTATTGTGTGAGAGGAATTATTTTATTATCTAAATTGATTATGTACGGTTGTTACTGTGTTGCAAATATTGCACAAATAAATGTTGTTAGAAAAGTTAACCACGCAGTAAAACAGCATTATATAGATGCGTAGATCATAATCATATCATTGTGATATTTTTAATATTTGACAGAATGTATTATTTCTCAAAGTTTATTTTGACATAAAATATTACTTTTCTGAACAGAACTGGGCTTATTTTTCACTTAAAACAAGAAATGCGTCATTTGACACGGAAAATTCGTCATTTGACACAGAATTTGCGTTTTTCTGAAACAGAAAATACATAATTTGAAATGGAATTTGCGTTTTTCTGAAACATAAAATACATAATTTGAAATGGAATTTGCCTTTTTCTGAAACAGAATTAAAACGGAATTTGCATTTTTATGAAATGGAAATCAGTGTCCCTATACATACATGTA
This sequence comes from Escarpia spicata, assembly GCA_963995525.1. Classification (NCBI taxonomy): domain Eukaryota; kingdom Metazoa; phylum Annelida; class Polychaeta; order Sabellida; family Siboglinidae; genus Escarpia; species Escarpia spicata. Next base: position 32,327,026 of record OZ023209.1, read on the forward strand.
TATTTACTGTAATTATTGGTAATTTCAGGGATTCCACATATGACTTATTAATTTGCCAGTGTACCATGTTATATTTATATTTCAAACGGACGTCTGTGGTTAATTTGGATAAAATTGTGCTGAAAGCACAATTACACACATACGCACACACAATTACTCGCCTCCTACTTTTTAAATTTGGCTCCTAAAAAATGTAGGTAGGAGCCACTTGGCTCCTACACAAAAAAGTTAACTTAGAGGCCTGCTGGATGATTATTTGCATAAATGTCGGTTACGTAAAAAAAATGTGTTATATTGTACACTTGTAAGTTACCCCACTGTGTATGTACTGTCTATCATCACTTACACATATCTGTATGATGTTGGCACATTCCATGTTTACAGGAATCTTTTAATTAATGTTGTTCTCTTTTATCGCTCACTATATCGGGTCTAGAAACAGCTATGTAGCTTACGTAATGATTCTTACACAATAGATGCTCTAAGCAACTGGCTTTTCATGCATTACTCCTCTTCGTGGTGATAATATAGCTCAATGAACGTTTGCCATTAATAATAAAATGTTATGTAAATATCTCTCCCTCCCTCCCTCCCTTCCTCCCTCCCTCCCTCCTTTTTTGCGTATTGATGATTAACTCTGGGAATAAATAAGTTGTTTTTACCACGTGTGTTGTATTGCATAGTTGTATGTATATGGAACACGACTGAAATATTCTGGTATAAGCTTGTTGATCAATTTGTAATAAAATTTGAGCTGTTGGAGTCTATATATGTCATCCAGCTTAAGATATTTACATTCTTTGAAGATGGGATCATGAGAATTGTATTTACTTGAAGTAACTATTCGCACTGTTTTCTTTTGAAGTTTAAAAATGCGATGGGCTTGATGACCCTACACCAATATGCCATAATTAATCTTGGGAAGAATGAGAGAATTATACATTATAGATAATATATTCTTAGGTAATACATGTTTAAGTTTATTTGAAATTCCAATTATTTTATTCGCTGTTTTGTTTATATGGCTGTCCCAATTTAGGTGTTGGTTTATGGTGATACATAAAAAATTAAAATCATGTACACATTCAATATTTGTCCCATCTATTTCTATTTTAGGAAGTTCGATTTCCTTTTGGGGCATATGAAACACCATGAATTTTGTTTTTTTTATTTTAAGAGAAAGTTTGTTTGCCTTTAGCCACCTGCATATATTTTCTAATTCTTTATGTTTTGATTTTGGACTTGGCCATCCGGAGATTGGAATTTATTCAATGTACTAAAAAAGAGTGGTGTCGTCTGCATACATTATGAATTAAAATTGATCACTTAAAAATATTATGTCATTAATATATATAATAAATAGAAGGGGTCCTAAAATAGACCCTTGTGGGACACCAGTGTTTATGGCAGCTTCATCCGACTTGTAATCGCCAATTTAAACATTGCTTATGATTGTGTAAGTAGTTTTTTTTATTTAGATCTAGTGCTGCACCATTTATTCCATAATAATTTAATTTTTTTAATAATGTATTATGATCAATTGTGGGAGGCTCTGTTGCTTCCATGAACATCTGCATGTGCCATTTGAAGCAACTTCATAGCTGTGTGCATGTTAGGTAAACATGCATCGACAATGCAGAATTACTTGCTACCAGTAGCGATGGTGACAAAATTCACTGGCTAATAATATTGTTTCCTAAATTCCAAAATACAGGGCAAAATTTTGCACTGATGGCAATGATTAATGGTCAGCAGTCCGAAATGTCATCTACTGACTGCACTTGTAAGTGCAACCTTTGCTTGACAAGTCAATATTCAGAGATCAGTATGACTTCACAGAAATATACATTTCCCTATATTGTAATTATATATAACAGTCTGCTGACTTTGATGTAACTAAGAATACTATTAAAATATAAATTATAATTTGATAACACTTTCATAATAACATTTGGTTGGTGTTAAATTGTTAGTTAAAACTTTAGTTGCTAGTTTTCAGTGTTTGTATGAAACTTACTATCAACTGTGTGTTCTAATTAATAATATATTAACATTATTTAGCCAATATAGGCCGAATAAGTCCATAACGCTCATGCCACGTCCGTAATGTATATACTATTACAGACAGCTCCAAAATCGTTGACAATATAAACTAATATAATCATACATTAATTATTACTATCAAGCTTATTAAAAATAATTATTTAAAAAATCTATAACAGAGCAGAGTTTTGCCTTTATGTTTCACTGGGGTCAAAACAGGTTCTGTAGTATGCCACATCCGTAACGGTTTTTCATTAATCAATAAAAAATACTAATTAATTTGTCTAAATATTAATTAATATGCAGTATTGTACACAATACATCATATTAACATAATCCATCATTCAAAAGAATGCGATCTAAAAACTTTACACGTCCATTGACTTGAAAACACATAATTTTATGTGCAAAGATGAGGGAATAGCATTATGATATGGGAGCATTTAAATTATTTGAAGCCATACACAGTCTAACCTCACTTTGTGATTACCTCAGTTTGTTATGATGTATGATGTGGAATTAGCTAAAATGTTGCACACTTCAGTCACCTGACTTATCAACTTTCAAGTGTCGATGTGTACATGACTAGAATCAACTAAAATAAAAAATGTGCAAGACTTTGTGCGACGGATTAATTATCCGTTACCGTCCAAAATGATCACAGCACAACATATTAAAATAGCATTATAAATAATTCATCCACGGCGTAGTCTTTGAATAGAGTGTGAGTTCGTATTTCACTGTCACTCACTTCAACTTGTCAGTCGTCTTCGAAACTCGGTCTCGGCAGCGTCGTGACAGACCGGCTGATTAGACTGTTCTACAGACAGTATTGGAAGCTTCCACTCATCATGTGCCCATTTTGTATCTTGTTCTTCACATTGCACGATAAATGTGAAATAGTTTATCATTATTCGTCATTTGACACGGCTCATAAATTAATTAGTATGTGGATGTGCTATTGTTTATGTGTATCCACATCTAACCGGAAGTATTCGATGCACTGCGGTGACAAGTAGGGGAGCGATTAATCCAGGGTATTCTACAGATCTATGATGGAAAAAATATAATTATTTACAGAAGTGTCCGAAAACTTAAGTTACACAAACACAATACATTTTGGTCAAATTTTGAGTGTCCATAAACATACAGTGTCAAAATACATACACTAGCTTCCAATTTGAATGCCTTCTAAGAAACGTTGCTGGACGTCAGGCACTGGATACACAAAATAGTGGACACACCGACTGCGACCTCTTCATCAGACGAGGCTGGTGTCACCTACAACTGGCCAACACCAATGCAGCATTCTTGGATATCACAGAAGCACAGATGGATGTGGCAAAGTTGCCAAAGGCGGCCGAGCGGGTGAGTAGCCTGTCACATACGTCTTGCACCAAGTCAAGGAGTAGTCCACTGATGACCATGACAGTTGGATGAACGTCCACACAAATAATTAATACTGTGTACAATATTATATGGGAATTTTAACTTGTTTGTTGTGGCAGATTTTTTATAAGGAACGTATATATATATATGTACTGTCTGGAGTTAGCATGTTTTGTATATATATATATATTAATTTGCTAACCTTGGAGCATTGCAAGTCTATTCACCCATGCACTCACATCTTTCAATATATATAATGTATATATATATATAAGTTTATTAATTCATTCATTCACTTACAATACAACAATTATTTAATCGTGATAACTTTTATTTAAATTTGTTCACGTTCTTGTCTTCAGCTAGCCCTTCTGCGAGCAGAGGTTTTATATGCGACAGGAAAGTTTGAGAAGGCGCTAGTGCATTTCAGCCGTGGCAAGGTCATGAAACCATCAGATCATAGATTTGTGCTGGGCATTAATAAGTGTCGGGAGGCCATCAGCAATTGTGTTGGAGGTTAGTTGCAAGTAGACATTACCTTTTTGACATCACTGATATACCAAAGAGACTTCAGATGTACGATAATGACTGCATATGTAGGGACATTTAAGAATAATTAAATTACCAGCTCTCCGAAAACATACAATGCACAAAAATTATTCTCAGATACACTATCCAAATAGTTACGTACGCATACATCTGACATCATGTCATCCCTGTTTCATTATCCTAGTGTAGTATTAACAGGCCTTTGCAACTTCATTACAGTTACCTCATATACAAGTGTCCCATTACATAGGAACAAAAATTATATTTTTTGGCAGAGGTGTCCGAAAACTTAAGGTACAGAAAATAATTAATTTTGTTAATTTTTTGGGTGCCCCTAAAACGTAGAGTGACCGAATACATACAGGCATTACAATATTGTATAGTTAACAAATTCTCACCATTGGTGTGTGAAGAACAAAGTTTACTAGATGATGATGATCCTGGACTTGTTTTGTAGAATAGTGTGGGGAAAAGCGCACCCTTTTTGAAACATAGTTGATACGATCTGATCTATTTATTTTCAGCTAAGGCAGAAATGGTTCACATTAAACACATTCAGAGACACTTATCTGGTATCTAAATGGTATCAAAAAATTATAACTGGCTTAAATTAAAACCAATTCAGGACATACAATTGCTTGCAACACCACATGTCATGTCCTTTCTATAATTGTTCCAAGCTATGTAATTGTGCATATGAAGTTAAGCCTCTTAGACAAACTGGCTTAACTCTGTGTGAACATAGCATTAGAATTAAAGAATCATAAATACATTGCCCCCCCATTATATGTATATCTTACTAATGCTAGTTTTAAATCCATATTATGAAGGGTTTCACGACAAAACCTGATATATATATATATATTAATTTTGTTGGTTTTGTGATAAATTCACTTTTGTATTTTATCCTCGGTGTTTAAGCCAGACACGGCAGGTAAATATGATTATTTTTTATTTGTGCAAACAGTTCAATTTTTTCTGCCCATTGCATGAAATGGGTCTTACCAAGTAATATATATATATATATTGAACTTTTTTTCAGCCAGACCCCCCATTTCCATGGTAACAAACAAAATGGCTGCCATTTTGAGCAAATATTGGCAAATTTGGAAAAAAATCATTTTTTATTGAACCCATATATAGTTATAATTCTTGCATATCCACTTAGAATATATGGGTAGTCCCTGTTTGGACGAAATTTCAGAAATCTGAAATCCTTGATATATATATATTCATATATAATTATTATAATTTACTTGTATTGGAACATTGAGCTTATTAATATCCGACTTTAAATGATATTCCCTATTTAACTAGAGGTAATGTAGAAATATGATAAAGTAACAGACAAATAATAAATACTTTGTCCCACACTATTCTAATGACAGTCCATACAACAGCTGATGGGTGTGTATGCTTACAATCAATGCAGGATCTCACAAATGTTTGTTTCATGTTTCCTCAGGTCCAGAACGCATTAAGCTCTCACTTCTTGGTGACCTTTCACACTTCAGAAAAAGCACTGAGGTAGGTAGAAACATCATTCATCTCTGATTGACCCCCAGCAAAGAAAAGTAGTATTTTTTTTTAAGATTCCCAGAAGGTTAAGGGTACTTACCAATTAAGGGTTCAAACTGCATGTTAGACGGGTGTTAAATGATTGTTTGAAATAGTATGTGTGTTTTCTGTGATTGTGCTGAGTTGGAGTAACTCTACATAACTTGCAACAGTCATCATAGAAAATATGGTCATCGTTGCGAAATACTGCTCAAATTTATTTCATGTTTGTTAATCATCAAGTAGGAATACTTTGAGAGAGAGTCTTCTGCGTCTGTGCAGGCAGTGCCAGTGAGAGGATGGACAATTTTGGTAGTGGGAATACAAATTGTGCTGGCATAACAGTTTCATAGCTGCCTGAAAGGGAAATTGTTCAGGAGATTAAAGAAATATAACTAAAAGAAAAGGCGCAACAAAAATGACACAAGAACTGAGTTTACTTAGCTATCTCTCTAACTGTCAGTCACGGTTGCGACTATGATTGCTCGCATGATTCGATGCAAAGGATTCCTCTCCATGTCGGGCGGTCCTGGACAAAGTAGTACCACTGTCTGGAGTATATTCCTTGTTTCTTCAGGTTTCATTTTATAACGTCTTTATATCTTAGTTTGGGACAGCCTCTGTTCCTAGTTCCTTCTCATATTTGGAAAAATTGAGTTTGTTTTTGAAGTTTGTTGTCGTCCATGCGAGCCACGTGACCTCTCCATCTGAGGTTTGTTTGTATGTGTAGTTGTTCCATGCTCGGGATGTTTGCTCTTTTGAGTATTTCTTTGTTTGTAATGTGGTCAGTCCATGTGATTCCCATGATGGATCGAAGGTGTCTCATCTTTAAGGCATGTAGCTTTCTAACTTCCTTTCGGTATAGAGTCCAGGTTTCAGCTCCACAGAGCAGCATAGTGAGCACTATTGCTCTGTACACCTGACATGACACTCTGATTGTTACATGGTGAGTCTTCCATAAATGGTTGCGCAATCGACCGAGAGTTGACGATGCCCTTGCTATGCACTTCTCCATTTCCATGTCTAGTTTTACTTCATCAGAGATGGTACTTCCAAGAGAATTGAAGTTATGGACATTCTTCCAAGACAATTGAAGTTATGGACATTCTTCCAAGATAATTGAAGTTATGAACATTCTGAAGTAGCTGGCCATTTAAGAAGACTTGACCTGGATTAGGTTCGATCCTTGATGGCTGGTACAGAACTTCCGTTTTTTTCAGGTTTATGCTTAAACTGTAACAGTTTGCTGCTTCTGCAAACTTGTTGTTTAGGATTTGCATGTCTTCAAGGTTGATGGCAACAGTGGCACTATCGTCTGCACAGAGTAGTTCCCATACTAGAGCCAATTGTGTTCTGGTTTTGGCTCGGAGCTGGGATACATTAAACATGTTTGTATCTATACCAGGATGTATTCGTATATACTCCTTCTGGACAGTTTCTGAAGGCTTCTTTGAGCATTGCCCCAAGGTACAGGGAAAACTTTGTGACTTCAAAACTCTCTCAGATGCTACCTTCAGTGCATATTTGAGCCATCATCCCTGAATATGGTGCTTCAATAATTTTTACAAATCTTTCTGGGCAGCCATATTCCGTCAGCAATGTCCAGAATCCACGTCGTCCCACGATGTCAAGTGCTTTTAATAAAGTCAATGAAAACTGTAGACCGGACGATTGTTTTCAACCCATTTCTCTTGGATTTGATCCAAGGTAAAATCATATCCACAGTGCTTCTTCCAGACTGACCTCTATAAGTCACACACTCTGATCGGTGACCTTTCTTAAACACAATGATGAGTTCGGCATCCTTCCATTCTTGTGGTACGCACACAACATTCCAGAATGACACTTTCAAGCTAAGTGATCTGCCTCCGTATTTCAGAAGTCCACCACAGATACCATCTTTGCTAAATGCTTTTCTGTTTTTCAGTGAGTCAGTAACTTTTTCAGTGTCAGATAGTTTGGGTGGTTCAGCAAGCCAGCTAGCTGTTGGAAGTTGTTCCACTCTTTCAAGAGAATCAGTTGAAATGTCCTCAAGCATATTGATAGTAATAAGACGTTTTATTTTCCAACATAACAACAATAATATATATACAATGTTTGTGGCACATAAATACGTATTATGTCAGAAAAAGGGTATACTGAAGAAAGTTCTTATAGTTGTATACACCTGAACAAGTTAGTATGTGACAGTATAGCATAATCTTCTCATTGATTTTTAGTATGAAATATTGCATGAATATCCGGTAAGTGAAGACAAGCACTGGCATTATTAGTGTATAAATTAATAATTAACATTCACATACAGTACATTATAATGCAATCATACATTTATCATGACATTTCCCTAGCCATTTGTCTAGGAAGAAAAATGCAGATTTAAGTTTAGTGCAAATTTTTTTTATCCAAGTTTTTATGATAAATATCTTTGGAACATATCGGTTTTTTATTTGTTAACGTATGTAAAAGGTTGGCATCATTGTAGTATTGGCTGGTAGTGAGATCCAGCACTTTACACCATAAATTGATAAGCATCGCGACTTAATATTTGTTCGGATACTTTGAAGTACATATTGATATTGGACTCGAGAAAGATGTAAATTAGTTTGCTTCACAAAAAGGCACTGAATATTGATAGGTATTAGCATATTATTGCATGTTTTATACATTATTTAGCAAATTTTCACATCTACTAAGTCTTTGAGCAGGTGTTGGAAGTCTTCTGCCTAACATTTCAGTTTTGTGTCGTTATCCTTCATTATGACAACACCATCCTCTGACTTTAGTTGAGACGCACAAAGTTTTTGGGGTTCCCATAATTTTTTAAGGCAGTTGTAGAAGGACCTCAAGTTGTTTGTGGCTGCATATTGCTGAAGGTCTTGAGCCTTGTCATTCCACCATTTGTTCTTCAATGCTCTGGTTTGAACCTGCACTTGTCTGCAGCCTCAAGGTAAACGGTGGTGTTTGTTCTTGAACTCCTAGTGACTAGTGTTGAGTATTTTCTCATACACCTTGTTCTTGTCACCAATCAGCTGTGAAAGCATAGTGTTAATTGCATCAAACCAGTCCCGGTATTTCCGAGTTGGTTTGCCAAGTACGGAGAGCGAGGTGTCAATGGCGAGATGTCAGTTACTTAGCTATGAAATATGCCTAAAAGAATGTGGTTTAAAGAAACTAAAGAAAAGGTCATTAAGAAGATATAAAATAGAAGTGTTTACTGAATAGTCATGAAATTAGTGTTAGAAGTAGTTTTTTTCTCAATATTTAACAAAATAGCATACCGGTAGTTAGTGGGCATGCAGTGGAGAAAATACTTTTAATAATTAATGAAAAGATTTGCACTACTGCACTTTCTGCATTGTGTGGCCAGAAGCTGGGGATGATGAGTCGGCCACTGTCAGTGAAGCAAATGTATCAACATGGCGCTGCCTCCAAAGAAGAGCTGCCAAATGAAAAGACTATTCAACAGCTGCTCGCCGAAATCTATGATGACAAGATATTTTTAGAGAAACTGAGCGCTGAAGCAGGTTGGTACCTGCTTGTCTGTAAACACTCTGTCTGTCTGTCTGTGTGTCTGTCGGTCGGTCTGTCTGTGTGTCTGTCAGTTTGACTGTCTGTCTATCTGTGTATCTATTAGTCTGTCTGGCTGACTGTCTGTTTATCTGTCTGCATCTCTACCTCCCTATGTGCTTGCCACCCTCTATCAATATATGTATATATACATATACTTGTATTACTAGCTGAGTGACCCGGTACCAGACACCCCAAACACATCGCAAATAAAAAAATGTTTCCTGCCTACCCACATTAATTAATGGTAACTGGTCACTGGCCTAGTTGTTAGGATAACCTTTTGCCAGAAATCTCAATCACTCACCCATCTAACTGATATAACCATGAACAGTGGATGCTGGGTTGAAATTTCAGCCTGATACATTCAAAACAAATGGAGATGTTGATGCACAAACAAACAAAGAATGAACTGTTTTATAATATAGATATGTTGTATTCCTATTTATCCAATATAACTTGATATTCACTTTTTATAATACACTAACTTGACCGGTGATAATGACAAAATAACAAAGCTCCATCTGTATGAAATGTATGAAATGTGAAAAAGGGCGTTACTTGTAAGAGTATGGACATGACCAACAACAGGTAGACCTGGTGTATGTTAAGTGTTGAGGATTTTCGAACGTCAATAACTTAAAAACTATTCAAAATTTCTGAATACATCCAGCGACATGATTATCTTTACGATGATATAGAAAAATATTAAATTCCGTGGCTGGAACTCGACGTACAGCCTTTTCAAATATTGAGCCGCCATGTTCTCCACCCCCTCTGGACGAATTTCGAAAATGTCAAAATCTGTGAACCATTTCAATGGGCCCTCTAGACCACATACAAAATTTCAGCCCAGTACATGCAAAACTAACAAAGATGTGGGGGTACAAACAAATAGAGAACAAACTGTTTAATAATATATATACATGTTTGTATAAGAGCTTAATAGTAAGCCAACTCTTTATGTATAACTAGATTACATAACTACAATAATATACAATGTCGATACCTAGTTATACATGTCATAACAAATACACAAAACTGTCAGCAAAGGTGGGGGAACCGACCACACGCAGGTGGAGGAAACCCACCATCTTACTTACATGTGTGAAATTCTGTGATTCAAATAAAAGGGGAAAGCGTTAGGTACATGTGCACATGTCCCCGCCCTAAAACCCCTTGGAAGATGTATCATATACACAGTGTACTATTATCATTAGCCAGAATCTTGTAAGACAAACTATGCTACAGAATGCATGGCTATGGTTGCAAGATATATCAGAGAAAACAATGATGGCACAGAACACAATTATGCATACACTGTAACTTAATATAAACCGTGTATTTAAAATTGCATGCAGAAACACACAAATAAGTAAAAAAACACCACCAGCCATATAAATACTCAGGTGTGGACGGGGTAGGAGGGTGGGAAAACAAACTTCAAAAATCGAGAGCGAATATACCTTTTCAATTCTGGAAATTTCGAGAGAGAGGCTGGGATTGGAGAACTAGTCTCATGTTTCCGTCAGCCTCATAATTTTTTGAGCTTACCGTATATTCCAGAATAGAAGCATTGGTTTTGTTGCCAACATAAATGCCGTTTGAATTTCATTCAAAAGGTGTTTATATACATATATATGAATTTACAAGAGCTCTGAATAACTCCAGCATTGCAATGTCTCCACCAGACACATGTGAATATTTTCTAGTTAAAGCACCTCTAGGTAAAAGTATGATGCCTATAGATAGATAGATACAATGTTACTATACGCCGCTGAACTACAGTCTTACTATGTCATGTCCCTGGTGATGCCTGTTATTTGCCATCACCAGTGATATCAAATAACCCGGGTTTGAATCCTATGCTGTCGCTCTCCATTTCACTTAGCTGTATGAATGAGTATGAATGCCAACCTTGACTTGAATCCATCATTGTCATCTAATTTCTACCAATGTCACACTAGATTCAAAGCTCGGTGATGAAACAAATATTGAAAGGTTCATTTAAATTATCAGACTACAATGTTCTGGTATCCTGTTGCTCGTATGTAAGATACATAAATCGCCTGCCAGTCACGTCTGCTGAGATGGCTGTATTCAGGAACCCTACAAAATGGGTGTACACCCCTGTACGCTCACTGGAATACAAAATTTAACATATTTACGCATCTCAAATATTTATCAAGCATACTACACTTAACAGTATGAATGTGGTATATATTTGTTGTATATTTTTAGATCACTGTTCTGTTGTAAACCAGGGACCAGCTTCATGAAGTGTACTTAAAGTTACGCAGTTACTTAGCGTCATGTGTTTGCGTAAACTCCTATGTTTGTTTACATTAAAAACACGTCAATTACTAAGATAATCATCTTAGCGTTAAGAACGTTCTTAGCTGCTTCATGAAACTAGCCCCAGCTTTGTTGGATGTGCACATAAAATATACACTAAGCAAACATTACTGTGGCAGTGTTCATGAGGAGAGTATTCATGGTGCTGTGATGCAGGTTGTAAGAAGATGGATTATGATAGCAACTCAACAGAGGCACTCGATGAGACACTGCTCTACTTGAATCGACGCACGTTGTTCTGGCAAAAACAGAATCCAATCTACTCACAAACGTATGAGAAATACATGTGTAAACGATGTCACCCGTGCGCCATCAATAACTGCAACTACCTCGACAAATTCCTTTCGAAGGAACTCGAGAAAGTCCAAATAGGCAAGTGATCAAGTTTTCATTTGTTTATAGTAAGCTGAGAAGTTTTTGAAAGGCACATTTTCTGTTGAGATGGTGTTATATTTGAAATTGTGACAGACTAATGTGTGACTTTTCTGATTGGATGTACTGCGTATGCTGGACAAAGTGTATGGCGTGGTATGGTTAGTTCTGATATAATGTTACATGTCTGACCTTCCCTGCTAGTTTGTTCAATCACAGTTAAGGTGTTCTCTTTCTGATGCCAATATGACAACTAATTCCCAATAGTGCATATGCGCAATATACCTGAACAATCTATGTTGCACGCATTCAACACTAATCTAGATTATAATTACTTTAGTAATTATGTAATAAGAATGCAGCATATTGTACCATATTCAATCCATTAACCAGTGGAGTTCTTCTAGTTGGTCAGTTCAACATCCTATAACTTTGCAACAAATTGACTTACTCAGATAACTCTGGTATCACTGTAAAACTGAAATGTTGCCCTTTACAATGATCGCTCGATCATAACTCCATACCACCAAAGGTCTGAAACATCATGACCTGTCACAAATGACAGTTAACTTCTATGATATATTATTACCTTGCAGATATTGCCAATGGCAATCTGACTCCAGGCCTGCGTCGAGCCACACGATGTCTCAGTATGGTCAAGAACATGGACAGGATTATGCCCATCAACCGGTAACAAAAATTTACACATTTTGTCAGTTAATTTTTGGCTTCTCTGATGATTTCATGAAAACTAAAGTATGAATAATTATTTACAAACTAGCTAGAATGGTATTGTGGATACTAGATAGGTAAATTTTTTTTGGAACATGAGTCCATCAAAAATTTTATTTTAGGAAGGAACTTTAAATCTAAAAGTTATGAGAGCAAAGTTGTGCTGTGTAAATAAAATTTATTAATTGTAATTGTTGTTAAATTGTTGGGGTGTTTAAATGCATTTATCTATAATTGTATTTATGTTATACAACCAACGTCGTCTAGACTCTGCATCTTGGGATCCAAAGATCTATAATGATTTTAATTCTTCAAAGCTCATGTGGGTTAATGGTTTGTGACAGTTGTTCGCAGTTTTCTAAATGTGTGATTATTGGAAGGTGTAAATAACTGTATTGTAGAAATCATGCGAAACGTGTTGCGAACAATGTTCAAAGCTACTTAATCAATGTCAAACAGTATGAAAACTTTGCCAAACTGACCCCTGCGTTTGTATGTATGTATGTATGTATGTAGTGCCCTCTGGCACATAATATTGAACTAAGGACTTAGTTGCTTGGTTTCTCACTCGACTATTAAAAGTTGGTTGTCTGTTCCATAGCCCAGAATCATCCCGGGCTGGTCAATATTAACAGGAAGTTCACCGAATTGCTTTTCTTGAATATGGGAAAATCTTGACAAGTATAAGAAGGAACAGACAACCTCCCTTTAAGGCAGTCAACTACGACAGGTTATGATATATCAGGTTGTTTGTACAGTGGAATTGGCAACTGTTTAAGAGCAGGCCTTTATGCTGGATCAAATTTTTACCAGTACCATTTCCTTATGATAACAGCAGTGAGAATCAATCATGAATAGGCATTTTATATATTTTGCTCCTGAAATTTCCACCTGTCCAAATTCAAATTTCCACCCGTCCAAATTCAAATTTCCACCCATCCAAAATCGAACTCAACCCGTCCAAATGATGGGTGGACAGTTCTTTAGATAAAATGTTTGAAGCTGGTCACTGCCGTGTGTAGGGATGCCTTCAGTGCAGATGTTCATGGCCTCATTGGAAACATCTGCTTTGAGGCCAACCAACTGAGACGAGCACAGAAGCACTACATCAAGGCAAAGGTGCTTGCCATGAAGAGGTGAGTTATAGGGGTATAATATAACACCCCTCGATGATTACATCAGGGGGTGGATTACAGGGGTGTAAGACAAAACCCCCTACATGATTACATCAGGGGGTGGTTTACAGGGGTGTAATACAACATCCCCTTCATGATTACATCAGGGGGTGGGTTACAGGGATATAAGACAACACCCCCTTCATGATTACATCAGGGAGTAGGTTAAAGGGGTATAAGACAATACCCCTTCCATGATTACAATTGATTGAATGTTGTGTTTGGCACTTGTGTACTCTCCTGTTGACAGTGAATGTTGTTTGGCAGCGGAGTGACCAGTTGTCAGATGAGGGCCCTGGAAAACCTCGCCAAAGTTTACATTCGCCAACACGATTACCAGAACACTGTCGAACAGTAAGTTCATACATACACCAGGGCGCGAGGTTATAAAGCCATACTCGGTGCTCAGAATTCCATGCTCAAGCCTCGCTTTCACACCATGCTCAGACTCACGGAGGTTATAACACTTTCTGAGCACGTAATCGTACTCAGACTTGAGCATGAAACGTCTACATTCTGAGTATGCTACGGACCTTGCTCAACGCCGTACTCAAACAAACAAAGATGGCAGCTCACGTAGAAATTAGTTAAATTCGTTTTCCAAGTTTGATGTTTTCGAGAAGAAACGCAGCTCGATACCAGCGTCCAAGTCGCTTTCAAGATGTCATGATATTACACATTTGTAATGCCTATGATTTTGCAATCCAAGGGCAGGAATAAGACTTGAACACAGAGGTAGACGATACACAACATATGCAGACATCCTCGATAAATTGACAACTTAAATGTATATGTGATTATACTGTCATTGGTGTGCTCACTCGGTCACTGTTTTTGTTATAAAGTGTATATTTAGAAAATGAATATGATCACATTTACAAGGCTACCAAAATTTAACTAGTTGGATGAACTAACAAGCAATACATCGTTTATATCTTTCTAATAAAATGGTTTAACCTGTAGTAAAACAATGTTTTCCAAATAAAAATTATACAAACTATACCAATTATACTGAAGCAACGACGCCATATTTGTTGAGAATTGAATATAAGATGTACTAAAAATTTAGCCATACAGTGGCTATGGGGAATGCTGCACAGCTGACTGAGATGGTTATTGCATCAGGACGGAAAACCATAACATAACTGTGTTTGCCTTATGAGCTCAAACCCAGCATGGTGGTGAAGACAGTGACTAATGTAGTGCAGTTTAACCAAGTAGTATTTCAAAGATGCAACAAGCAAATGTGAAGCAAACTATGTAAAACAACTTAGAATGTGGTTATTACACAAGTATGTTATGTGTATATAATTATTATTATCCTTTTAAACGTGTAATTGTACAACAAAATATCAATATTATATACATATATTTGTATAAAAACAACAGTTATGTATAACATGGATTTGGGTCAATTATATATAAATAACTATTTTGAACTTTAGGCTTTGCAAATAATAATTATTGTTTAATGAAACAGTTATGGAATTATTGCCAAAGAATTGCACGAAGTTGGGACACGCAACAATATGATTGGAGTGAGCTGTGGTGTGAGCTGAATTTCAGATCAGAGTATGTATGTCCCCGAATCCTCCGGCACAGTTGAAAAGTAATGGCCGCTCCCATACAACTACTTTGTCAGTTCATTTGTTGCAGATAATGTAAGTTGTATCACAAGTACGAATGCCAACTCAATTTGATGTGTATAAGGTACTTATTTATTATAAACAAGGTAACATTGACGCCGTCAAGCCCGAATTTATCGTACCTATTTACTGTTACAATGATACAAAATATCATAAATTATACAGTGTGACTGACCAGTGGCAGGTCATGTTACTATTGCTTTACGCTATTTTATCTTTTGAATTGTCTTGTGCCATGTCTGTTCCATCGTGCACAGCGAAGTACTTTCCTCGCAGCGTTATTCAGTCGATATTCCTCTGCGCATTTCACCATAAAATAAACATATTCACAACGGTGTAGGTCTTTGTCCATCAACGTTTTATAGTCGGAAGTTGATATTGTTTATAAATAGGTTTAGGTTTGTTATCTTCTTGAACAAGAGAGCTCCGAAAGAGCTCTTTGTTTTGCTCTCGTACTCAAGACGGCGTACTCATTTGAGCACGTACTCAAGAAGTTTTATAACCACTGTGAGCATGGATTCTCCGGTGAGCATGAGATCTCGAGTCTGAGCATGGAGTTGAGTATGAGTACCGAGTCAAATGTCAGTTGCATAAATAAGTGTCTACATCCTCATGTAAGATGCTCCTGGATTCTGTTACATACATGCTGAACAAATATTAAATATCTCAAAGAATCCAGATTTTGTTTTCAAATTCAGTCTACACATATCAGTATTTAAAAATAAAATGAACAAGATCAAATACAATTTAATAACCAGAGGTGGGCTTGATTACAATGTGTCAGTTACAGCATTGTGCCAGAAACATTATGATTTAGTGTTTTGTGTTGGGTAAAGTAGCAGAAAGAAATACATGTAATTGTGTAGGTTGTACTTGATTACATGTGATGATTACAGGATACGATTAAAATAATTAGATTTTGATAATTACCAGGTTATACAGTAATATAATATATCCAAGTCCAAATATCACAGTGACACACACATACTAACATCTGATTGGTTCGTACACGCAGTGATATATTTGTTTCACACCAACCGCTGCCAGGGGGCACTGCTGATCACATAAGTTTCAGTACCAGCTGGCAGATCGGTTTCCAAAACTCCGATTATATGCTCGGCCAATAATTTCGCTTGCCGGCAAGTTCCAGTGGTCTTCTGGGAGGTCTTCATGGAATGTTTGGGAAGTAGACGTACTTACTTAAATACACAATACCGTCCAGCGGCTCATGAAAATGGTCGAATGGGTAATTATATTGGGATTTCTGGAGCAGCAGTGCGACTTGGACGGGTATCTGCACTGTTCTCACGGGTGGTACGGCGAAGTCAGTTAAGAGTTTGATTTAGCTAACTTCCATACATGCGTAGGAGATCTGCCAGGGGTAGTGTGCGTAGTCACACACCTGGCTTGCGAGGATGTTTCACACGCACACACACACACACATGCACTGACTGACGTCTGTCTGGTTGCCATAGGTGGATCCCTAAGCTAGACATCGCAGACAACGCGGAGGAGCGTGCATGGCTGTGTCACGACATAGGCCGTTGTTACATGGAGCTGGAGCAGTACACTCAGGTGCTGGAGTACGGAGCCAAGGCCTTGCTGGAGGCCACAGACGCCACAGACAAACAAATCCTACTCAGCATCAAGGTCCTCATAGCCCAGGCTCACGGTGGGTCAATGCTGAGGGGGCTGGGGGGGTACTACAGGAGCACTGGGTCTCCAGATGGGCACTACAGGAGCACTGGGGGCTCCAGATGGGCACTACAGGAGCACTGGGGCTCCAGATGGGCACTACAGGAGCATTGGGGGCTCCAGATGGGCACTACAAGAGCACTGGGGGGTATTATAAGAGGACTAGGGGGTCCAGATGGAGGGCACTAAGAACTCCAAATCGGCTCTATGGGAGCACTAGTGGGCTAGATTGTCGTTATGGGGCTCTGTATGGGCACTAAGGGGCTCGAAGGAAGTACTGGTGGGCTCCATATGGGCACTATGAGAGAACCACGAGGTATCAGACCGACACTATGATATGATGCCATTTCTGATCAGTTTGTGCTAGAACGTCCACCAGTGTTCTCACGAGGATGAATTGTGTGGTGAGTGTGTGGACTGCAGGACAAGATGTCCTGACAGGACGAGTCATGCTCTGTGCCTTTAGACATCTGCATGAGGATGCCCGCTGCTTCAATGATGTCCATTTGCTGCCTCTTCTTTGACGGCATTTTACATCTGGCTGTTGGAGGTTTCCTTTTCCTTGAAGCTTTCTCTATCTGTTAAGAACAAATAGCATATTAAGTATGTGTAAAAAACTCTAATGTAGAAATTATGCGATTAGTACGTTTGGCTTGAAACCCTTGAGTAATTGGATGGTAATATGTTGTTTTCTTTCATTTTGTAATTCAATATAAGGTTTATGCCATTAGGCTGTAGCTGGCACATTCTCACAGCTTTCAAAATACAACGTACCTAGGACTGGTAGTCGGAATTGTTACAACTAATACTGCACAAGAACTAGATCGATGTGCAACACTGGATTATTTGTATCTACCGGTAGTTGTGAGACAACACTGTAACTGTCGACTGTTTGACTTAGGATGTTCAGTTTTTTTCAGTGACCTCATCAAGTTGATTGCATCCAAACTTAAAGAACAAATAGAAAATACTCGTCAATAGCAGGTGAAGGACAAGCCTGCACTTTATTAGCTCTACAGTTTTGTATTTAAGATACTTTTTAGTCACCATAAATTGAGTATATATGGGAATGAGATTATCTTGACTCCCATAAAATGTAGGTGCAATTGTTTTGTGATAAATCACTTCCAGAAGAAAGAGGTACTGTTAAGTGTATAAATGTTTTTCGCCACAGATTGTGTGATATAAAATTAATGTAATGTTAACATTTATTCTACACAATAATAAATGTAATTAAAAGTATATAAATGAAGAGAGAAACAGGTGTCATTTGTGAAGGGGAAAAAATGGTATGTGAAATTGCATTTCCTGGTACTGAAGATAACCTATAAATTTAAGTGTCAAAATGTATTTTTTTAAATATTTGTAGGTGGCTGGCTTGTTTGGAAAGAACTGTTCCACTTGCGGAAGTCCTGTGTTTATGTTTCTATCTGCAATGTACGGTATTAGCTTTTTCAGCCAGGCAGTCCTATGGTATTATTTGGTCAAGGCATTTTGTAAACATGATATCTTATGCTATGAGGTCATAGGTCGGGTACTTCAAAGAGCCCAATCTTGGGTTAATGCAGGAGTTTGTGGTGTTTGTCCACATGTGCTGTGGGTTGCTTAAATTAATAAAATTATTTAAAGGCAGTTAAGGTGACTGGGTGTGCTGAATGGAAGGTTCATGATGACTGTTTGAAAAGCACTGGGGCTTTCTATTTCAGTGATTTGTGTTTGGATCATGTTCCATATACGGATTGTTCTGGGGTAGAAGAAAAAAGGTTTCTTGACTGCATTGGAAGGCCTGGAGGGGGGTTGATCTTGATAATGTTATTTAAAATGTCATGGCTTGTTTGATAATGCGCCGTCGTTCAAGAGTTGGCCATCCAAGGGTAGTTACTACGTCTGCTGAGTTGATTTGGCATCTATGATCATTTCTAACAAATCTGGCAGCATAATGTCGTAATTTTTTTAAGGTGCTTAATTTGGGTGGCAGTGTGTGGGTTCCATATGGGAGATGCATACTCGAATTTTGACCGGATTAGCATGTTATAAGCTATTTATTTGACTTGGAGTTTGCATGGGCCAAGGGTTTTTTAAATCATGCCTAGGACATTTGAGGATTTGGAAACTATGTCGGTGATGTGACTTGCTCAACTAAATTTGTAATCTAATTTTACTCCAAGATAGGGATGGCTGGATACTGTAGCGAGTGGCATGCCAAAGAGTGAATATTAGTGTAGCCTAGGGCCTCACCCATGATCACATTTTTGCCAGTCCAATTTTTTTTCTACATACTTTGAAGTGCGGTCTAACACGTGATCGGGCACGTGATCGAACGCGCAATTGCATGCTATGCAACTATAAGTAGATATACTGTATATACCTGCAATAACAAGTTATAACAACCGTACATAATCAATTTAGATAATAAAATAATTCCTGTCACACAATAACATAAATACCTGGTTGAAAATGAGCCCGGTTTTAACCAGGTTAAAACCGTTCAACCCTGCTTAGCGGACAACCAGACAACGATCGCGAAACGGTTTATGTTAGCGCCTTCCGCCCGCATCCCTGTTTATGTCGGTTGACACGAGGTAGCCTTGCGCATAAAAAAAATTCTGCATCATAAATCCATCAAAATAAACGAATACCGTTGCATAGTAATCATGTTTCATAATATGTATCGCCAATAAAGTCAGTATCGTTTACAGTGTTGGTGAGTCTGCTCTTTCAGCATTTATGGAGTTTCCCTTCTAGAACAAATCCCGTTTTGAAATGTTGATTACGCAGAATTCCATCCATTTTCCAGGATCTTGTCATAATCGGCAAAGCAGCCACCACTAGCTGTTAGGTGACAATTACCCTAGCAAGTGGAGGCCTGGCTTAATTAGTTTATGGTGTGTGTCTGGCCACTGGCCAGGTGATCCCAGTGGGCAACTTTCAAAACCAGTCTCTGTAGATTTTGTAACTGGCTTCGTTGCAGTTTCAAAGACTTGCACACAAAAACGACATGAACGGACCCGTCCATAATTAATTTAAAACCGTCCAAAAAATGCAGTTTTATAATTTTAACTGTCCAAATGACGGGTGGACGGGTGAAGCCCTCGTGTACTCTGGGTTTAGTTTTGTTTGTTATTGGGAGGTGGACACATTTAGAAATATTAAATTCCATTTGTCAGATCATGTTTTGAGTTGGATCAGGTCACTTTGAAGAATGTCACGGTAAGTTTCGGAGGTGATTTTACGATATATAATGCTGTCGTTTGCAAAGAGGCATATCGGAGATTGGATGTTTTCGTTTGTGACATTTATATAGAGTAGGAAGAGGACTGGTCCTAGGACTGAGCCCTGTGAAACACCAGATGTAACATCTGTTGTGTCCAACAGAACTCCATTTGCCGAGACTCTGTTTACGGTTTGACAGAAATGATTTTACCCAGTTTTGTGTGTTTCAAGTTATTCCGTAGGAGGCTAGTTTGGATAGGAGGCATTTGTGGGGGACTTTGTCAAAGGCTTTGGCAAAATCAAGCAGGATTGCATCTATTTGTGTCTTGTTGTCTATAGCAGTCATCCAGTCATGGACTGTCTCGAAGAATTGAGCTCGCAAGACAGTCCTGACTGGAATCCATGTGGAAAATGGAGGATGATGTTGTGCTTGTTTGGGTGTTTTCATATAATACTTAGAATGATGTGTTCCATGACTTTACTGAGGATGCATGTTACTTTGTTAGTGATATTGGTTTGTAGTTTGCGGGGTCAGATTTGTGGCTTTTTTTGTGTATTAGAGTTACTAGTGCTTGGAGCCAGTCGTCTAGGAGTTTGCATGTGTTGTATAACTATTGGGAGTTCATCTGGGCCAGTAGCTTTGTTTTGGTTTAGATTTTTCAGTTGCTTGATTATTCCAGCTATCCCGATTTCAAGAGTAGGCATATTAGGGTAAGAGGAATGTGCTTGTTGGGGTTTTACACAATGTTATGCTATAAACGTAAGATTTACCCTATCTTAGTAACTGCAGATATCGCCTGATAAGCTTCACATTTCACCTACTCCTACTCATCACCCAGGTAATCAGGATCAGCAATACCTGCTGACGTGAATGTCGCTGGTTCGATTGTGCTTGGAGAAAAGATGGGGAGCAAGTACATCGCCAGTCTTCCTGATGGGTTCTACGACCCTACTAGATGGACGTTTTAAAGAACTTAGTAGTCATCGATCTTAAGAACAAGATGGAGCTTGGGCCTCTGTTCAACTACGAGCTGTGTGCAGTGCCTCCATCGCTCATCGACGAGCATGGTTGTCTCTACATAGCCAACAACTCGTGGCTGGTTAAGCACTTGGGTGTGCTCGAGATCTCGCCAACTGCTGCTAAAATTGTCATTATGAATGTTCAGCAGTTGTTCTACCGTATCGTGTGGCCACACCTCAGCAGTCACTCAGATCTGATTCCATCCACCCAGGGTCGTCTGATTCACTATCCAGATGGAACTGAAAAAATATTTGTCTACCAAGATGTATCTGCCAAGAATTATGAGAGACTACGGCGGGCTGGTGAAGTTACCCTCATCTACGAGCTCTCCATCACCAGTCTGCCCAAAAGAGATGTAATCCTGAAGAGCAAGAACAACACGCGGAGCTTGGCGAGCATGTTGTCTACCTTCAGTGCAGGAGAGAACTTGACGATGGAGACTCGTGGCGATGGTGTGTTTGGTCATGATAGGGCAGCCATCACCACGATCTCCTATGTCATTGAGGCTGCTAACCAACAAGCCCCATCCGATGAGTCGGCTGATACCACTCACTTCAGGTGGGAGATCCGGGTTAACGTCCCCTCTCCTGTTATTGCTCAGGGTGACGCAGGTCCACCACACCTGTTTGATGTGATTCATTGTGAGTAGATAGGGCAAGAAGTGCAGCTCGGAGGTTTGTGGCTGCCACAAAAAACATCTTTCGTGCACGTCATACTGCAACTGCTCTGGCAAAGAGGGCTGCTGTAATCCACACACTAAGACAAAAGAGGCTCAGGCTAGAAACGAGGAGGGTGTCGAGATGGACGATGCTGAGGAGCAGGATTTTGAGGATGAGAGTGTTGAGGATGTAGATAAGGAGGGTGAAGGTCATGAGGATGGTCTTGCTGATCCTGATTACCTGGATGATGAGTGGGAGTAGGTAAAAGGTGAAGATTATCAGGCGATATCTGCAGTTAGTAAGATAGCATAAACCTTGCGCTTATAACATAGCATTGTATAAAACTATCTTTTTTATCCATAGTTATGGATATCAATCTTTGTAACATCCCTACAATGACTTTCGTACATAATTACTTAATGCAAGAATTTCCCTCACAAAAAATATGAATGCCAATGTTCATAATGATATTTGCACTTTTACATATATAATAGAGACTTGGAATATTAGGAACCACTGTAATATGAGTATGCAAAATTATGACATATTTACCAGCGCAAGGCCTGCAAGAGGACGTTTATCTCCGCGTTGCCTCTATAGTGGACCAGCCAAACATTGAAAAGTCATCTAGAATTTGTTTTAACAGCATTGTTTGTTGATAGTGAGCATCCATGCTGCATCAGCCAGTCACAGGATGAGAAAAAAGACTAAGGCTACCTTCGATTTTGAATTTAAAGGTCATTTTGATGAATTGAAATCTGTTTGAGTACATCTTTACAGAAAACAAAAGCTTTTACACTTTGGAGAAGTATTGGCTGTGATATAAGGTGTTTAACTCTGAATTTACCAAAAAATCATGGAATAATGAAAGACAAAAACGTGATTTTCTCGAAATTTACTTATTGTGTGTATAAATGTTTTTTGCATATCCATTATTACCATGTTATCATATTTTACAAATTCTACACATATGGTATATGAACATACATATCTTCATTTGTGAACATGATATGGAAATCATAGAACTTGCCAAAATGTTGATAAGCTGTGAGAGGTGACAACCACAGAGTAGACCTCTACAACACAGTTGGCCAACTGTCCGATGTCTACAGGAATGATAGCGTTCAGAACCACCACTCAAACTACACGACGTCCCGGTGATCTGGCTCGATCGCTCTTTCTAATGCCGATGATGCTATCCTGCAAGCTCTGGTCATTGACTCAGACATTCAGTCGCCTGATAAGCAGAAACATGGTTGAACCGCCTTTTTGGTTTTCTCCATAATAAAATGTCTTTTAATTAACACTGCAAGAAACCCGTGCCTGTATTCTTGGGGTGTTTCATGTCAGCCAGATAGACCGCTCTCTGTCAGGCATAGTTAATTGTGTGTGATTGTGGATAGTTAGTCAAGGCATAATAGCGCAGCGAATACTTCTAGTTACCATTCCTCTCGGCATGATCTCCAACAGACCTGGGGCCGAGTAAATTTTCATGAGTACGAGTACTTTGATGATGGATGAGTACAAGTACATTCTCACAAGTACGAGCACATTAAAATATATATATTAAATAATAACATATTTTTAAAAATTATTAATTAATCTAATTTATTTAACTCGGCACAAGTGAATATGCTATGGCAGTTGATAAATTTTTATGAGGAAAACTAAGAAAAACCTCTATTTCATCAACAATGAAATTCACTTCATTGGCATTCATTTCAGTGGCATCGTATGATCTTATCATCTATTTGCCATTGCACCGAACATGAGTTGTTCACAGGTTGAATCTTTCAGGCTGCACCATTCAGGGCAGAATACTTTATTGGCTATACTAAATACCCTTTCTACTGGGGCTGATGAGGCTGGAATGCTGAGATGGTGAGGGACCAACTGAGCCACAGTTGGAAAACTCAGAACTGCAGTGGGTCACTGTGAAGATCTGTACATGGCTGACTGAGGTAGTCGTATACCTCTACAATCAGCAATCTGCTGATATTATAAGTTTCCAATTTATATTTTCTGACGGTAGACTACTAATTGTTGAGAGGGTTAGCACATGTCCACATAACAGGCTCAGCATCCCCTTTGGACTTTTTAGCCAGGCTGCTGGCATGGGATTATACTAGTGTAGGAGGCAGTCTGACTTGAGCCACCTTACTTCTACAGAGGAAGACTGGCAGTTCTTGTTGTTAGCAGTTAGCACTGTCAGCCACTGTCAAGTGTCATGGTCTCCAGACTACATCAAAGGCATTTCCTGTCTAACTGGTGGGTTAACTGCTAATTGGCTCTTTATGGACATCCTGGTGGCTCAATTAAACAAACAGGTTTATGGCCTGAAGAGGCTGTTTCTGACTGGAAAAAGATGTTGCCTGTTGCCATGTTTGGCTATCATAAGTCATGGTTATCAGAGAATGAGGATGTACTATGTGTAGGGATGGTAAGGTGGTATTCTATCAGAATTAACAAAGTATTTAAAAAATAGTTGAACATTTAAATATTTCAGGAAAGTTTCATTTTATAACCAAATATATTTATTTTCCCCAGTACCTATTGAGAAAGTACTTAGATGTACTCGTAAAATCTGAGTACAATGAGTATGAGTCCATGACTCATATGAGTACGAGTACTTAAAAAATGTACTCGAGTACCGAGTACTTCAGCCCCAGGTCTGATCTCCAAAATGTCCATGTAGAACTCTTTGTAATCACATCCTGAAGTTTGGACTGCTAGAGTGCTTCTTGTTAAACTTGTGCATAAGATATCGAATTATCTCTGTCCTCAGAACATCTGGCAGTTGGCCAAATGCATTGCAAAGTTCTACTCTGTGATTGCCACCTCTCTTCTTCTTGAACATCTTAGCTTCATTTTGGGCAAGTTATTTTACTTCAACATCATATTAATGACCAAACTAGTATATATATTAACATGTTAGCATGCACATTTTGTCAATGGGGTTCTGAAAGCTTGTTTGGATTGAATGACTGGGTGTGTAAACCTTGGTATACGCAATAAACACATTTTGAGAAAATCGTGTTTTATGTTGGCTTACTCCATAAATTTAATGGTAAATTCAAGTTCAACACCCGATAACACAGACACTACGTCTGCAAACTATAAAATATTTGGTTTATTACAAAGACGGGCTCAAGTAAATGTAAATTGATTAATACAAATAATTTGACCCAAGTTTGGGTTTGTGACCTTCAAAATCGACGGTGGCATCCACCCGTACCTTTTTTCTTATCCCTTATGACTATGTGGTGTGTATCATGAATTCCTGCTATTGACAAAAAATGCCGTTAAAAGTATAAAATCACATGTTGGCTGGTCTACTACTAGGCTCTAGTCTGTCAAGAGACAACGACGAGAAGGAACGAACAGTTTTTTAAAGACACCTAATTCCTCCATATCATTACACCCGCGTTTGTTTGATGCTAGCCAGGCAAGGGCTGATATTCACACCCCGGCGCTATAATTAAACTGCTTTAAGTTTGACTTCGCGGCAGTACCCGGCAGCTTACCGCCTCACGAAAGTTGGATTCTAGTTTTTGCTACTCACTTGAAAGGACGTGGCAGTAGCTACCACAGGATCTGGGTGTTCTTTGGTTGGTCCTTTCCCTCTGGGAAAGTGCAACGAACAAATGTATGTATCCTTCGTGATATTCTCAACGCCAAAGTTGTCTCTTCGACACGCCGTCAGCCACCGCTCACACTTGTCGCGGTTCTTGTGCGGCTTCGGAAACGGAACGAAGAATACGCCTTTCATGTGTTCACGGTCATGATATCTAGAGTCACTGCGGCACACGCCGTAACAGCAGTGTTTTGTTGTGACCATCCTTCATTCGTGGATGTTGTAAGTTGGCAAGATTTGAACTGACATCCGCCCGCAAGTAGCGTTGCAGCCACTTCGGAAATCGCAATGTTTGTCCGAATTCCAAAATGGCCGTTCAGCGGAACATTCAACTCTACGAGTACGGTGCTGCCACCTATCGTGATATTATCCGTCATTTTGCTAAAAATTTTCGTGATTCTTTGCATCACTGATCCTGTCCATCATTGAGTGTCGGACAGTGTATACTCACAATGAGAAGCCAACTGCACATGCCAGGTTCGCTTCGCCGATTTCCCATTGGGCTTTTAATTAGCCGCAGCCTCATCACCTTATTTCTGATTTTATTTAATCTTGGAAATAGCTTGTTGCCCGGAGTGGATTGGTGATTTTTTTGTCTTGTCAGTGTGTTTTTGTGAATGGGACATTTTTTTACATGACGTTGACACACACGGACTCGCCCTAGGGTTGTTGCCTCTCACCCTTCCCATACATCTTGTACAGCTGTAGAAGTGCTCACGTAGACAGTTTTTATGTGAAATTTTCTGATGACGGCACCTTACTTTCACTTCTCTTTGGTTCCCAAGATTATGGCCCTGCTCTACGAGATTTTGTTGAGTGGTGTGATGACTCCTAGTTACAATTAATGTATGAAAAAGTCCAAGGAGTTAGTAATAAATTTCAGAAAGCACAAAGTCCTGAAAAAAACCAAAGTATGATCAAGAGGTTGACATTGTCACCAAGTTCAAATCCATAGGCACATTATTTGATAGCAAACTTAGATGTGATGACAACACTGAAGTAATCGCTGTGCTTTCTTAGGAAATTAATTTTTGTGTGTGTTGATAAAACAATTTTTAAACCTGTTTTAGAAGTCTTTTTTTAGTGTTCCTTGCTTTTCATTCATTTGCTGGTATTTACCATGAGTGTTATAAACAAGAACAGTTGATAATATTGTACGTATCGGCTCCAAAATCATCGTAGACACTCAGAGAGACATCGCTCAGTTTTCAGAACAACAGGTGCTTGGGAAGGCACGTTCTATTCTAGCCAGTGATAAACAATTTTAAGACTCCTGTCGGGTCACTGTTTCAGGTGCCCATCGAAACAAACTAACCAGAAGAAGTTCTCTATTATTCCTGTTGCCATCAGTCGCAGCAGCATCTCAACGATATGTGCAATGAATGCAGTATGCGTGTATGTGTATGCTATACATTGTCATGGTTACAGTGTGACGAGATGCACTCCATGGGTGTTATGTGTTTATGTGATAAATTATTGTCGTGTGATTATGGTGACGTGGAGCCACTGGCTTATCTGTGTAAATGTGACAGAACTTCTTCGCTTGCTTGGGTATTTTATAGTACATTTGCCCGCAAATGCCTCTTGAAATTTTCTCAGTCCGACATCAGATAAAATTACTTTCATCTCGCGTCAGCCCTCATAATTTATAACATCATTGTATGTTGCTGCCCTCTGAAGGTTTACTTGTTTTCTCTGCTTGGACTATCTGGCATTCCCGACACGGAGTACAGGGTTAGAAAGAGAGTAAAAGTGTTGGAAAACTTTATATAATTTTGTTAAGTGCGGTTATTTTATGAGCATATTGGCCTAAATCATAATATGTATCACTAACATGTATATACGGCCTACATTTGTGTCTGAAATTGAGAACTGAATTTGATTTGTAGGATTTGGATTTTGTTAGAATATAACGTTTATGATGCTTTCGTGTGTTCAGCTAAAGAGGCGGACTACGTTGCTGCAAGAGAGGTTTATGGGACGGCGCTGGCCCTAGCTCAGAACCTAGGTAAGTCATATCTCAGCGCCATGTTGGTATATATTTTCCTAGCAAATAATTGGGGTTCTCGTAGCTCAAAGGACATTAGGAACTTGTAAGTATGATTTGAATATGAAATGGACTATTTGGTTTTCGTAATTAGTATTGCGCAATATTCATAAAATATCACCTTGACTATAAAGTTAATTGCATACGTTTGTCCCACCAGATACCGATTTCCTTGTCAGAGCTCACTTGTAAATAGTGTTGTTGGTTATATCAACATAACCATTGGTTCGTGGTTGGGCTGAAGCCACTTCTGTGTCCTTCATTTATAATTCATCTGCCACCATTAACTGTGTTTGATATATAAACGATCTATCACGCAGTTGGACAGGCACGTATAGAACTACATAGTACAGTAAACACATGCTGTTTTTTCCTTGTTTGTGTGTTGCAGGCACGAAGACGACGGAGGTGCTGATTCAAGAGGCGCTCGAGAAGGTGTCGCAGTGCATAGAGGCAGCGAGGAGTGCCATCGACACGTCAGCTCCACACCACAGCGTGTCTGTCATCGTGAGCAAGCCTGCCGTTGTCACAGTCATCAGCAGCTCCTAGCTAGCACGTTAAACTGTTGTCCTGCCGCCAAACAGTGATTTTGGGTTGGGGATAAACTCAGTTTGCAGCGACACACTTCATGCCTGTCGGCAAACCAGTTTAACGCATTACATTTGTGAACAGTTTCTGCAACGTTGCATGTTCACTGAATGGAATACACCAAATAAACCGCGAAATTAAGAATCGGATTCAGGTGGTGTCATACAACAGCATGCTTTTTAACACCGTGCGTTGGGCATGTTTAGCAATACGGCTAATCCACCATTGACACGCCTATTAATATTAATTTAACCTAGTATATTTAGTATGTAAACACAACGAGCTCAGCATTGTAATTTATTTTGTATTGAATGGTAACTTATATGTTTTATATATGAGTCTGCATGTTCAAGATGATTAATAAAGTAAGTATTGTTCTCAAATGAGTAGTTCGTTAGTTTATTTCGTGAAAACGTCGTGTTTGTTCAGTAATAAATCAGGCAATAGGTGGTCTAGCAACTATAGGGAGTATGCAAGCGCTCCGATCTTGATTAGCTATTAGTTCCCTGCGCGGGCCTGCCTAGAATTTTAGCCCAAATCCGGCCTGCATTTTGCAGTTAGAGAAAAAACATCTCACACCAGGCCCCCAAACTAGAATTTAGGCCCAGGCCTGCAAATAGGTGTCCCAGGCCAGACCCGGCCCGCATGCTTCAGGCCCGCGGGTTAAAAACGGGTAAGCCCGCAAGCCCGCGGCCGGCAAAACACCAATTTAAAAAACAGTACTTTTTGTTTTTTTAACATTAATAAGTGAAATTAAGATATGACATTCAGGCTTTACAATACATGCATATCACGAATTACTAATATTCCTGCATTGCATTACTTATGGTAGCTGTATAAAGAGAACAACAAAAAACACAATATTTACTCAAACTATTTTGTTAAAATACAATTCAAATACGAATCAGCGCATTTAAATAGAAATTGTGCAAATGTATGTGCTTGAAAAAAGGAAATATGTAGGCTGAAAGCTCTCTCTCCCCCTCTTTCTCTCCCTCCCCCGTTGTCTCTCTTGGATTATCTGTCTGTGACGTACACTGATGACGTAAATTCGCCTTCACTCGGGCGGTTCAACATCCTGCCAACGCGTCGAAACTGAGGCCGTGTCACCAACTGTCGCAGGAGCTTTAACACCGGATGCTTCGGTCATTGTTGCGTGGCCTGTCCAGTACCTGGGGACCAGTTTATACATGATGTCTGTGGGACATGACGTCGACTGCCCCACATACTACTCATCTCACCAAGTGCCGTCTTCTCCATGCAGAAGGTCGGCTATCTCCGATCAACACTGTCGTGTGTCAGTCTGATCACCTGGGACCGTTTCACTAGTATTCTTATTCAACATGATTGCTTTCCAAATCTACGAGCTCCAGACGGCATGCAGACAAGGAAGCCTTTGGCTTATCGAGAGCCCAAAAATTTTCTAACTACCTATAGCTCGCCCACACCAGATAGCTGTAAATTTAATTTTTGAACATATTCACAGTACTAGCATTAACGCAATCATCATATAATTTGTTCCAGTCATTTATTTACCTCTGAGAAAACGAGTATTTTCTCACATCTAACCTACACTGTTCTTTGACTAATGCCGCATTGTGCCCTCTGGTTCTACTGCCTTCTTTAAGTTTGAAGAAAATATTGTATCATCAGCTGTTTGTCTTCACATGTGACATTTCGTCTAATTAGCCCTAGTATTTGGTTACCCTTTGAAGCAGCAATTCCACATTGCTCTGAAAGTTTCATGTCTGTCACTCCTAAATCCTTTTCCTGTTTTACTGTTTAACTAATATGGTATCCCTTATTTTGTATTTTTTGTGTGCAAATTTCCATGTCCTATGTGAATGCATTTACATTTCCCAAAATTGAATAACATTTGTCAAACCATTTAACTAATTTGGCTAGATTATTTTGTAAAGTTTGTTCATCTGCATTATGTTTTAAATCCTCTGAACATTTTTGTATCGTCTGCGAATTTCAGTACTTTGCTTGATATGTCATCATCCAAATCATTTTGTATATATCAAGCATAATATAGGTCCCAACACTGACCCCTGTGGCATTCCACCCAAAACTGGTATCCAGTTTGAAGTATCCCCCTCTACTATTACTCTCTGTCTTCTGTCTGTCAACCATATTTCTATCCAGCTGATCACACCAATCCATATACCATGGGCTTTTAGTTTAAGCAACAGTCTTTGATGTGGCACTTTATGAAAATCTAAGTTGACAACATCCACTGGTGACCCATCGTCTAATTAATTGATAGAACAAGATAACATTTTGTAGTGAGCGATGTATTATAGCAAATTAAAACTGCGTGGTTCAGCATTCAATGTATGTATACAATTTGTGTAGACAGAACAATATGTTAATTAATTAATTAATCAATCAATTAATATAACAAGACTAATTAATTACTAACAAGATGTATTATTTTACAACGATCATAGTGTGTAATATAGTAATCGAAAGCTGAGGAATTCATAAATTAGTATGTGTGTTTTTGTAGACAATACAACTATTTACTAATTGATTACAAAAATAATGAATTAACCAAGGTGAATTAGACAGGTAAGTGTATCATCGATCAGATGAAAGCTAAGTAGCCCAGTAACCAAATGTGTATTACAGTTTTGTAGATGGAACAATAAGGTAATACAACAATATTACATAGCTAATAGAACTAGACGAGTTATTTTGAAGTGATTATTGTGTTAATATAAAAATACAATTATTATATGAAAAACTTCCTTCATTAATATATTATGTCATTGTTCTAAGCTGAGCAATAAAATGTTAAATTAATAGAATCATACGCTGTGGCAAGAATACTGAGTAATATGTACGACAAATTGTCGTACAGGTATACTCTATCTGTATAAATGATGAAGCTAAAACATATGTCAGAACACATTTATTATATTATTTCATATAAACTGCTTGCAATGCAATTCATGAGCAACAAAATAAATATATTACATTAGCATTAACTGGTATGTAACAAAAGTGTGTGGGATGATGGTCTCACGTACAATTTTGTTGGGCAATGTGTACCCCTAAACGAAAAAACCCGTGCTATGGTGCTGCCCTCTGCTGATCATCATGTAATACTGACAAACAGTAGTCGACGGATATTGCCGAAGCCGCTCACGGTAACATCCGAACGTTCGAAATTGGAGGGTGGCAAATGGGCTGAACCAAAAATGGTGCTTTTCTTTTCTTTACATTGAACATTGCCGGCATTTGCATAGACGATTGAGCTACACGTCAACGCGACAATGGCTCAGTCACAGAGAGCTCCAAAACAGTGGTCTCTTTCATAACACGAAACACTGACGTCATATGAGAACTGGCGCCAAAACCTCCAATATACTCTATCATTGGACGCGAATTTCGCACCATTCTTACTCGACCAGGCAACATGGGGAAAGAAAACTAACACTTCTCCACTCAGAGGCTTACTTGACGATACCGAAGACACACCAGGCTTGGTTAGGCGAACGGCACAACAAAAAGTCGCGCACTTAGAATTAAAGGTTGGGCAGATTGCCAACTTCTGCCCGATCATATCGCGAAATACCATCGCCAAAAACTCGACATCCGTCAACTCCATATGGCAGGCAATCGGACTTCACTTCGGGTTTCAGACAAGCGGCGCTCACTTCATAGATTTCGCCGACATAAAACTTGAATCAGACGAAAACCACGAGGACCTATTCCAACGCCTCGTGGCGTTCGTTGATGATAGTCTGCTGACAGTGGGTGGCGGTATATCACACCACGACGAGTTCCCGACCGTAGATGAGGACTTATCACCGTCGCTAGAGAACATGGTTGTATTGAGCTGGCTTAGACTTATCCATCAGGAGCTACCTAGACTCGTAAAACAGCGCTACGGAACCGAACTGCGGAGCCGCACACTAGCCAGTCTTAAACCAGAGATCTCTCAGGCCCTGGGGTCCCTACTGGACGAGATCCATTCTATGTCAGAGACAAAAATCCTGAGACAGTCAACCTACTACCAACCACGCACACGCTCTGGGCCCGCTCGCCCACAAAGCTACCAACGAACCCAACGAGCAAAACAATGCCCACTCTGTAAGCAGGCTGGTAGACCGATAGTAGACCACTATCTAAGCGCTTGCAAGTACTTGCCCGAGCAAGACAGACTGTTCATGACTATGGCACACAACGTGACAGGACTAAACTGCGAAGATAGCGGAGACGAAGTCAATACTGTTTGGCCAGGCGACTACATAGAACTGTCTATTCCATCAGCACTCGACGATCTTGTAGTGGCGATCGAACCTCGTAACGATCATAAGTCAACATTGCACTACCAAGATTGGCCCCAACCTACCATTGTCGAGGCAGTCGGGGACAAAATCCGTTTACTAAACACGTGTACACATCCCTTGAAAATAGGACGCAACGA
Organism: Escarpia spicata; assembly: GCA_963995525.1. Taxonomy (NCBI): domain Eukaryota; kingdom Metazoa; phylum Annelida; class Polychaeta; order Sabellida; family Siboglinidae; genus Escarpia; species Escarpia spicata. Next base: position 32,359,706 of record OZ023209.1, read on the forward strand.
GCACTTTTGCCAAGTGCGTGGTACCACAGCATGTGACACCAACTACGTGGAAGACATCGTAGTCAAAAACACAAGCACACACGCAGCAGACGTGCAATTTTCAGACACTATCGAACTAGACAGTGGCAACCTCTTGTCTGACGACTTGCGCAACCAGTTCCGCAATCTGCATCAACAATTTGACACCGTGTTCAACTCGAAAATCGTAGGATACAACGGACATGCGGGCCCATTCACAGCAACTGTAAACATGGGACCAGTCCAACCCCCGCAGCGAAAGGGGGGTGTCCGCAATACGCTCGAGACAAACTCGTCGAACTTCAGGAAAAGTTTGATGATTTGGAGGCGGCCGGTGTATTCCGTCGTCCAGAAGATATCGGGGTGGTGGTCGAATACCTTAACCCGTAATTTCTCGTACGCAAAGCTAATGGAGGATCACGACTCGTCACTGCCTTCACGGGAGTAGGACGTTACAGCAAGCCGCAGCCTTCTCTCATGCCAGACGTGGATTCGACTCTAAGATCCATAGCTTGCTGGAAATACATCGTTGTATCAGACTTGACGAATGCATTCTATCAGATCCCTCTATCGAAGGACTCAATCAAATACTGCGGAGTTGCGACACCCTTTCGTGGAGTTATCGTGTACACACGATGTGCCAAAGGCATGCCCGGCTCGGAGACGGCATTGGAAGAAGTCATGTGCCGAGTCTTTGGTGATCTGTTACAAGAGGGCGTCGTCGCCAAGTTGGCTGACGATTTGTACTGCGGGGACAACTCGCCACAAGAGCTACTAGACAACTGGAGTCGTGTCCTTGATGCCCTTGCTCGATGCGACTTACGACTTTCAGCAAAGAAGACCAGGGTTTGCCCCAAATCAACGACCATCCTAGGCTGGGTGTGGTCAGAAGGTACACTACATGCCAGTCCTCACCGCATCGCTACTCTGGCATCGTGCACACCGCCACAAACCGTTCTGGGACTTCGTTCCTTCGTTGGAGCAAATAAAGTGTTGGGACGCGTCATCTCTCAGTGTTCCAAAGTACTTGCACCCCTCGAGTCGTACATTGCGGGCATGCAATCACAGGAGACATTGACATGGACTGATGACATCCGCGAGGCGTTCCATGTCGCCCAAAACACACTCTCCACCAACAGATCGATCACATTACCGCGGCCCAGTGACCAACTATGGATCGTTACCGACGGTTCGGTTACCAAACGTGGCATCGGATCCACACTATACGTTTCGCGAAATGGACAGACCCGTCTTGCCGGGTTTTTCAGCGCCAAACTAAAGAAACACCAAGTTACATGGCTACCCTGCGAAATCGAAGCGTTAGGTATTGCTGCAGCAGTCAAACACTTCAGCCCGTACATCATACAATCAAAGTCGAAGCCGTGTCTACTCACCGACAGCAAACCGTGTGTGCAGGCCATTGACAAACTATGCCGTGGCGAATTTTCATCTAGCCCTCGCGTGACATCGTTTCTGTCAGTTGTCGCCCGATACCAAGTCACAGTGCGCCACCTGGCGGGTTCACCAAACATACCATCCGACTTCGCAAGCAGAAACGCACCGGAATGCCATGAACCACATTGCCAGATATGCTCTTTCATATCTCAAATCGAACAATCTGTCGTTATGAGTGTTTCTGTGGAAGATATCATATCCGGCTCCACTCGCCTTCCGTTCACGAGCAGGTCCGCATGGCTCTTTACACAATCAGAGTGCCCTGACCTACGGCACGTCAGAGCTCACCTAAAACAAGGCACACGTCCATCCAAAAAAGTAACCAATGCCAAGGACGTAAAACGTTACTTATCTACTACAACGTTGGCTCGCGACAGCGTCATCGTTGTCAAGTGCGACATACCATTCGCGCCAACCAAAGAACTTATCGTAGTTCCACGACAAGTGTAAGATGGCTTACTAACAGCGATCCACCTAAAGCTGAGCCACCCATCAAAACACCAACTCAAACTCGTAGTTCGTCGTAACTTCTTCGCATTGGACATCGACAACGCGATTGAGCGAGTGACCGACGCATGCCATACATGCATGTCACTAAAAAATATCCCGACTACACTCATCGAACAAACAACGACCGACGCTCCCGAAGCGATTGGTGTTTCGTTCGCAGCAGATGTTATCAAGCGTAACCGACAACTCATATTTGTCGTCCGCGAAACCGTTAGCTCATACACTTCTACGGGCATCATCGAGAGCGAACGCCATGACGCGTTACGTGACTGCCTCGCTCGACTCTGCATAGAGTTTAGACCCCTCGACGGGCCTCCTGCGATCATCAGTGTGGATCCAGCCCCAGGGTTCATCGCTCTCGTGAACGACCCAACTCTGCTACGTTTGGGTATTCGTTTGGAGATAGGGAGAATCAAAAACTCTAACAAAAACCCAGTAGCCGAGAAAGTTGTGTCAGAGGTTGAAGATGAGCTGCTACGACAGGAGCCTGGCGGGGGACCGGTGTCACCTCTTATACTGGCAATTGCTACCTCTCAACTCAACTCCAGAATCCGCGGTCGCGGCCTATCGGCACGCGAAATATGGTTCCAACGAGACCAGTTTTCCAACGCGCAGTTGCCTATTTTAGATCGTGCCATCATCGCTGAACAACATCAGTCTCGCCTACAAAATCACGCACACAGCCAGACGTCGAAGGCTCCTCGCGGCAAAAAGGCGCCTGTACCGATAATTCATGTCGGTGACTTGGTTTACGTACTATCCGACCGCAATAAGTCGCAAGCTCGAGACCGCTATCTAGTCACCTCTACCGAAGATAGCTGGTGCTACATTCGCAAATTTAGCGGATCTCAACTACGCACTTCATCATACAAAGTGCGACTATCCGAGTGCTATTTAGTACCCGGTCATGTGTCGACCACACGCGCCATCGTGATGATGGAGATGACACGGAAGACATCCCGCCATACGAAGATGACACCCCGCCTGATGTCCAAGCGAATGCAACTCCACCCAAAATCCCAATAATGATCGCAGCACCGCCCGAGGCTCCACTGACGATCACAGCGCCACCTGAGGCCCCTACAACCGCGCTACCGAAGCCGCCAACCACACCCAGTGACAACGTGAGGCCCACTCAACCCATCCGCAGACGTAATAAACCTGCATATCTACAAGACTATGAGTTATAATACATGTGCCATGGACCTATTGACTCTACTGCATATTTTGTGTGGCATATGCCCATATTGACTCTACTGCATATTTTGTATGTCATATGGACTATCACGTTATAACCTTACAAGCTTATGTGCTATTATTAGATCAGTGAAGGAGAAAAGAAAGTGGTCACGCCATATTGGATAAGTATCACATTTCCGCTTCCTGTATGATTGCGTCTGTACGTCCTCTTGCCTCGACTTCCGCTTTGAGATAAGTCTGTTCAATAAATGTTCTCGTCGTTATCGAGTCTTTCCCTTCTATATTGGCGGAGTTGTTTTCGTTGTATTTTTTTCACAACGTTACACTAAACTCCCTACAATGTCGTTCTAGATATAAACAGTTTATTGTATTACCTTTAATTTATTGTATCACATAAATATGTCAGATATCGGGCTCATGTGCCCATTTTTCGTTGAAGTGAGTGCCCCTAAACGCGAAGCCGGGTCGCGTTAAAACGATCGGACGCAAATCACCCGACGGGTAGCAGCTTCAGAGCACGCTCGTATAATAACCGTTTCAAGTTGCAGCGAAATCAATAATCCTAAAATACTAACGATGTTCATGTAATGTTATACCCAAAAAAAGTATGACCAATGCGTTGTTACGTGGAAACAAATTGAAAGTCGGCAAAATCTTAACGAATTCTCATCCGACTGAATTAGCGGCGCCATCTGTTGACACCCCTACCTATTATAATCTGTTCCATTCATTTATATAGGGGCCTAGTCCTATTTGGGAGGTAATACTTCCTTATTGATCTAATCTGCACCGTTAACTTAATTAACGTTACTTTGTGTACTCTACTTCACCTATTCCTTTCATAAGTGTATCAAATTTTTTTATAACTTTCAATGTATAAAGTTCTGAACACTTTTATTTGATTACCTCTTAGCCTTCTTGGGTTGAGACAAATGTTCGTTGTTGCGATACCGCAATCCCCGAATTCGGTCGTCAATCCGGCATGCGATAAACCTACAGTGTATTTTTACACAACATTAAATTATTCTTCAACTTAAACAACAGCTGCGCGATTTAATTTGAACGCAACTAACATATCAACATAAAAAGATAAGCAGAAGTTTTTATTTGCCGAGATTATGTGGCAGTTGTTCGCATTCCACTTCACTGTCAGACTCGGTTCGTTGGAGCAGTAGAGCGGGCGGCGATTTATAGCAACTGTCTCGATGTTGTTTACTGGAGGGTGTGACTCTTATACTGGGCGGATTTGCGTTGAGTAAAAGTTGCTGTAAAACGTTCGTATGCAAAGTGCTGTTAAAATCCACCGCTGCAATAAAAGTCTGCTATACGACCGGGTTAAATAATAATAATCCCCTACACATTTGTTGAAGATGAAATATGCACATATCGTTAGCGTGATAACGTCTAGGACCTACTTCACGGTGAAACTATTCACGACGTCGGGTCGGGAGAATATATTTGTATAGTTTTATTATATTTTAACACAACTATTAAAGTAAATTAAGTTAAATTCGCTTCACCATTTCTGCCTAACACATATTAACTGATTTATGAAACTTTCCTCTTCTTCTGCTCGCCGTAATATATAGCAAGCAGACCGTTCCAAATGTGGCTGAGGCCGTAACCCCCATGTTAAGATACTTGTTGTCTTTCTTAAACGGCCTCTCTCATTTCGTTTATTTTCATGTGAATCACCGTCTTTGAATCACTCCCAGACAATACTGAAATTGTCTCGTACTTTACCGTTTGGTTGTAACTGCACATTCTGTATTTCCACTGTCATTTCGATGCACTCGTATTCTTGTGAGATTGAGACGTAGGTAAATCTGACAGTTTAAGTGATGTTTTAATGTACCTATGTAGTATTTTTGATACTCCTATGACATGTTGCATGGTGACTCGGAGATCACGTTAATGTCGGTCCCGTCTCAATTTGGGACGTAAAAGAACCACCGAGGACGACATGCATCTTGGCAGTGACCACCCTCAGTGCCAGCATATAACGATCTGTTTGGCGATAATGTTCTGAAAAAGGCTCACTAGTTTAATACGACATCACAAGATCATTATATTGTAACTACAATAAAACAGACTAGAACCACCTCTGGTTGGTTCCGAAACACGTTGAGTAAGCAGCGGTATTACAAGCAGAAACTGTTGGTTATCACCTCCAGCACTCTCTTGTGATTTCCACTGAATATGCCCGTGATTAAAATCACCTATTATAACAAATTCCCCTTTACTCATCTCCTTTATAGCATTGTGCAGTTTTACATAATCCTCTTTAGTCAGGGGGCTTAATCATAAAATTATTCACATCGTTCTACAAGCACCATTTTTGGACCAGCACTAGATATGGCCATGACATCTAATTTTTTCACGGGAGTCCAGCTGGGTTCCTGCTGTGGCGGCCATATTTGACAAATCCAAGATGGCTGCCCTCCAGAGTAAATGTGTGCAATAACTTGAGAACAAAACGTAGTAGAACCATAACTGATACCTCTTTTTATGGGTTTTCAGTTTAGTTTGCTGATTCTAGGTCGAGGTCACGTGATAAAGTCACATCCAAGGTAATTTTGGCTCAAAATATAGATATTTGGAGCCCAAAACGTACTGTATCAAATATTCATCGTTCTGGTGTAAATTTGATCTAAAAATGTCTCAGGTGGACAATAGATGTATTTGGAATGAACTCTGGATACAGGTCTCTTCAATCAAGGTCAAGGTTGAATTTGCCCATAAATGCGTAAATTTGCCTATAAATGCCCAACTGTTAATGATTCAATTGATCTTACTGCATGAGCAAATATTTATATATTTATTATAATGTTGGAACCGATATTGAAAGGAGAATTGTGAGGTCATATAATGAAGGTCAAGAACAATGATAATTTATTATAGAAACATTTCGTTATGCACAACTGGGAATGTAACTGACTCCAATATGCATTATTCTAGAAATAAAAATTACATGTCATTTGGATACACAAAATTCAATGAATGTACCTAAAAAAAAGTACAGCGCTATTTTACTTATTCACGCTACTGGTATAATCAGACTATATCATCCGTCTATCTATCTACCCATCCATCCATTAGTAGTAGTTCAATTGTTCACATCGTTGTCATCATTGTTTAGACAGCCACACTCGCACTCGCACAGTGCTGTGCAAAGAAGCCTGCCTTGCAGCATTTGCAATTCTCCTTGCACGCTTTCGTGCAGCCACAGTTTAGGAGCAGGGCACAAGCTTTACTTGCGTCGGCGAGAGTGGTCCAGAAAGGGAGCCATTGCTTGCTGCGTTCATCCTGTTCCCATTGATCAACGACAGGGATTACCTGGTGGCATGTGGTTGACTGCTTCCAGGTGAAACTGAAACTTGCTTGGAGCAAGGACCTCTTGACATACTCGAAGAGAGCGACCTGGGTCGGTGGCATATTGGATTGGAACAATTGATTCCACAATAAACAAACAAAAGCACAGAATGCAACACACATTTTTACAATAGTTAGCATATTGTCGAGTGAACGACTGCCATTGGAGAAGAAATAATGCCTAGCATCGTTGAACGAACCAGAACCACACGTCCTGTGTACATGAGCACAACGAATCGCTCGATTCGTTGCATGTAAACATATTCCAGAGTGAAGGACTCTTCGGTCAGCTAGATCATCGTGTCTGTAAGTCCTGGTGTATTCTTGCCGCAACCGAGAAACTGATACGCGTATCTGCCTCTGCGTGGTTGCAGGGCTGGAGTGCTGACACATGGAACGGCTTGTTGGAGAGCCCCACCTCAGACTCTGTGCTGAGGAGGAGTCTTCCATCCATGTCAGTCTTGACCAGCTGTTTACTAATAAAGGAAAATAGCTCCTTTTTGTTTTCCACATTTTTCAAATACGATTGCCAGTCCCTTTTTGGGGATGGGAGTGCAGCCGTTCGTTCGACTCGAGTACGCGCACCTGTCCCACGCCGCTGCTGTGTCAGTGATTTCAGACTATGTTCAAGGTAGGTGTCCCAGCCTGTATCGACGCGTTCAACCGTGGCGGTCAAGTTAGCTTTCAGGAAAGGCACAACGTGTAGGTGTACATATTCAGCGAATGTTGCCGCTCTGGTCGGATGCACCATGTGGATGACCGCAGCTATGTCGAACATTTGAACTGTCGCTTGTCTCGCTGGATGGGCGCGGCAAGTTGGCGTGTTGATGCACGCGAGGATATCCGACTTGGTCCCAGCTCTGAGCGAACTTCGGTCTGATAGAGAAGGAGGCTCTCGCTGGTTCTCGAATTTGAAAAATTCGGCCATATCCGCGTCCGGACGTGATTGGAGAGAAAGAAAAAGTTGGGTTACAAACACGGTATTTTGTTTCAGCATCCCGACTTTGCTTCCCTTCTTTCGGGGGTCTGGACGGTTGGCGAAAGTAAACACGTTGTTTCTGTTTATTGTGTCTGACAGAGGAACCGTCACCTTGTCTAGTCGTGTCGTTACGTATTCCTCGTGAAGGACCTGACCAACCTCATGGATTTTAGACAGGGACACGGCTACTTCATACCCAATCACATCACGTGTATCAAGACCGACGAGCTCGTGACCTGTGGCTAAGAATGGGTTGCCCATTCCGGTCACCCCCTTCATAAAAGACTGCGCGTCATTCAGAAACCTAGACTGCAGGCTACATGCCTCTTCGTGGTGACCAGTTGTTGCTGACCCTCGTAACATCTTGCCCATCATTATCTGGCACTTGTCCTCGATATTTAAGGCTCCCAGCTGCATGATGAACCTATCTTCGCCCAGGATGTCGAGAAATTGCCACTGCAATTGTTTGCATATGGCGTAGAGAGTCTGATCGGCGCCAAGGACAGGGGTCTGACCGGGGTTGATGAACTCAGTGTTTTCCTTCACTATCTCCAAAGTATGCTTAATCATAGATGGAGTGGCGGCCTTATCGGGAAATAAGGGGAGGATACCGATTTCTGCCCGAGACTTGATAGACGCATCATCCATGAGCTGCGAGTTGAAACCTGCCCATGTGACCACATCACCCTTCTCCAGCTGACCCTTTTTTCAACACTCCCGCAACATGCGATACCCACGCGTCATCTTTTACTTTAGCACCGGGGACTAGACTGTGTGTTGGTCGAACCTTTCCTTCGCCGCGTCTAGACACGAAAAGGTCGTCTTTGTTGATTTCGACAGGAGGAACAATAACATAGCTATCTGGCAACTTAGGTTTTGACGTGTCAGAAGGATCAAGTGTGATTGCCGATCGACGAACGCCAGAGTTCTCTCTCGAAAGTTGATTAGTTGCAGTCATGCATGTCCCATGGAAATCGCCGCGTGATGACAAGTTATCTTGCTGCTGTCCAGGTTGTCTACGTCATATGTGGTGAAGACAGCAAGTCGCAGATTCGTAGGTAGAACAACCCCGTCCCCAGCGTGCCGCTTGCAGACAGCGCGAGCGACCTGCACCTTGACTTCGATCACGCGGTCATTTGAGACAGAGAGCCTAAGGCGATGGGAATTATCTATGAGTGTGATGTGTCCGCATGCTGTTTGATATCATGGTAGAGCGGGAATGGAGTTTCACGCTCCTTACTGTGACGGATTACCGTGTTGTCTGACGAAGATGCGTACTTGATCGTGTTGTATATCAGCAGTTGGGAAAGAGTGCATGCGATCTTTGCCCCAGTACACAATGCAGCATCGCTTTCGGATTGAACCCGACTAGAGTTATCGATATTGCTATTAGCACCCTGAAGAACAACATTGAAAAAACTCAACACTGTTTCTTCTACTGGCGAACTGAGACAATGGGGCGAGAAGGAACCATTGAATGGCTCATGTTTCTTGAGGATTTGCTTTCTTAGCACCATTGCGCCCCGGATCAATAAGAGAACTTCATCTTGGTCGATCTGCGAGGAATTATAGGTTGGTGATAGCACGGTTCCCACCCTATTCCTGCGTCTTTACGAAACGTTATTTTGTTTGTAGACAATTTCAGGAGAGTGTTTCTTGGCCATTTTGTCTCTTATTTCAATAATTTTCAGCTGCGACATTATCCCACCTCAACATTAACTGCATCAGCCATTTTAGTATCACGTGACCTTATGTAGCAAGGTGATTTGGTACCCGGGACGTACGAACATTTTACTCGTTGTAATGACATAGATGAGAAAAATCACTATAACAGAACTTAGAAACAACTGCCATGACAAATGACTATATCAATGGACGCAGAATAAGCATACTGCTAGCTCGTATGCCTAAGTCTTACGCCGACAGTGACTAGGGTACATTTTCCACTAGGAGCATCAATTGTCAAAACATATATTATTGCAACACATTGACACTGATATCGTGATAACACGTGGACAACATGCTTGCGATATAACGCTGTATACAGTGATCCTCTGCTAAAAAAAATTATTTTGAGCAAAAAAGCCTCGAATGTGATTTTATCATGTGACCTCGACCTGGAATCTATGGGTTCTCCATACTCTAAAACCAAAAATAATTGTCTTATTTATGGTTATACTACACTTTTGGTTCTCAAGTTATTACACAGCCTATCTCTGGACGGCGGCCATTTTGAATTTGTTAAATATGGCCGCCACAGTGGGAGCTCAGCTTGACTCCCGCGAAAAAAATGAAATGTCATGGCCATATCTAATGCTGATCCAAAAATGGTGCTTGTAGAAAGATGTGAAAAATGGAAGTGTTTTTTTAGGATAATCCCCCTGACTACTTGTCGTATGCTAGGACTACGATATACTAATCCTATTGTTAATGTTGACTTTCTGGTAAGCTGTTGCACCAGATAGCTTCCTCGTAATCTGCTTCACCTTTCAGTCGTAGGCCTACTTCATATGCCTGTATTGATTCTTTAATATGTAGGATGATCCCGTCTCCCATTCTCTCTTGTCTGTCCTTTTTAACATGACAACCTGATAGAGCTCATAAGCCTGATGAGCTCATAATCCAGATTTTGCTCTTTAAAATATATTTCGCTCCTTAGGACTTCAAAGTGTTATTGTATACTGAAAACTGTCCACACCTGCAGGTGGCGCCACCGGGACATTTCCGCCGGTGTGTCACAAAACAGTGTCCTCGGTGATATGGCGGTGGATATTTGCATTTCGAAAATGCTCCTTACATTTAACGACGGATTCTGTTTAACGAAAATTTGTCCTTATGAACTGTCTCAGTGAAGTACTGCGTTGTCTAACGTCTCCTCTTTCATGCTTTCTTACATATACATGCATAAAAACAAGGACTCGTTCGAACTGTTGTTAGCCGCAGTAAATCGATGCATTAATTTCAGCAATGCGTAATGCAAAACAAGTAAATTCAGCGTGATCGTTTGGAAATCCAGAGTAAACACACAGGCATACAGGTGATATCATCCGATAATGTTACTGTTATCGTTCTCTTGTAATACGTTACCATTACTCAAATGTATTAAGTTTCCTGGCATCTTTTGAGAACGTCCATCTTTCTGTTCTATTCTGACGTAACTGTCCATAAGACTTGTTGTGGTGAGTTTTATGGTACTTCCCATGGACCGTCGTTCCTTATTTCCGCACTCTATACATTGAATAACTAGGACAAAACATGCATATTTTTACTGCAGTCAACCTTACTATACTCAACACCAACCTTCAATACCTGTTCTCCTTAACAAAATACGAAGGAAGCAGCGAATAGAAAATAAGTCTTCGAATGAACCACACTGTCTTAGACTCAACCACGTCCAACCCATGCGTCACCCCGGCTTACCAAGGAGTCTTAACCACGGAGCTTCTGTGAGGTGATAGCGCAGTCTGTTAATGGTATGAGAGGGGATGAAAAATGGGTTTAACAAGATTGCAGTCCGTAGCAGAAACCCCAGATGGTATCAAATGAACAAGGAAGCCTTTAGCTTATCGCCATTCCTAGTTTCCAAGTGTATCAACATTTTTTTAAACTTTCAATGACTAAACTTCTGAACACTTTTATTTGATCACCTCTTATCTTTCTTGGGTTGGGACAAATGTTCGTTGTTGTGATACCGCAATCCCCGACTTCGGTCGTCAATTCGGCATGCGATAAACCTACAGAGCATTTTTACACAACATAAAATTATTCTTCAACTTAAACAGCAGCTGCACGATTTAATTTGAACGCAGCTAACAAATCAAAATAAAAAGATAAGCAAAAAGCTTTATTGGCCGAGATTATGTGGCAGTTGTTCGCATTCCACTTTATTGTTATACTCGGTTCGTTGGAGCAGTAGAGCGGGCGGAGATTTATAGCAACTGTCTCGATGTTGTTTACTGGAGGGTGTGACTCTTATACTGGGCGGATTTGCGTTGAGTAAAAGTTGCTGTAAAACGCTCGTATGGCAAAGTGCTGCTAAAATCCACCCGCTGCAATAAAAGTCTGCTATACGACCGGGCTAAATAATAATAGTCCCCTACACATTTGTTGAAGATGAAATATGCACATATCGTTGGCGTGATAACGTTTAGGACCTACTTCACGGTGAAACTATTCGCGACGTCAGTTCGGGGAAATATATTTGTATAATTTTCTTATATTAACTATTAAAATAAATTAAGTTAAATTATTAAAGTAAATTAAGCTAAATTCGCTTCATCGTTTCTGCACGCAACCACATGATGCCTAACACAGATGAACTGATTTGTGAAACTTTCCTCTTCTTCTGCTCGCCGTATAGTATAGCAATCAGACCGTTCCAAATATGGCTGAAGCCGTAACCCCATGTTAAGATACGTGTTGTCTTTCTTAAACGGCCTCTCTCGTTTCATTTACCTTCATGTTAATCACCATCTTTGAATCACTCCCATTCAATGAAATTGTTTCGTGATTGCTGACGTATGCTGTACTTTTGACGCCTCTTTCTTCTGTTCGTGGGAGACCGTTTGGTTGTAACTGCACATTCTGTATTTCCACTGTCACGTTGATGCACTCGTATTCTTGTGAGATTGAGCTTAAGTGATTCCGTGATGTTTTATTGTACCTATGCAGTAGTTTTGATACTCCTGTGACATGTTGTATGGTGGTCATGTCTTTGGAGTTTCCTGTGTTCTTGATGTACCTTTTTCAGGCCCGTACCGTGATTGTTTTTTGGCTTCAAACAAATCTCCATCTTGGGATTTCCAACTGACCCTCACGAAACATATAACGCCTCACATCCCCTGGAAGATAAGCCTACACACAATTTCCATTTGACCCTTTTAAGATCTCGAACAGAACTCTTTCCCTCGAGCGGTACTCTTGCCTCAGCGTGGGTGGAGTGCGTACGCAATCATCGCACCCTTCCCGTCTACGGACCTGTTTTCCTTTCTGACTTTGCTGTTCCTTCAACTTTTTAACCGTCCATTTATGTTCCCACAAAATTAAGCTTATTTTCATGCAAACGGAATGATGTGTTGCATAAAAAAAGAAGTAAATATTGGAAAAACTGGACGTTTAAAATGTCGTACAATATGTCCAACTTCTTTCTTTCGCGGTCGCGGTCGAATGAAGTTGTCCATTTGCGCATGGGACCAGCAATTTCTAAAATTCGCACAGCCGCATGTATGCATCAACCGCTAGGTGGTGCCACCATCCCTATTCGTATCAAGCTTCTTCCTGCGAGAGCCGCCATTTTTCTGCAATCAATCAATGTCGCTCACGACTCCGTTTTGGTTACGCGTTCGAAACGGATATTGCTTTTAAATCTTTCGTTTATTGATCGCGTGTTTAAATATATTTTTATTAGTTACAGTTGACGCTCAATGTAAAGACTGCTAATGTAAGGAACATCTGTTTGAAAAACACACCTTTAAATGGCCTGTTCTATCATACACTCTTACAGCGAGCGTCCACTGTGTACACGTGTGAGTGAAATACATTACTGGTTTAGCAACTAAAATGTATGTGTAACATTTATTCTATCAGTATTACGTAGGATGGTATTGAATTTTATTAGTACGAAGAGCATAGTTGTTGCTCCGTGATACGGCCGATTTGATATACATAATGTGAAATGCATTGTAAATATTTACAGATAATTGAAAAAAAATAGTACAACATTAAAATAATCACACTGGTAAAATAATAATAATAATAATAATAAGATAACTTCTATTGCGCCTAAATCCTTGGAAACCAAGCTCAGAGGCGCATCAAAACAAAAGGGTTGGTCAATCTCAAAATTCATAAGTAGTTTTCCAGTTGTCAACAGATGGGTCAAGGCGCTAGGGAGCTACGGTGGATAAGCTAGGTTGTAAAGATACGTTTTTAAATAACGACGGAATTTTTTTATATTTTCAACTGATCTAACACTAAGAGGAAGCATATTCCAAAGAGTTGGTGCAGCAACAGAAAAAGCCCTAGTTCCAATGTTAGTGTTGACTCTAGGAACAAAAAGTAGGTTAGAACTAGATGATCGAAGCTGGATAGATTTTCTTACAGGAGTAAGGAATAAATGCAAATAAGATGGTTGCTTATTGGACAGTGCCTGGTATCACAGTATCAATAAGGTTATTATATTCTATATATTAATACACTAACTTTAGTGGTAGTGTGGCAGTATCTTCAGCCAGGTGCCGATGTCTACTATGCTCATTCGTTTCGTTAGAAGTTTGGCCTTTGATTTATTAACTGTCGATGCATGTTTTAAACGCTCGCTTTTCCTCGAAATATCAGTTTGCCATGGCGTAATTGGCGACAGCAGAAATGAAATGGTCTATGAAAACGAGTTAAAGATCGAAAGTATGCAATGGTGATAACTAGTTTGTCGCACCATGAATGGGTATGTGTTAGTAATATTAATAATCGATTGTCAATGTTTGAGAACGAATGGTATTTGCGTAGACGTGAATCTTGTAGCTGTGCAGTGAGAAATGTCAGCTGGAGTATCGCATCTCGTCCTACAGACAGCCAGTCCCTAGCGTGCAGTTTGTCCGACTGATGTCATAATCGCTCTTATCTTCGCGTCCTGGGATAATGCTTACACAAGACGAAGCGAAGCATCGTACGATGACATGGTTTTTATACCATTAGGCATTATAAGATCAGTCGCGTTAGTTGCGATTATTGACTTACATAAACACAATGTTATAACAGTTCCACATCGCTTTGTGCAAACAACGTTGTAAAGATATCACGGCGTTGCCACTGCTTTTACGTTCAGGCCAAATGGTAAGGACTTCTGGAGAATAGCTGGCCGTCTGAATGTCGGTAACTCCAGGAGAACCTACATATAGAAAACGGTTCCGCAAACATGTTTCCTTGCACTAATCCTAAATCAGTTATAGTAATTTTAATAGTAGGCCTCCGTCGGTCAGGAGTCCACCATGGATGATGCGCCCTAGCTGGCGTTGATGCGCCTGGGACAGCGTCGGCTATGGCAGATGAGACCGATGCGGGAATGACAGTCCCTGTCGCAGTTGTCACATCTCCGTTGGTCGTCTCTGGGTGGCTAGAGGGTTGGCGCTCCCTTCGACGAGCTCTCCTGTCTTCAGCCAGCCTCCGCAGCTGTTCTTCGCCTACCCTTAGCTGGTTCCGTAGAACACCTCTCCACCTGGTGCGACCAGCGGCCATCTCCTACCAGGACTGAAGGTTGATATTTATTGCCTTGATGTCACGCTTACAGACATCCTTGTAGCACAGCTGGGGCCGTCCAACAGTCCTCCATTCCGGAAGACAGTTCGCTGTAGAGAATGTCTTTAGAGATGCGGCCATCTTACATCCTTCGTACATGACAAAGCCAGCGTAACCTGCGTTGTCTGAGCAGCGTGTACATGGTGGGAGGCCAGCAAGAGAAATGACCTCGGTATTGGTCACTTGGTCTATCCAAGAGATCCCCAAGATTCGCCGCAGACATCGTAGTTACCCAGGTCTCACTGCCATACAGCAGTACACTGCTGTATGGCACAGTGTACATTTAATACAGCTATCACAATACTACACAACAGTAAATCTACTATCCCTAATAGGCTAACATAATTATCGTCAAATAAATAGTATAATGTGAATTCAGAGTGGTAGAGCGACCACCTAGCAATATTTTGAGTATTGACCTTATGTTATATATTTAAAAGGAACATCGAGCACATTTTAACATTGGTGGGCAATGTTAAAGGAAATAAAAATAAGGCATTAGCTAAAATCCTTTTTCCATGTGTACACAAAGTTTAACCTTGTATGTAACATTTGACAACATTAAAAAAATACAAAAAAATACATTTGTAGCATCAATTCGATTTTAAACCCGTCTGTGTAGCGATTCCCGCGGAAAATTTAAATTTAATGAGCTAGGCGATCACCTGGTATCGGGACGTCACTTATGACCCACACTTGCATCAGGCCGACCCTTTCCATGCATTCAGAGCATGTTTACAAATATAGCTTTTGGGTCGAAACGAGCGTCAGAATGAGTTATTGTGCAATATTCCGATGAAATACAAACATTAGTCATCATAGAGAAACAAGCAGTTATCTTACGTTTCTACATGAATCCAATTTTATTCAAAACAACGAATGCGAATGGGCCTACAGGTCGACTAGGTTTCGCCGAGCTTGGGCTCGTTTTTAGAATAATTATATCGAATGCAACCAACGAGAGATAATATACACCAATAAACATACATAGCAAACATATATTGTATCCAGCTACAGAAAGTAACGTGTATAATCTCATAATATCACTAGAATATCGATGTATGAAGGCGGAGTTGTACAATTTATCTTAACTGAATGCATGGAAAGGGTCGGCCTGATACAAGCGTGGGTCATAAGTGACGTCACATCTCGGCATCCCGAAAAGCGCGCAAAAAATATGCATATTCGAAAATGTCCGGATGAACAGCATTAAATGTGGAATTTCTAATTCATTGATTTTTTGGATTGTTTTTGGCTTGGTGGACATGAAAATAGATAGCAGGGTGTAATATAACATGAATTCAAGCCATATATGTTTTTATTCCCTTTAAGATAATAAGGTGACACGAAATTGGCTGAAGGATTGGGGTTTCCCACAACCGGTTTCTTTAAAATAAGTATTCTTTTAAACAGATTTATGTTTCTAGAAATGGCCAATAACAATACGTGATGTTCAAACAAACGAATCAGGTTACTAATTGAATGACGAGTTTTTATAATACTAACTTCCTCTGGCACGCTTGCATCGTACGCAGAAACACACACACACACACACACACACACACACACACACACACACACACACACACACACACACACACACACACACACACACACACACACACACACACACACACACACACACACACACACACACACACGCACGCACGCACGCACGCACGCACACACACACACACACACACACACACCATACACACACACACACACACACACATGCACGCATGCAAGCACGCACACACGCACACACGCACACACGCACGCACACTCGCACACACGCACACACACACACGCACACACACGATGCAAGAACCGAGGAGCTTTAATATTAGGCAGGTAGTCAATAAAACAACGCTGGAGTCTACTGATTGTTATATTTGTGATCTAACTTGTTCAGGAACGTCCTTAAGAAGTATTCACCTACTCACACAAACGTGTATAGGGTCCTCTGTTTGTTCTAGCGACGACTACATTGGCACGAAGCATTGCCACAGCTTCACAAGTAGACTGAAATACCAATACATATCAAGACTTCATCTTTAATTTTGGCGTTTAAGATTCTTGGCTTAAAAGCTTAGTTTTACACAGCGCCTTGACGTTAAAAAACGGAGCGGAGGTGATCCGTCTAGCATTGTTTAGGGCAGAAACCATGAACACGAAAAAGAGAGAAAAAACAACTATTTATTCGTTCTTTTCCTCCTAATTATGCAGGTCTGTATTGGATCGTTTAACAAGAATAACACATTCTTGCTACGGCGAACGACGTAGTCTATTTTCCCTTGTGACATACAAATACAGGGTTACACGGTGCAACATTATAAATGATATATCATACGCAACACAGGCATAGTTGTATCAGTTCACAGGTAAGAAAAACCTCTCTGTGTCTTTCCTAACTCAAAAACAACTACAAAAATAGCTCTTGAGATGCTGGCTACACATAAAACATTATCACCAATTCTGTTTAGATACCTTTATGTATGTAACGTGTATTTTCCTTGTTTGAATTCAGAGAGAGAGAGAGAGAGAGAGAGGGAGGGAGGGAGGGAGGGAGGGAGGGAGGGAGGGAGGGAGGGAGGGAGGGAGGGAGGGAGGGAGGGAGGGAGGGAGGGAGAGAGAGAGAGAGAGAGAGAGAGAGAGAGAGAGAGAGAGAGAGAGAGAGAGAGAGAGAGAGAGAGAGAGAGAGAGAGAGAGAGAGAGAGAGAGAGAGAGAGAGAGAGAGAGAGAGAGAGAGAGATCACAAAGGGGAACAAGCGTAGTTTCCCTTTAGGTCACCGTGCTAAAATGTAGTGGCCCTACATTTTATATTGGGAACGTAAATAATAATTTTTCCAAAAGTAGCTCTAGTCAAATGCTCCGATAAATATGCCAATATCTGCACTGTCTAACACTTCGACTTCAATTCTCTCCTGTAAACAACGTTGTTGCAGCAGATCTTCTTCTCTTTATTGTAAGGCTTCGCTCCGCAGCACGAGTCGAAGTCCCATCGAGGAAACCGTGAATCGCTGCAGCAGATCGTCTCATCCGGCAAATACGGAATACCTCGGCATCCTGCACAGGAAATAGGGCGTCGTCAGTCACGGATTACGAAGACAATTTGCGGTGATTCTTTTAGATTTTTCCTAGTTTCAATAATGATATTTCGTCTTTACATAAATGTTGGACATTATGGAAAAGGTCTGATGAGTTTACCACGACATTGTTAATGTCATCTCCGCCAGAACGTTTCGCTGCTGCAGGTATTACCTATTTTACTATAGTTGTTGATGATGATTGCGATGAGGATGACGTAGTAACATTAATGATATCAACTGCAATGGTGGAATGGCAGTAATGCTAGTAATAATAAGAACTCATATACCATAAGTTCCTTACAATGTCACGTATGCAATATTAGTACTATTAGAAAGAGCAATTGTTTACTTCAACATCGCTTGTCAGATTTCTTTAGGAACAATAGATGAAACATATTTGAAGAAGTTTCTGGTTGTCATCATCTTTACAGATACTTTCAGATAATGAATATTCATATAATAAAAAATGCTTCTTAAAATGGTTTTGAAGTGTTCACTACTGCGGCACTGTCTTCTCCCCCTGGAACGTACCTTTGTATTTACTGTTGCCTAAAAACCATGCACCGCCCGAGGTGACAACACACAGCAAGGCCACGACAGTCAACGCCACCACTGACGTCTTCATGGTGATCTACGAAACAATCCACATCGTGTTTCTGGTGATTATGTTATTCTATCCCCAATAATTATGGTTGTTTTGTTAGTATTGTAATTAATATCTACCAACAAATATAAGCAGTGATACACAATAATACTACAACATGGTAACGAAGACACAATAGTGTTATCACAACGGCGATCTGGTCATATCAGTTAGTAGAATTTGCCGTTGGTGTTAAGTGTCCAACACTAGAACCTCGTTGCTACGAACATAATATACGCAGCACAACTTTTATTTCATCATGATATTTTGTATCTGGTCTCACATCGATGAGGGTGCCTGTTTGAGACCGACCAACGCCTCGTTTTCGTTGCTATGAAAAGTAACTGTTATTATCATAATATTCGTTGCAATTTACATACTCAACTTAAACCGTTTCCTTTAAACAGTACCACATCTGCCACGGCACATTGTCATATATCTACAACGCAGACAATGAACAACGTTTCAGTCGCACCTAAAGATATACACGAAGTTCGCTGCATGTGCGTAACGTTGGATAGACCTACCTTCTTTTAAATAACTACATCAGAATGTATACGCAGATGTATTTGGGATCCGGTTTATTTCAACTAAAACACTGTCGTTTTAATATTGATGGCGAATCTAGACTAACCTTACGACGGGTCCTTGTTGGTCGTTGGTCTAAACAAACTGTTTTATTCTTGTTCTAGTCCGTCGTTCGACTGCATTAGCCCAAATCCTGTACTGGTTGGCAGTCTTCTTTCAACAGACAACGGCGTTGAGAATGTTCTACTTATATAGAGGGTGCATACTGGCATGCATTCATCTCGTGTCTCGCTACTCTCCACAATGACGTACACTCCGCCGGCTGCACTTCACTTTACGACCTAGAAACCCATTTCGACCTCTCGAAAGCCAAGCACTTAGAAAGTGTTGTTAATTGCAGCTAACGTCCTTTGTAAAGTATATATTGATACAATACAATTTGCGCTGTTCTCACGGGTGACGCAGTCGCGACTGGCGAAGTCAATTACTAGTTTGACTCAACTAACTTCCGCACTTCGCGTAGGAGATCTGCCAGGGCTAATGTTGCATGGCAAACAGCCCTGGCTTGCGAGGATGGCTTCACAAAGTTATTATGTGTTGGCCAATACTTATTACAAGACATTGTCCACACTGCGACTCTCTACAGTCAAGTGTCCTTGACACTGGTGTCAACTGCACGTATTATGTACGTAAGTACGTACGTAATAATTCTGTAAGTAAGTAAATAAGTGTGTGTATCCTTCCATACATGCATGCACGAATGTACATATGTATGTGTGGGTATGGTACGTACGTATATATGTATGTGTGTGTGTTTGTTTGTGTGAGTGAGTGTGTGTGTGGGTGTGTGTGGGTGTATGTATGTATGTATGTATGGTATGTATGTGTATAACTATACATATGTATGTATGTATGCATGTATATATGCATGTGTTTTAACCAGATGTAATCAGATTGCCATCCAGAAAATTAACTCTACATGGCAATTAAACAAGGAAGCCTTTGGTTTATGTATATGTATGAATGTATGTATGTATGTATGTATATATGTATGTATGTATGTATGCTTGTACTTATGGATGCATGAATGGATGTATGCATGTATGTATGTATGCATGCATGTATGCATTTATATGTATGCATATATATGGTGTGTATGAACGAGTTTATCCCAGTAGCAAATGTGTTTCGTGTGGTATCGTTTGTTTCGCTAGCAATACCTACGGAAGACAGACGTGTATGTATATAATATTAATCCCTCGGTAACAAGATTTAAGAAGATTTAACAAGATTGTCGTCCAGTGCTACAAGCTCCTGACGGCATGCGGTCAAGGAAGCTTTTGGCTTATCGAGAGTCCAACAATTTTCCATCTACGTATAGCCTGCCCTTCCCAGATAGCTGTGAATTTGTTCCAGTCATTTACTGTCCTCTGAAAGAATGACTATTTTCTCACATCTAACCTACACTGTTCTTTGACTAATGCCGCAATGTTCCCTCTCGTTCTACTGCTTTCTTCGAGTTTCCAAAAAATATTTCTATCAATATCTTCATAACAATTCAATATTTCAAAAAATATATATTTGGTCTCTTCTTAGTCCCCTAGTCTATAATGTTGTCAACCCGCATTCTAATAAGCGTCTGTCATAACTAAGATCTTTCAGTTCATGAATCAACTTAGTTGCTCTTCGTTGGACTCTTTCTACCTTATCTATATCCTTCTTACACTATGACCTCCATGCTTGTATGCCATATTCCAAATGATGTGTAACTATTGCTTTGTACAGTGCTAAATCAGTGTTTCTCCTAATACTTATGTGGTATTTCTTCTAATTAGCCCAATTATTTGGTTACCCTTTGAAGCAGCAATTCCACGTTGCTTTGAAACTTTCTTTTACAAGTTTACCTAATATAGTATCCCCCATTATGTATTCTTTGTCAGTATTTCCATGCCCTATGTGAATGCATTTACATTTCCTAAAATTGAATAACATTTGCCATTTTTCAGACCATTTCACTAATTTGGCTGATCATCCTGTAGTGTGTGTTTAGCTGGATCTATTTTAACTCTTCTGAACACTTTTGTATCATCCGCGAATTTCAGTACTTTGCTTGATATATCATTATTCAAATCATTTGTATATATCAATAATAATATAGGTCCCAAAACTGACCCCTGTGGCACTCCACTCAAAACTGGTATCCAGTTTGAAATCTCCCCCTCTACTATCACTCTCTGTCTTCTGTCTGTCAACCAGGTTTCTATCCAGCTTTCTATCCCCTTTACCATGTGCTTTACGTTTAAGCAACAATCTTTGATGTGGCACTTTATCAAATGCTTTCTGAAAATCTAAATAGACAATATCCACTGGTGAACCATCGTCTACCTACTTTGTAATTTCTTCAAAAAAACATAAGAGATTGGTTAGACAAGACCTATCCTTTAAGATCCCATGTTGGGATTCATTTATTAATTTGTGCTTTACAAGGAATTCCACCATGTGGTCTCTTATAAGCGTTTCTAGTAATTTGCATAAACTAACTGGTCTGTAATTATCTGCCTTGGTCCTCGATACATTTCTAAATAATGGCGTAATGTTTGGTTCTTTAAATTCTAGTGGAACAATTTCTTCTCTAAGTGACAAGTTAAAGAATAAAGCAAGTAGTATTTGCTCTACAATTTCCTTAAGCAGTTTCGGTCGTATCCCATCAAATCCTGGTGATTTGTTTTATTTAATCTTCTTAATTTTCCTTGATATAATTTCAGGAATAACAAACAACCGCCCTAAATGATCTGATTCATCCCCCTCAAATTTAATAACTGGTACTGGCAGTGAACTGATATCTTCTGTGATAAACACTACGCTGAAATACTAATTCAGGGCCTCTGCCATCTGAGACACATTAGATACTACGTTTCCTGCGCTGTTTTCAAGTGGTCCCACTTTATTTCGAACCTTCTGCTTACTCCATACGTAAGCGTAGAAACTCTTGCTTTCATTTTTTTATATCATTCGCCAATTTTTGCTCAAAGTTCGTTTAGATTGTCTAATTTCGGCTGTAGATATGTTAAGGGCCTCTTTGTCGTTGGTGTAGTCTTCTATATTTCCACTCAAGAAACTTTGGTATTCGTTCCAAAAGTATATATATATATATATATACATATATATATATATATACATATATATATATATAATACATATATATATGTATAATATTATATATAAGCTAGGGTTAGGGCTAGCCTATTCCTATATATGTATATACATATATAGGAATAGGCTAGCCCTAACCCTAGCTTAGCCACAGCTCTAATTTTAATTAACCTTTTGAGTTGTTGGGCGACCTCAAAAATAACTGTTCGTATATACCTGTGTACTGCTTAGATTTGAGGCAAAATATGCCAAACTAAAGTTTAGCAAATTGATATTTGTAAGTTACACTTGCGTCTCTGCCGCATACAAAAAGGACTTTGCTTATTTATGCATATCCAAAGCACAACGATTTAAATAAAACCTCTAGCCCTGGTCAAGTACACATAGTATACGGAAGTAAGAGAACCGTTTCTCAAAATATATCTGCCTACCCGGAACACTGTTTGTCATCTGAACATACGCGTGTGTAGTGTTTGTTGAACGTCCAGCCTACTCTGAAGCGTTATTCCACTACTCTTGCCCTTTTATGTGCGTACTTTCTACTCCAAGCCCGCACTCATCTTATTAGACCTGTTGGCTCCTTTCGATACGATCGATCATTCAATCTGTTATGGACATTTTAGCATTTCTGGCAAGGTCATTTTTCAGACGGCACCAACGCGACGTATATATGGCTCTTTATCCACGATGCAGCACCAGTTCGGAATACCATCTATCCTTGCCTATATACCTCATCCCGTAGTCAATTAAATTCTTAGCACAGCACCCGTAAAAAAAAATGGGACGAGTCTGTCTATTTCAATTTCACTCATGTCTTATTGATGAATTTCTGTTTATTTATGTCTGCTTTTTGTATTCATATCTGCGCATTATATATATATATATGTATATATATATAATTCATTCCAAATGAAAAATACATCTGATTACATCACAAGCAAACACGTTTCACCAAAGGAGTGTGTACAACACAACAAATTGCAGAGAATTTATATATATAGGTGTGTGTATATATAACGAGATAAAAATAAACCAGTTTAAGAAATATATATATATATTATTAATTTTTCTCTGCAATTTATTGTGTTGTACACACACCTTTGGTGAAACGTGTTTGCTGAGATGTAATCAAATGTATTTTTCATTTGGAACGAATTATATATGACTATGATTTGTGCGCTGATGACATTTAGGTTTAACACTCTCACACCAAGACAGACACGTTTTATTAACTTTATGTGGTTGTATCACTGCCATCTTTTGTGGTTGGAAACGTGTAAGCGGAAATGTAACCCAAATAAAACACCGGCCTACCTATTATTACGGCACGAGACAACAACGAAACATGGTTATCAAGCAGGTTCTCGTTATATTGTCTGGCAGTGATACATCTCCGTCAAATACCGTTCGTAAGTTGGTTATAAAATATAAGCGATCTCTGTCGAACGCAGAGTCGTACTTTTAAATACGGCTGAGTTCATTTCAGCAACATTAATTAGTTGCTGCATCTCGTTTATAAACAACATTTGCTAAAATATACAACGTGTAACAAACTTGCTCTCTGCGTTTGGGTTCCGGATAATGTAGACGCTACATAAGTTTTATAATTATATTAGTCCGGTGCGTGAACATTTTGCATTTTTTGCAATCTTTATTACCAACCAACGTTTGTTATATGTACTTTGATTATTAAACTGGAAGGACAAATAGAAATAACAGTGTGACATAAACACATTTAATGTACCAGAGGAATGGAGATCAATCGCCGCGGATGGAGATTGCATGTGTGATAAAGATGGGCGTGATATATAAGCATATTAATGTAGTTTCCATCACGACACGAAGTATTCCCAAGATCCATATTTCACATCCCTCGTCAACTCTTCCACGCGTCCTCGCGGCTGGCGTGTGACGTCAGCAGAGTAACACTGGTAAAGGCTGGCTTAAATGAGAGGTTGGCCATAAAACCTACTGGATGCTTGGCTAAACAAATGGTGGCAGGTTGCTCATACACACTGATGGGAGATGAGATGTTGGTCTTAAAACTGATGGTAGGTGAGAAGTGGGAAATGGACTTTCAAAAATAGCGGAAATCTGGCTCTAAACTGATAGGAAATGGGAGGGTGGCCCTATAAACTGATGGTAGATGGAAGGTTGGCTGTAAACAGTTGGGAGACGGAATAATGGCCCTATACCAGGTGGGTGGGAGGTTGGCTCTTAAATAGGTGGGAGATGGAATGTTGGCTCTAAAACAGAGGGTTGATGGTACACTGGCCCTAAAAACAGTTTGGAGACCGGGTGTTGACCTTACACAATGGTAGGATAGCCCTGAAATAGATGGATATTGGCCCTAAAACAGGAGGGTTGGGAGATTGGCAATAAAAACAGATTGGAGATGGTGGTTGCTGCGGACTGAGGGTGGAAGTAGACGGCGTTCCTTCAGCAGCCTGCATGAGGTGTCTCTGCCGTCGTGTCTGTGAAGGACGTCGCCATCGCATCTTGTGTCATTTGCAAGCAGCCGTGAAGACGATTACCGAGGCTGTGATTGCTGACGTCTGATTGAATGACGCGACACTAGACTGCGACCTCCGCCGACGACACGGGATGGCCGGCCCGACAACACTCTCTCTCTCTCGTGGCTAGTTTTGATTTTGATTGCAACACCGTCGTAAACGGCCTTTACACGCACGTCAGTGATCGCTTTGATTGTTTTAATGGCCGCGCCGTTCCCTTGGGCATGCGCGTATCATTTTCCTTGACAATGCACCGATTGCCATTGGGCTAGGTAAACTAACTGCTCGATGAATAGTAAGCGGGTATTTTGGTCGCGTGACGGGCCGACGTGACGTGACTAGAGGAACAGGGAACTGAATACGAGGAACGGATCGTTCTGTGTCCACGACACCGATGTGCGTAATTCCGGTGCGAGGTATAATGTGAACATCTACGACATGCGACTTTTCTGCGCAAGTGCCTGTAAGGCCTACGTCAAAGCGGTTATTGATTTCAGAGGCGTCACGTACCATTTCACCATTCTGACGACTTCATTATAAGTTCAAAATGGATATATGGCGTTGTAGTACAAAGGATCGGGGAAACGACATTGTTTTTACATTTAAACACTTGTAATGTAACATAATTGTAATAAATAGAACGAAAGTTACTATGTTTCTATCAAATTGTATATACAAAACCGTCCGCAATTATGTGGAATAGAAATTGAGAAATATCTTGTCAATGATTAGGAGTTATAAAATAAAACATTGTTAGTCGACGGTAAATTCGTGTGAATTGAAGCATGAAAGGCAACTCTAGGTAATGTTTATATTGTACGAGATATTAACCCACTACGCCATAAAGTTCATATTTGAAGCATTGTGTCTGTCTATAAAACGTGTACTGCATCAATGTGTCAACATTTCTGCTGTTAATTATAATATAAGAATCTGTCGCATTTAAGCATAGCTGTATATTCACGAGAAAAGGTAAACGTCAATTGCGCTAACGTATTGATATATCAATTTCTTTTGATGTTTATTTTGGTGAAAAGACATTGTGCCTTACCATATTATTTAAAAAAAAAGTATCCGGTGGGAGCCAAGGGTGGTTGTCAAGTATACTGCAGACTTAGATTGAGTTGGTCCGACTTTACAGGTGGAAGATTCTGATAAGTAGAAAGTTGATTGGAACATTGAGAGAAGTGGTCAGATTGAAGAAGCACTTAGAAATAACGGTCGTTGGGAGTAGACAAAGATGGACAGGACACACAGGGATACTGGATGAGGATAGATGGACAGCGAGAGGACGACTACTTAGGAGGTTGATAGAAGTAGAGGACGAGTACCAACATTAGAGTGGACCGATAATGTTAATAATAATAAATACATTAATAAAGCGCCATAAACCTACACAAAAGTTCGTTCGGAGACACTGAAATACATGGAATATTGAATTGCAAATTTTTTAATAAATGATAATTGTATTAAAAGTTAAATAAATTAGGTAAAACGTGGCACAAACGTATAAATATTTACATACATACATGCATATAGGTATAAATGCAAACTAGTGAATAAATAGTGATAGTATTATTAATTAAAACATGACATAATAATAAGTTCGTCGTAAAAATAACTAGACTAAGTTAGTTAGCTAGATAAATGGTAATAAGTTAGTTAAGACACTGTGTAAAGTTCGAGTTGAAGCGCTAGGCTATAGGTTGAAGAATAATGACAAGAGAGACGATGAAAGGGCATGGGTGTACAACCTCAAGAGTGGGAGATAATGAATCGTGATCAGTGGTGAGAACTCGCCGAGAAAGCGGAATAGATACATGATGGCCGAAGAAGATGTTATCGTCGCCAACATGTCATCGCGAACTGACGCATATTCTATTTCTACTTGAATAAACGAGGCGACATAGAATGTTGACCCTCAAACCTGCCGCATGATTTGGTAACATATTAAATAACGACCAATGTTTACAGTCGGTTGTCACCCATTTTCGCGACTTTGGCCAGAGTGACAGTTTCCTGATATGAGTTTTCATTTGACGCACGCCGCAACAAAAAGAAAGATAGAAACAGCTGATGTGACTAATTTCTGACGTCTGTCATGACTGTTGGATATTAAAGGTGGTCGACATCCGATCCAATGTGTACATCTTTTGCGGTATTTGGTGATCCATACGTCTGGAATCTTTAGTGAACTCCCGATATGGGAGACTATATAAAATATGTAGTTTGTATTCATATGATATACTAATGTTACTTATTTAATCACAACAATGGTTTGCATAGGCGCGAGAACAGGGAGGCTGGGGGCAGCTGCCCCTGGAATTTCTCCGGGACAGACATATGGTTCAATCCCCCCCTCCCCCATTAAATGTGAGATGATGAGACGATTAATGTGTATTTTTTTTTACTCTGAAAGGTGTGTGCAATTAGATTGGAGGGCAGACATGGTCTTCTGCTATATCGCACTCTCACACTGTGTGTCTCTCTCTCTCTCTCTCTCTCTCTTCTCTCTCTCTCTCTCTCTCTCTCTCTCT